>CM055732.1:25261825-25861825 GCA_029465975.1 Dallia pectoralis
GACAGACTAATGGGGGAGCATAAATAGGAAAAGAGGAGGTCATTCAGTTAGCTCATTGAATACTACACAGATGGGAACCAGGGATCTTTACATCTGCATATAAAAAGACATAGAGACTCATAAAAAGAGAGTGAAAGTGACAGGTGAGAGAGTGGCGTCCATGTGCCCTGAGCCAGAAATATCACAAAGAGCGTGAGGATTAGAGAGAGAGAGAGACATGACGGAGAGACAAACTGGGGATAAGGAAGTGAGAGGAAACCTATGAAAGTCTCTGCATATACGTTTCAAATCCTTTACCGTCCATGGAACACAGAAATACCAAAGGACAATGTGCAAACTAATTGTGTGTTGTGGTCTTCAATATCTCTGTGCTGCTCGCGCCCTTGGGGTGAGATTACAGTAAGCGTTTCGTTATCTTCCTCTCCCAGCCAAACCCATTGGATTAAGATAATTGTGGACCCGTCTGGAAACCAAGAATAGTCTGTAAAGTATTTCCTAATACACTGCACTCACAGAGAAACAGACAGTGTGTTCAGGAGTGAAATAAAGAGGTTCTCTGCAGAAGACACTAAGAGTGACAGACAGAGTAACAGACAGTGAGAGTTGCATATAAACCATTTGTGCTATTTTTCGAAAATGTTTTTAAAAAATAAACTGGGAGGCAGAAAATAGAACTGAGGGGGCTGAACCCCATTAAGTCTCTTGTGGCGTCAGGGCCCGGCTCATAAGAGCACTAGACAACACAAAACCAATTGGACTTCAATCCAATCACCTCCAATTCCCTTGGAATGTTACAGAGTTGGCCGGCTTTCTGAGCACACAGAGGAACCAACCATCCAATCATCTGAGTACGTTGTGCAGTTAGACCACACAGAGGAACCAACCATCCAATCATCTGAGCACGTTGTGCAGTTAGACCACACAGAGGAACCAACCATCCAATCATCTGAGTACGTTGTGCAGTTAGACCACACAGAGGAACCAACCATCCAGTCATCTGAGTACGTTGTGCAGTTAGACCACACAGAGGAACCAACCATCCAATCATCTGAGCACGTTGTGCAGTTAGACCACACAGAGGAACCAACCATCCAATCATCTGAGCACGTTGTGCAGTTAGACCACACAGAGGAACCAACCATCCAATCATCTGAGCACGTTGTGCAGTTAGACCACACAGAGGAACCAACCATCCAGTCATCTGAGCACGTTGTGCAGTTAGGCCACACAGAGGAACCAACCATCCAATCATCTGAGCACGTTGTGCAGTTAGACCACACAGAGGAACCAACCATCCAGTCATCTGAGTACGTTGTGCAGTTAGACCACACAGAGGAACCAACCATCCAATCATCTGAGCACGTTGTGCAGTTAGACCACACAGAGGAACCAACCATCCAATCATCTGAGCACGTTGTGCAGTTAGACCACACAGAGGAACCAACCATCCAATCACAGGCAGCAATCAATTGGTCAGACAACATTTTATTGCCACTAGACTGTACAGACTAGATACCAATAACCAAGACAACTTCAGAAAGATACAAAACAGGTATGGAACACTGAAATGACCATGTAGGTTTACAATTGTAAGCATAGAAAACGTTCACTTAATATAAGTTCAATTGGTTTTGTAGAGTTCTGAAGCCAAGTTTACAGTAAATATGTAGTATTGTGTGACCTGATTCTATTCACAGATGAGTTATAATGATATGACAGACAAGTACTTGTGAGTAGTGAACTCTGTGTGTGTGTGAGGTGTGTAAGGTGTGTGTGTGAGCTGTGTAAGGTGTGTGTGTGAGATGTGGGGAAGACAGGGACAGGGTATGAGTACCAAACTGGGCCAATAGAAGAACACACACATATGGGTCCCTGTCATTCCGTCTGTCATACAGACACAGGCCATTTGATTGGCTAGCTCAGAGAGACAGGCGGGACCCAGGCCGGAATCACCTGGTGTTTAACAGAGTGTGTGTGTGTGTGCGTGCGCGCGTGTGTGTATGTGTGTGTGTGTGTGTGTGTAAGGGAATGTGCTTCAAAAGGGGGTGCACACTGACAGACGTGGTCATTCCTGCTGGGTTATGGTGGTGACATTTAGAGCAGGTATCCTAGCATAGCAGACCACTCTACTTTTGCCCTTTCCAGAGCACCTCACACCTGCAGCCCTGTGGTCTAACCGGAAGTTACCGGAACATGAACCACACATGCTTCATAAGGGAGTCTGGGGTCTTCTGGCTGGTGTGTCATTCCTTACTGTACTGTCTGGTCCGTTCTGTATAACATATCTGGTAGAGTAACCACACCACTACGCCTAACCCTAACTCGCTATCAAATGACAGCAATCAAAATGACCATTAAGACATCCAAGCGTAGCTAATGTAGCGTTATGTATATAAGCAGCGCCCAACCTGTTAGTCTGTTGTCATACTGAAAAAAAACTGTTTGGTTCCTTGTAATATTAGACCAACAATACATGACAGATGACGTTGTGCCCAACACTGGCATGTTCATACTCTAGTGCAGTGCCACCATCAGGCCAGTCAGTGTAATTTAATAAATGCTTGCTCTCAAGGGCATGACAAATGTCACAGAAGTTTCATCAAAATCAAGCAGGAGGTGTCTCAGATATTGTACAGACCCATTTGAGGGGTACATCCTCACTGAAGACTGTGTATATAATCAAGCTGTTATTTTATTATTGCTTTGGAATTATGATATCATTTGGTTTGTAACATAAGGCTTTTGGTGCACTCAGAGCTGGCAGAGTGTGCATTGTACTGGGTACTGGAAGATTTGAAATCTATTTCTAGGTTCAGTTTTAACTTAGCTGCTCCATTAATAATCTTATTTATTAATAAACATATTTAGGCTCCTCAATTTCATTTAGTATTTAACTGGCCGCTTTATTAATGATCGATTTAGTGTTTAACTGGCCGCTCTATTAACGATCCCATTTAGTGTTTAACTGGCCCCTCTATTAATGATCCCATTTAGTGTTTAACTGGCCCCTCTATTAATGATCCCATTTAGTGTTTAACTGGCCCCTCTATTAATGATTCCATTTAGTGTTTAACTGGCCCCTCTATTAACGATCCCATTTAGTGTTTAACTGGCCGCTCTATTAATGATCCCATTTAGTGTTTAACTGGCCCCTCTATTAATGATCCCATTTAGTGTTTAACTGGCCCCTCTATTAATGATCCCATTTAGTGTTTAACTGGCCCCTCTATTAATGATCCCATTTAGTGTTTAACTGGCCCCTCTATTAATAATCCCATTTAGTGTTTAACTGGCCCCTCTATTAACAATCCCATTTAGTGTTTAACTGGCCCCTCTATTAATGATCCCATTTAGTGTTTAACTGGCCCCTCTATTAATGATCCCATTTAGTGTTTAACTGGCCCCTCTATTAATAATCCCATTTAGTGTTTAACTGGCCGTCTTTTAATGATCCCATTTAGTGTTTAACTGGCCCCTCTATTAATGATTCCATTTAGTGTTTAACTGGCCGCTCTATTAATGATCCCATTTAGTGTTTAACTGGCCTCTCTATTAATAATCCCATTTAGTGTTTAACTGGCCCCTCTATTAACAATCCCATTTAGTGTTTAACTGGCCCCTCTATTAATGATCCCATTTAGTGTTTAACTGGCCCCTCTATTAATAATCCCATTTAGTGTTTAACTGGCCGTCTTTTAATGATCCCATTTAGTGTTTAACTGGCCCCTCTATTAATGATTACATTTAGTGTTTAACTGGCCGCTCTATTAATGATCCCATTTAGTGTTTAACTGGCCCCTCTATTAATGATCCCATTTAGTGTTTAACTGGCCGCTCTATTAATGATTCCATTTAGTGTTTAACTGGCCGCTCTATTAATGATCCCATTTAGTGTTTAACTGGTCCCTCTATTAATAATCCCATTTAGTGTTTAACTGGCCCCTCTATTAATAATCCCATTTAGTGTTTAACTGGCCCCTCTATTAATAATCCCATTTAGTGTTTAACTGGCCGCTCTATTAATAATCCCATTTAGTGTTTAACTGGCCCCTCTATTAACAATCCCATTTAGTGTTTAACTGGCCGCTCTATTAATGATCCCATTTAGTGTTTAACTGGCCCCTCTATTAATGATCCCGTTCAGTAATAATCGAACCACACTATGGGGCCAGCTAGCACAGCTCTAAAGACATGCTGACTTGATACTGGAGGGGAATCTCACACACAAACACACACAGAACCAGGATCCAGAGTTGCTTGGTGTCGTTACAGTGTATATGGGTATTCAACTCTTTAGGCTCTGTCTTTTATATGTCAAAATACAGAAGTCTCAGTGAACTTTGCAGTGTTTCTGACATCCTCTAATATCCCAGGTTTTGTAGTTCAGTTGGTTCCAAGGCACAGAGATTAGGAAGGATTGGATGAGTAGTCACACCACCATGTGACCTGTGTTTTTTAAATCCCCATTCCCATGTGGCTTAGCTTGTTGAGTAGCCCCGCCCCCGACCCCGCCCCCGAGCCCGGGTCCTGCCTCCTGCTCCACCTCATCATCAGGGTCCATCTCCTCACTCTTCTTCTTGATGTAGCGTTCGTACACCACCATGACCACTCCGATGGCCCATGCCGACACGGTACCCCCAGCAAAGATGACAAAGCCGATGGCTACGAAGAACAGGTAATCCCAAGAACCCAGGCCCTGATGGCACTGAGACCGCAGCTGCAGCCCCAGTTCACCCAGACGCTGCCCCTGGAGGTCAGGAGGACCACTGCACACTGTCTGGCCCTCATCTGGAAAAGACCAGAAATAAGAGGTAAGTCACTAAAGTACTACTATAGCTAAACCAGCAGTAGAGGCCTCTCACTGGTTGTGATCAGTTATTGATTCGGAATAATACATCAGAAGACCGCCTCAAATGAAGGCACAAAGGATTGGTTTGTGTTTTCATTATTAATCCCAAGATGTAAATTCTGTTTACATATCACAAGAGAAATCACGAGACAAATCACAAGAGTTTCTTCTTTACATGGCAGATAGTTTGAATCAGATGTTTTTTTTGCATTTTGCATTGGCACTCTACATATGCACAATCATGATAATGAAGCCCAGTAATGGCTGAGAGCTGAGACCTATTAAATAATTGAAACACATTTACATGATATCGTTTTATATAAGCTCGTGAGAGGTGGATTACACACCATCCCTTCTGAAGTATCGTTAAAAGAAAACAGGACATGTTAAATATATTTACACCTCATATGAAAATAACATCAAAGGTTTGTTGCCTAATATCACTGTATTAGTGCATAATTCAAGCACATTTCAGCCCCATTTGGTATTTTTTAATCCTTTGTGTCTGACTCATACAGTGAATAGTGTTCTTCGTCTTCTTCCAGGAAGTCAGAGTCCTAGTGGGTTCAAGAATAAGCCTCATTACTCATCCAAAATGCATCCATTCATTTCAATATAAAAGGTTGGTTTTACTTGTCAGAACAGGGAATTTCTGTTCTGATGCTTCTGAGAGCTGCGATGACATGATTGAGTTGGGAAACAGGTCTGTACATTAGATGAATATAAAATGTGCTATTGTGCAGCTCCTGGTGGTGTTATGGCAGCCTGATCTCCTCTGCTATGTTACTGGGTAATATTCTGAAGAAGAAATGTCATTATGATACCCAGTGTTTTGAGCAGTTAGGATGAAATCAAAGAGCGCTGCTGTATTTTCCAGACTGCCTGGCTTTGTTTTGGTCTGTACTGTTTTTCATGCCAGCAGATTGTTCATGCATTCCATTCACTGGTGTATTTTTCACCAAATAATTGCAGACGTCAGCTTTGTGCATAAATGAACATTTAGAGAAATTGACTTTGTCGTACTAAAACCTGATTGGAGCAGCGTGGAAACATAACGCATTAAAACACTGTACACAACACATAACACATTACACACACTGTACACACTACACACACTACACACACTGTACACACTTCACATACTACACACACTACACACACTGTACACACTTCACATACTACACACACTACACACACTACACACACCCCACCAAAACTGACCTCTGACCTCCCTTCAGAACTGGTGACCTCTAGAGTAACACTCATTGGATTAACAGAACACTGACCTCTGACCTTCAAAACGGGTGACCTCTAGAGTAACACTCATTGGATTAACAGAACACTGACCTCTGACCTTCAGAACGGGTGACCTCTAGAGTAACACTCATTGGATTAACAGAACACTGACCTCTGACCTTCAGAACGGGTGACCTCTAGAGTAACACTCTTTGGATTAACAGAACACTGACCTCTGACCTTCAGAACGGGTGACCTCTAGAGTAACACTCTTTGGATTAACAGAACACTGACCTCTGACCTTCAGAACGGGTGACCTCTAGAGTAACAGTCTTTGGATTAACAGAACACTGACCTCTTCCTCTTCTTTCCATTGTAGGGTTAGAGTTCCCTGTCTCCCAATCCCCCCAACCCCACCCCCCTCTCCTGTGGGGCCTCCCTCTAATCCCCCTCAGGGGCCCACATCAAAGGAGAGGGTTCCGATACACACACCATGCTATTTCTAGGGACTCTCCTTATATAACAGCTAACTACAGATACACGGTATGCTAATATTTAGGAAGCAAGACAGCAGCAGAGAATCTGTTCTCCATGAGTATTTATTCACTTCTTCCTTCTACAAATGCATTATTTCTAAGATGCTGAGATATTTGACATCACCTCTCAGAGCAGGTGAGAGAGTCCGAGCTCACTGAATAAAACACAGCATCTCTACACTTGCTGTCCTAATGGTTTATAGTACCCCACTCTGACTAAGGTGTGTGTGTGTGTTAATGGATGTGTGTGCTAGTGTGTGCGTGTGTGTGTGTGGGCGGGGGTGGGGGGGGGGTGCCTGTAAGTAATATCAGTGTAGGAAATATGACTGTCTTTTGCTCAGCGAGGTAGACTATAAATAACTGCCCTTTTGTATATTGACACATCACAATGAAGCAGCAGGAGATTTTAAACTGAACAATGCCAAAATCACTACATCTGTAGAATACATTTAAAAAAGAATTAGGCATTAATCCAACAGGAATTCCACAGAACATTGTTCAATATTGTCACCAGACAGGTCTGTTGTACACATAGACTCAGTTAGTCCTATTGCTTCCTCCTCCAGAGAGAATAATTGGATCTTAATCCTGATTAAATAATGATACAATTTTATGAAAACTATTTGAATGAGGGAATGACTGCCATTACTTCTCAGTTATGTGTTATAAGATGATAATCATCAATAGCTTTATAGCAACAATACTACTAACACTGTGTCTAATGATAGGACGTGACACACAGTGTACTATAGCTCATACCTAAACACCTCAAAGTTCAGCATGAAGCCTTTACTGCTGCCATTAGAATAATGCACGTTTGTCTTCATAATGGTCTTAAATGTCTTCATGTAGAATACATTTAAAACTTAAGATATTGGTGAGCGTTTTAGAAGAGTGAACATGGTACTTTTTTCAGTTAAGTAAGGACAGGATCTGGAGAGCATGTTTGTTCTCTCATCCAGTCCAGTCTTAACATATTCCAGAGCATATGAATGTATTTGAAATATCAGGACAACATATTACAGAACAGTACTGGGGTTGCCATATCATATAACACATTCCACACCCACATGGAGAGAATAATCTGACAATGCAGACAGGAAATATAACATCAAATATGTACCTTGAAACTTGAAGCCCTCGACGTGGACCCAAAGACAGAGGTCCTCATTAATGCAGTCGCAGCTCCAGGGGTTTCCACTCAGACCGACGGCCCGGAGGCTGGCCAGACTGATAAGAGAGCTGACATTGAGCTCCGTCAGGTTGTTTCTGCTCACATCCAGAACCTGCAGCCCGGAGTTCTGGCCGAACGCGTCCGGGTGGATGTCTGACAGGCCCGGATTGTCCGTCATCCTCAACATCACCAGGCTGGACAGAGGTCCAAACGTCCTGTCATCTACTCGGGTCAGGGTGTTAAAGGACAGGTCCAGGTAGGCAAGCTTCCGCAGGTTCCCAAAAGTGGATTCCGAGATCTCCGTTAGGGAATTGTTGCTACAGTCCAAGTAGACCAGATCCGACAAGCAGTTGAGCGGTACTGGCGGCAGATCCACGATCCGGTTGTTGGAGATGATGAGTTGCCGTGTGGCCAGTGGGAGGTCCGTGGGGAACGAGGTGAGGTGCTGCCCGGCACACTGGACCACCAGCTGGTCGTCACACACACAGCGGGCCGGGCATCCCGCCGATGGGGACGGGGCCACCCCCCTGACCAGAACCATGACCAGAACCAGCAGGATGAGGAACCGCAGGGAGGTGCGCGCTGGACTGCCGGGTAATCAGACGCATGACACCGCATGACACGTGTTATATATGTTATATGTATGTTATATGTTATATATTATGTTATTATCTATGTTATATGTTATATATATATTATATATTATGTTATTATATATATATATATGTTATATATATGCTATATATTACATATATGTTATATGTTATTATATATATGTTATATATATGTATATGTTATATATATATATATATATGTTATTTATATGTTATTTATATTTTGAACCAGTTATCAGTATACTATAATAAACCATATGACATTATTATTGTATGGTTACCTGGTATTGAGTTGTGTCTTTGGCCACTTGTCCAACTCCTCGCAAGTTGTCATTTTAGTTCATTCCGAGAGTCTCCTCACGTTTGGGTTTCTGGGCGGATCCATTACAGTGGAACTGGATCTGGCACCCGGACTCCTGGCAGTTCCAGAAATTAGAAATTAGGACAATAAAACAGGTATTCTCCGTGTTAATCCTGCATGCATGACAACGGTAAGCGTGGTGTTGTGTGACTCTACCCGGTGTGAAATAGAGCCGCGTATGAGAGGAGGGGGTGCGGAGTGGTGGTGTGTGTGATCACTGCTCACGATGTAGAGAAGAGACGAGACAAAAAAACATCAACAACTGGAGTCAAGCAGTCACCGAAGCTAGAAGAGGTTACCTAACAGGTTACCAACAAACCCAAAATAGTTCTAGAATTCAGGGATCCGCGTATAATGACACTATAATGTGCAGGTTCCGTATAATAACACTATAATGTGCGGTTCCGTATAATAACACTATAATGTGCGGGTTCCTTATAATGACACTATAATGTGCGGGTACCGTATAATGACACTATAATGTGCGGGTACCGTATAATGACACTATAATGTGCGGGTACCGTATAATAACACTATAATGTGCGGGTACCGTATAATGACACTATAATGTGCGGGTACCGTATAATGACACTATAATGTGCGGGTTCCGTATAATGACACTATAATGTGCGGGTTCCGTATAATGACACTATAATGTGCGGGTACCGTATAATGACACTATAATGTGCGGGTACCGTATAATGACACTATAATGTGCGGGTTCCGTATAATGACACTATAATGTGCGGGTTCCTTATAATGACACTATAATGTGCGGGTACCGTATAATGACACTATAATGTGCGGGTACCGTATAATGACACTATAATGTGCGGGTACCGTATAATGACACTATAATGTGCGGGTACCGTATAATTACACTATAATGTGCGGGTACCGTATAATGACACTATAATGTGCGGGTACCGTATAATAACACTATAATGTGCGGGTACCGTATAATGACACTATAATGTGCGGGTTCCGTATAATGACACTATAATGTGCGGGTTCCGTATAATGACACTATAATGTGCGGGTTCCGTATAATGACATTATAATGTGCGGGTTCCGTATAAAGACACTATAATGTGCGGGTTCCGTATAATGACACTTTAATGTGCGTGTTCCGTATAATGACAATAATGTGCGGGTACCGTATAATGACACTATAATGTACGGGTTCCGTATAATGACACTTTAATGTGCGTGTTCCGTATAATGACAATAATGTGCGGGTACCGTATAATGACACTATAATGTGCTGGTTCCGTGTAATGACACTATAATGTGCGGGTTCCGTATAATAACACTATAATGTGCGGGTTCCGTATAATGACACTATAATGTGCGGGTTCCGTATAATGACACTATAATGTGCGGGTTCCGTATATTGACACTTTAATGTGCGTCTTCCGTATAATGACAATAATGGGCGGGTACCGTATAATGACACTATAATGTACTGGTTCCGTGTAATGACACTATAATGTGCGGGTTCCGTATAATAACACTATAATGTGCGGGTTCCGTATAATGACACTATAATGTGCGGGTTCCGTATAATGACATTATAATCTGCGGGTACCGTATAATGACACTATAATGTGCTGGTTCCGTGTAATGACACTATAATGTGCGGGTTCCGTATAATAACACTAAAATGTGCGGGTTCCATACAATGACGCTATAATGTGCGGGTTCCGTATAATAACACTGTAATGTGCGGGTTCCATACAATGACACTATAATGTGCTGGTTCCGTATAATGACACTATATTGTGCGGGTTCCGTATAATAACACTATAATGTGCGGGTTCCGTATAATGACGCTATAAAGTGCGGGTATAATGACACTATAATGTGCGTGTTCCGTATAATGACACTATAATGTGCGGGTTCCATATAATGACACTTTAATGTGCGGGTTCCATATAATGACACTATAATGTGCGGGTACCGTATAATGACACTGTAATGTGCGGGTTCCGTATAATGACCAAGAAACAGAAATACTGTACATATAGAATCATCTGTTTCCATTTTTAATATAGAATAATATATTAAAACTGAATTTTTAAACTATTAACAAATTAACAATCCTGCTTGGCTTCATAGACTTAAATCACTTTCAGAATACTATGGCTCCTGTAGAAACGCCCCTTGTGCGTGCATTTACCACAATGATTATACATTTTTACTGACAATGGCCAGCATGACAGCATAAAACGTTTTACCTGTGAGTCATATATATAAAAATTAAGGGGATGTCGGGTTATGCAAGTGCGTAAAATAGTTGCATCATGCACATCATTGCCCTTAGTAGTGTATGTAAACAATATTATTAAAGATGCAAAATAGGCCTACATGAACAATAAATACTACTGACGGGTGAACTCTACCCCACTACACCTTTATGTCGTTAATGAGTCACAAACACGCGCATGTGCAGAACACATCCGGGTTATATGTGTGTGTGACAACATTGGTGCAGCCGGTCTGTGGTTACGATTGATCATTTTATACTCGAACTGAATTCAGATCATCATTAAAGGTAAATTACAATTATTTTACAGCGGGTATTGAGAATTGTATTTGCTAAATGTATTTTGGTACTTGTTGTTTTAAGACGGATTATCGTTTTACGACGCCTTCGTTACTAACCAAAGTTACACAGATTTATCAGTTGTAAACGCGCAGTTCAGCAGGTACGCGCACGTATACATATTGGTAATAATATAGTTCAGCAGGTACGCGCACGTATACATAATTAAGTAGCCTACTTCGTAATCACAATCGGGTTCAAATCGGGTAAAACTTACAAAAGGGAAAGTATGTTGGGTTCCATAGTCTCGCTAGTCTAGCTAGTCTAGCTAAGCTTAGTCAACTATGTCAATTTATTTTCGTGTGAATGTTTTCTTATTTACAGTTTCTAATTTTCATTATGACCATCCTTGTTGTATTTTTGCTTGAGTGTCACTCAAATAATCCGTTGCCTGGTTGGATTTTAGTTTCGACGGTATCTTCTATCTAACTCCTGTATTTTCCTGTATTTTCCTCACCTGGGACATGTATTTTCCACTGCAGATTTGCGCCAGGATGGTTGTGCTGTCTAAAGAATACGGGTTTGTGGTTCTCACTGGTGTGGCCAGTATGGTGATGATCGGTCACCTCGCCGTGAAAGTTGGAAAAGCCCGCAAGAAGTACAATGTCAAGGTGAGTGGCAGGATTGGTAGGGTTTACTAGTACCTGAACCAGAAAACATTTGGACTAAAGTTAGGCCCGTTTTCTTAACCCTTTTCAGGAATACTGTGTGTTGATATAACTTCTGGAGGGTTTATCTGACATATTTTTTTGTTGGACAGTACCCTCAGATGTACAGCGATGACCCCGATACCGGAAATGTCTTTAATTGCATCCAGAGGTCCCATCAAAACACGTATGTATTAGTTCCATTGAGGACTGTATATTGTGTAGAACTATATAATATGTATGTTGTAGAACAATATAGTATGTATGCATGTATGTAGAGTATGTAATTAAGCATGTATGTAGTCGACAGAGACGACATTGAGATTTGACAGATTGTTAATATTTGTGATTTTACAGTTTAGAGACATACCCTGCGTTTCTCTTCTGTCTGGCCATTGGTGGACTGCATTGTCCCGTGAGTTGAGTTAATGTACTGTATGCTTGCTTTTTAACGTGTGTGTGTGTGTGTGTGATACACTCGTCTGATACATCCGTATTTTGGCTTTTTTACGTGTGTGTGTGTGTGTGTGTGTGTGTGTGATACACTCATCTGTCTGCAATATTTACATTATTGTCTATTATGATATAATGAATCCAGAGTTTTCTGTGATATGTATGTATAGTAATGGGAAGTGTTCTGGGTTACAGCGCCTTATTAGCGGCCTTGGAATGACATGGATTATAAGCAGAGAGATCTATGCATATGGATACTCTACTGGAGGTAAGACTACAGATAAATATGCATAATACCGTAGCTTATTTATTAAAAAAATATATCTGTCATTACAACAGATAAATATGCATAATACCGTAGCTTATTTATTAAAAATATGTCTGTCATTACAACAGATAAATATGCATAATACAGTAGCTTATTTATTAAAAAAATATATCTGTCATTACAACAGATAAATATGCATAATACCGTAGCTTATTTATTAAAAATATGTCTGTCATTACAACAGATAAATATGCATAATACCGTAGCTTATTTATTAAAAAATATATCTGTCATTACAACAGATAAATATGCATAATACAGTAGCTTATTTATTAAAAATATATCTGTCATTACAACAGATAAATATGCATAATACCGTAGCTTATTTATTAAAAAAATATATCTGTCATTACAACAGATAAATATGCATAATACCGTAGCTTATTTATTAAAAAAATATATCTGTCATTACAACAGATAAATATGCATAATACAGTAGCTTATTTATTAAAAATATGTCTGTCATTACAACAGATAAATATGCATAATACAGTAGCTTATTTATTAAAAATATGTCTGTCATTACAACAGATAAATATCCATAATACAGAACCTTATTTAACAGAATATGTCTGTCATTACATCCGATAAATATCCATAATACAGAACCTTATTTAACTGAATATGTCATTACAAGCGTTTTGTTCACTGTGTTTTTTTCCAGATCCTAAGAAACGGCAGTGGGGTGCGTTCGGGAGCATCGCTCTAATAGGGATGTTACTGACCGTGGGCAACTTTGGCCGGACCCTGCTGGGCTGTGGTGGATGTGGTGGATGGGGGAGGCCTGGGGTGAAGTTCTCAGCTCCCCAGTGAGAGGTCCTCACCCTAACCTGATCCACAGTGTAATTGTGGTAGTGTCCCTTATGGTGATCCGTACTTGTGTGTGGTATACAAAGACAGACAGAATATGTAAACGTGTTCAAATAGATGGCCAGCTGTGTTTGTGCCTCATTACTATAGCCACTCCTTCGTGACCCTTGACCCCATACGGAACACTTACGGCCCAAGCGAAGCTTCCAGCGATCGACATCTGGAGGTTTCTATGTGAGAGTGTGATTTGGTGTTTTTATTTTTATGCATACATTTTCCAAAACGGAATTTCTAATGTATCAAACGACCAGCTTATAAGAGGTGCTTTAAATAAAATTGAATGTAAATGTTTGGTTCAAGCAACTAGTTTTTTAATGCAGGTTAAACATCTGTTCCACTCCGCAGGGTTATCAAGTTCCTACATGAGAATGACACAACACGTACGATGAAAATAAATTACAATAATCATAATGACGATGATTGTATCAGCAGAACATAGTTGGATTGATGTTCGCCTGGTAAACACATGCACGTACATTTGACTATTATGGTATATGTAATAGGTACTGTTCATGATTGAATACGGTCAACTCAGAGCCAGGGGATTGTGAGAGTCGACAGTACAAGAGTTTAATGTTTTAAAGCAACAGACGGTCTTGTGGTTAACCATTGGTCAATTACAGGTGTAACACTTATATAGTCAAATGTGTTACAGTGCTCAGCCAACCATCGTTCAATGTCTAGCAAAAACTGAATCACTGCGTTTTCAAACGCCGCTCTCTTTCTGCTTATAAGTAGGTATGTTTCAAATATACAAGTGTACGTTGAGTTATACTGAACGATAATTTCCTTATTGTGTTATTTTAAACCTTTTGTATGGGGTTTGTCTACAGCAGACAATGTCCCAGGGTGCATTTTGTTTCACACAATAGAATGCAATGCCTGCAGTGTTTCACTGACAATAAAGTTATATCATAGCAACTGTATTGAACTACAGTTCAAATAAAATGTTGGACGGTAAGAAGAACATTTATGATTAATTGCCCAGGAAAATCGCTATGGAGTCCTAGTCCCAGCCTGTATCAGAAAAGTCGCTAAATCTGCTGCGCCTGATCTAGAGTGTTTTCAATAATAACAGACTAATATAGCGTCAGTGACTTCCCAACTTTTGGGAAAAAATACTAAAGGCACATTGGAAGTAATAACAAGCATGACATTTGTAAGTAATTGAACAGGACAAATGCGCTGTCCTAACATGTTCCTAACGATGTTCCTGATGATGTTCCTAACAGATATATTTGCACAACCAGAAAAGGGGTTGAAATGCTCATTGGTAAAAGGAACTGGCATTCTACTCCCAGAACCAGAAGTTCGAAAGTTGGAACAGAGCCTGGTACCTTTAAATATATGCTCATTGGATCGGTATATGAAACGATCACAAATATGCGAATTCAGTGATGGTAAGTGGTTTGGCAAAATGTACCAATGGAAGTTTGAGCCTGAAACATCCCCCAAAAAAGTTGTACAATAAATATAATTCTATAGGTATTTTCAATATTTACAGATTTGCCTAAAGATATACACGGTTAAAAATAGTCATAAGTTCTACACTATGGTCAGAAAAGTACAGATGGGTTATAGAAGGCTTTAATTCACTGTCCATTTTTGTATTATTTCATTTGTTGATCACAACAAATTGAGTGATAATCTTTTATCTTTAAATCACATCAAACCTCTTGATGAGCCACTGGTTGTCACTAACCCTACCGAATTACCACATGACTTTTTGGGGTTACACTTTGCCTTACGACTAAAAGAGCACTTTACTGAAATTTGGTCGATCCTGGGATTATAACAAACCCATGCATGGTTTTCTGGAGTTGGTGAAGCTCTGTTGGTGAATGACTCAGGTACCTTCACAGTTAGCATCTTTAACACCATGTCAGTTCCCCTCAACCATTGACTTCAAATAGGAAATTGTGTCTTCGTTTACTACTAACTTGTTAGGACTTTTTGAGGAGTCCACTAGAGGGCACTGTTTGTGTAACATTAAAGGTAGAATTAGTGAAATCAAATGACACAAAATAAACAGCAGAGTAGGTACATTTTGAGATCAACTCATTCTCAACTTGTCATTTGTTTTGATCTGATGTCGTAACTGGGTCAAGCGAACTGGTGCAAATGTACAGATCCTGTGTGAGCATGTATGAGAGCCAAGTCTGGCTTGATCTCACTTCTCTGTGTCTACTAAGACTAAGTACCATGCTATTCATGATCTGTATTGGACGGATGGTGTACGGAGAAAAAAAAAACAGACCCCTACAACTTGCATAAAAACATCTGAGAGCTTCAAAGGGTTGGTCTAATGTTGAAACAGACCCTCTGGTGTTGGTCTGCTGTTAAAAAACTTCACTGAGTATTGAAAGCATTTTGTGTTAATCGAACACAATCAGATTGAAAATTGCTCACCGCGGGGGAATCATAGCTAGCAAACATGGTCGCTGGCTGAAGGCCTCCTCTCCAGTTAAAAGGTTTGGCCGGCATCTAAAAAAGCAGCCTGATGGATGTGTGGCTGTGCCAGAAATAAAGTTGAATGTAATAACAAAAATGTTCCATCATCAGTAGCTATAAGTGTATCTGGAAAGTGGTGTGTCTTCCATCAAGTCATCCTGAACGGGAAAAAACACAGATTAGTTATAATGTAGCAAACACTGCATCATAGATATAATATGTCCTCAGTACTCTCACCATAGGTATAATATGTCCTCAGTACTCTCACCATAGGTATAATATGTCCTCAGTACTCTCACCATAGGTATAAGATGTCCTCAGTACTCTCACCATAGGTATAATATGTCCTCAGTACTCTCACCATAGGTATAATATGTCCTCAGTACTCTCACCATAGGTATAATATGTCCTCAGTACTCTCACCATAGGTATAAGATGTCCTCAGTACTCTCACCATAGGTATAAGATGTCCTCAGTACTCTCACCATAGGTATAAGATGTCCTCAGTACTCTCACCATAGGTATAATATGTCCTCAGTACTCTCACCATAGGTATAATATGTCCTCAGTACTCTCACCATAGGTATAAGATGTCCTCAGTACTCTCACCATAGATATATGTCCTCAGTACTCTCACCATAGGTATAATATGTCCTCTGTACTCTCACCATAGGTATAATATGTCCTCAGTACTCTCACCATAGATATAATATGTCCTCAGTACTCTCACCATAGGTATAAGATGTCCTCAGTACTCTCACCATAGGTATAATATGTCCTCAGTACTCTCACCATAGGTATAATATGTCCTCAGTACTCTCACCATAGGTATAAGATGTCCTCAGTACTCTCACCATAGATATATGTCCTCAGTACTCTCACCATAGGTATAATATGTCCTCAGTACTCTCACCATAGATATAATATGTCCTCAGTACTCTCACCATAGGTATAATATGTCCTCAGTACTCTCACCATAGGTATAATATGTCCTCAGTACTCTCACCATAGGTATAAGATGTCCTCAGTACTCTCACCATAGATATAATATGTCCTCAGTACTCTCACCATAGGTATAATATGTCCTCAGTACTCTCACCATAGGTATAATATGTCCTCAGTACTCTCACCATAGGTATAATATGTCCTCAGTACTCTCACCATAGGTATAATATGTCCTCAGTACTCTCACCATAGGTATAATATGTCCTCAGTACTCTCACCATAGATATAATATGTCCTCAGTACTCTCACCATAGGTATAATATGTCCTCAGTACTCTCACCATAATATGGTATAATATATAATATGTCCTCAGTACTCTCACCATAGGTATAATATGTCCTCAGTACTCTCACCATAGGTATAATATGTCCTCAGTACTCTCACCATAGGTATAATATGTCCTCAGTACTCTCACCATAGGTATAATATGTCCTCAGTACTCTCACCATAGGTATAATATGTCCTCAGTACTCTCACCATAGGTATAATATGTCCTCAGTACTCTCACCATAGGTATAATATGTCCTCAGTACTCTCACCATAGATATAATATGTCCTCAGTACTCTCACCATAGGTATAATATGTCCTCAGTACTCTCACCATAGGTATAATATGTCCTCAGTACTCTCACCATAGGTATAATATGTCCTCAGTACTCTCACCATAGGTATAAGATGTCCTCAGTACTCTCACCATAGGTATAATATGTCCTCAGTACTCTCACCATAGGTATAATATGTCCTCAGTACTCTCACCATAGGTATAAGATGTCCTCAGTACTCTCACCATAGGTATAATATGTCCTCAGTACTCTCACCATAGGTATAAGATGTCCTCAGTACTCTCACCATAGGTATAATATGTCCTCAGTACTCTCACCATAGGTATAATATGTCCTCAGTACTCTCACCATAGGTATAAGATGTCCTCAGTACTCTCACCATAGGTATAATATGTCCTCAGTACTCTCACCATAGGTATAATATGTCCTCAGTACTCTCACCATAGGTATAATATGTCCTCAGTACTCTCACCATAGGTATAATATGTCCTCTGTACTCTCACCATAGTTATAATATGTCCTCAGTACTCTCACCATAGGTATAATATGTCCTCAGTACTCTCACCATAGGTATAATATGTCCTCAGTACTCTCACCATAGGTATAATATGTCCTCAGTACTCTCACCATAGATATAATATGTCCTCAGTACTCTCACCATAGGTATAATATGTACTCAGTACTCTCACCATAGTTATAATATGTCCTCTGTACTCTCACCATAGTTATAATATGTCCTCAGTACTCTCACCATAGGTATAATATGTCCTCAGTACTCTCACCATAGGTATAATATGTCCTCAGTACTCTCACCATAGGTATAATATGTCCTCAGTACTCTCACCATAGGTATAATATGTCCTCAGTACTCTCACCATAGATATAATATGTCCTCAGTACTCTCACCATAGGTATAATATGTCCTCAGTACTCTCACCATAGGTATAATATGTCCTCAGTACTCTCACCATAGGTATAAGATGTCCTCAGTACTCTCACCATAGGTATAAGATGTCCTCAGTACTCTCACCATAGGTATAATATGTCCTCAGTACTCTCACCATAGGTATAATATGTCCTCAGTACTCTCACCATAGGTATAATATGTCCTCAGTACTCTCACTATAAATATAATATGTCCTCAGTACTCTCACCATAGGTATAATATGTCCTCAGTACTCTCACCATAGATATAATATGTCCTCAGTACTCTCACCATAGGTATAATATGTCCTCAGTACTCTCACCATAGATATATGTCCTCAGTACTCTCACCATAGGTATAATATGTCCTCAGTACTCTCACCATAGGTATAAGATGTCCTCAGTACTCTCACCATAGGTATAATATGTCCTCAGTACTCTCACCATAGGTATAATATGTCCTCAGTACTCTCACCATAGATATAATATGTCCTCAGTACTCTCACCATAGATATAATATGTTCTCAGGACAGTACTCTCACCATAGGTAGATCTTGCAGGCGGTGAAACTCAGGTTGGCTGGTCCGTTTGCGTAGTTTGAGGAAGAGGACAACAGATACAACAGCTGTGGTAATGATGAAGACGATGACCACGCTAGCCAACAGAGGATCCAAAGTAGAGGGGAGAGGAGGACCGTTGTCTGTAACAACATATCCATTGAATGATTGATTAAATATTTGGCTATTTTGTGTAAATGTTTTACTGGATAATATGTACATTTGTTAAACCTACCCAGGTGAGTAGAAGGACACATGTCACCCTCCCCCCAATAGAGAGAAAGGTCAATGAGATCCTCCCCCCATCTGCAACACAAACATACACCCATGACCTTACCATCATCTCCGATGTTAAGCTCAGATGGAAAGTCCTCCTGGTGAGGTGGGTTGGCAGGAGCAGGAACATGGCCTGTCCTGGAGGTCTGGATCTGCTCTTTGCTGACAGGTTGGGATGGTGCAGGGTTGCTGGGTTCCACAGATGTCTGGATCAGTGTTGAAACCCGAGGTGGAGGTTGTGTGCTACCTGAAACAGGACAGGTAGAGGTGGTCTGAAGCTGAAACAGGACAAGTAAAGGTGGTCTGTAGCTGAAACAGGATAGGTAGAGGTGGTCTGAAGCTGAAACAGGACAGGTAGAGGTGGTCTGTAGCTGAAACAGGACAGGTAGAGGTGGTCTGAAGCTGAAACAGGACAGGTAGAGGTGGTCTGAAGCTGAAACAGGACAGGTAGAGGTGGTCTGAAGCTGAAACAGGACAGGTAGAGGTGGTCTGTAGCTGAAACAGGACAGGTAGAGGTGGTCTGAAGCTGAAACAGGACAGGTAGAGGTGGTCTGTAGCTGAAACAGGACAGGTAGAGGTGGTCTGAAGCTGAAACAGGACAGGTAGAGGTGGTCTGAAGCTGGGCCACAGTAGGCTTCTCTTTGAGGAGATGTTCATCTAACACCAAATCTGATCCAAAATGGTGAATGGATGGAAGGAGGAGATTTTCCATGCTCCTGGTTGGTTGGATCTTAAAACAAGCAGCTTCTACAGAATCCGTCTTTCGATTTTCAGACTGTACACAGACCACTAGATGAATAGATATGACTACATCTGGGTAAACATTAGGGACTATAGAGTTATTACCCAAAGTGGTAAAGTCATGTAGAGTATATACGCACACTATACATGTGGGAGTACTGTAGAGTATATACCCTGACTATACCTGTGGGAGTACTGATATACCCTGACTATACCTGTGGGAGTACTGATATACCCTGACTATATCTGTGGGAGTACTGATATACCCTGACTGTACCTGTGGGAGTACTGATATACCCTGACTATATATCTGGGAGTACTGATATACCCTGACTAATGACTATATATGTGGGAGTACTGATATACCCTGACTGTACCTGTGGGAGTACTGATATACCCTGACTATATATCTGGGAGTACTGATATACCCTGACTAATGACTATATATGTGGGAGTACTGATATACCCTGACTGTACCTGTGGGAGTACTGATATACCCTGACTATACCTGTGGGAGTACTGATATACCCTGACTATACCTGTGGGAGTACTGATATACCCTGACTATACCTGTGGGAGTACTGATATACCCTGACTATACCTGTGGGAGTACTGATATACCCTGACTATACCTGTGGGAGTACTGATATACCCTGACTATACCCGTGGGAGTACTGTAGTCCTGGCTGGTAGTGCCTCTGTCTGCAGGAGTGGTAAACTCACTAGTTTCCCCCTCGTCATCTCTGATGTCATCCATGATGTCATCCATGATGTCATCCCGGCCACCAGCAGCTGTAACAGACTCTGTTTGTAGCAGACTGTCACGATGAGTAGCAACTATGTGTAGTGTGGCCTGAGTGGTAGGACTCGGCTCTGGTTCTGGATCGCCATTGACCAATGGGAACAGTTGGTACGCAGTGGACACGCCCTCAGGCAGGAGAGTGACTGGGGTGACGACAGCGGGCAAAGAATTGATCTGACCTGCAAGAAAAGAATGATGTCACTGTAGAATTAGAATGCTTGTCTCTGCCTCTGTTGTACACATGAAACCAGCGTGAGTTCGATTCCCGCCTGCAGCTGTTCAAGTGCTTTGTCACTTCACGTCTATCCCATAATATTGCCTCCATCAATGTCTTGAAATGGCATTACATACATAATTTCTCCAATTCTACACTATTTGTGGTTGTGTATATATATATATATATATATATATATATATATATATATATATATATATTATGTACAAATGAATATAAATTATGCTATATTGTGTTGGGAAAATGTACATTTGCTGACAGATATGACACAAATGAATAGGAATATAATGTGTTAGGTCTAGAAGGTGTGTTTCAGGGGAAATGTGTCTCATTCAGGATCTGCAGATGAACAGAAGTGAACATTGTTCTGAGATAACCTTTGGTCAGCCCTGGTTCCATCTTATATTCAGATGTTCTGTCAGCCCTACTAATTCCTTCATTAGTTTGCTGATCTTGTGTTGTGGGCCTTTTTATAACATTAGAACATCTTCACAAGAAGAAGGAGAAATTAACAGTTGACAAATAATCAATAGTTGATATGACAGGCAACCTAAACAACACTGCAGCAAGGGATTTATTTTCTTTCCAAAATGTTTGTTATCAATATAATATTGATTTGAAATTAGAATAGTTATGTTTTTTGTGTGCGTTGGTTTAAGGCTGTGTCGTTTAACATTATGGAAAGAATTAACAGTCTGAATAAGATTAATTAACGAAGAAGTCAATGAATATGACATAGGTGTGTATTTTTATGACACATGTATTGTAAGTCACATATTTATACTTATAATAAAACTTTTCAAATATATACATGTATTGACATGATTGTATAAACTATCAATATACACAAATGACATCTTAACGTATCCCGAGTAGTCCATTTTATCGGAATTATCGTGATGATAAATGACCGACAACCGGACTATAATCTGATTAACCGGTTCTAAACACACACAGACTATAATCTGATTAACCGGTTCTAAACACACAGACGATTATAGTTTACTAAACACACAGACTATAATCTGATTAACCGGTTCTAAACACACAGACGATTATAGTTTACTAAACACACAGACTATAATCTGATTAACCGGTTCTAAACACACAGACGATTATAGTTTACTAAACACACAGACTATAATCTGATTAACCGGTTCTAAACACACACAGACTATAATCTGATTAACCGGTTCTAAACACACAGACGATTATAGTTTACTAAACACACAGACTATAATCTGATTAACCGGTTCTAAACACGCACAGACTATAATCTGATTAACCGGTTCTAAACACACAGACGATTATAGTTTACTAAACACACAGACTATAATCTGATTAACCGGTTCTAAACACGCACAGACTATAATCTGATTAACCGGTTCTAAACACACAGACGATTATAGTTTACTAAACACACAGACTATAATCTGATTAACCGGTTCTAAACACGCAGACGGGTGTCGCCTACCCTTTGTCTCCGATGAGCTGGTAAGGATCATCAAAGCGCAAAGCACTAGATTATTTTCAATGTTCATTTAATTTTTTTCCGTGGATACGATAAAGCATACAAACGCTTTAACTCCGGGTTCCTTCTTTGCTGACCGAGTGCTTAACTGTCCTATCCGTTAGGTTTGTTGACAGTGAACATCAATGGTAAAACACACACACACATATGGTTCTGGGCTGGCATAGATGAGCGGCGGAGGGGTGGGGCTGATATGTGACGTGGGGGGCTGATATGTGACGTGGGGAGGGGGGCTGATATGTGATGTGGGGGCCAATGTCACGACCAGGGCCACGTTTGGACCAGCTCGGTGAGGAAGATGTCTGTCTATAAAACTGAAAGCTTCAAGTGTTTTCTGAATGTGTCATGGTCTCATGGTCTCTTGTTTATCTCCATGCCAAATGACCGGGCGCGTGCATTTCCGACAGCTGTCTATGCTGGACACGTGCACTGCGTGCGTCCGAAGTAAAAACAATTTATATAATATTATCTATTTAGTATAGAAAAATAGTATCGAAATACTGATGTTATAATGCTTCACAAGTTGTGCTTCAGTATACATAATATTTACGTACATTTCCCTCGCCTAACTGAGTGTGTCTAGAGTGTTTTAGACACCTGCCGTGTGGTGTGTTGGTGGGTTGGGTCAGCACTCAGTACAGGTGACATTCGCGACTGGACGTCATATGCAGAAGCCGTTACCGATAACGACTTTGTTTCCTATAATACTGCCAGCGTCGGATTAACATCAGTAACAGAAGGAGGCTTTAAAGGAAAAGGCAAGAATCGAATTATAACCAGGATAAAAGTTTTCACGGACGGGATGGAGATGGAGTCCAGATTGGAGCTGAGTTCTGACCCGGAGCCTTTAGAATTAACGGAGGAGAACGTTGAGTCGGTATGTATTCATATGTGCATTGCGCGACACAGTACAGGGAAATTAACGAAACATTGAAGTACAGCATTCATTCAATATAAACCCTCCTTATACAAAGTAATACTTGCCGTTTGACTTTTACATACTTTTTTGTCGAAATTGAGTTTTTATGCTATGCAAATGACAAATGATATTCTACACAAATCAAAATGCTCCTAATATTCTGCAGATTTAGCCTTATGTTCAACTGACACCAGGTGGATTGAATCTTTCTTTCATCTTTCTAAGACAATAAGTTGACAGTAGTTTAATTTATATTTTACAGTTAGTGGGAAGTATGCAGTAAAGTATTTTATTGGGGGTACAGAAGGAAGAAGGCAGGTGTAACGTGATCTAGTATCAGTCAGACATGTACTAATTATAACCATGCCATGTGCTTGAGATTAGTTGCCAATAGCAACAACAGCCTCATACAGTTGTGTCCATGGCTGGCAGATACTCCCCGTTACATTCTTTACCAGTGACATTTGCTCCTTCAAATACACATATTCAAAAGCCTAAGCCTTTTTTATTGCTCCGGTTGTTTTTATTTTTACTTCCATATTAATTAGAAATGTAATTAGTTGAATTGGAGACAACCTCTGCTCTCCTAACTAGGCCCTCCGTCAGCTGTACTATGACCCAGACATGGAGCATAAGAATGTGGCCCAGAAGTGGCTGAGTCACGCCCAGACCTCCATTCAGGCCTGGCAGTTCTGCTGGCCTCTGCTTGGCCCAGACAAGGTCTGTTCTCCAGCATTGTCCTACACTTTCTCCCACAGGTTTTACACTCTCTGTTTTTTGCAGACGTTTCTATTCATTCATAATCCTGTTTATCGCTGCCACTTTCTCATTATCCCACCATTGTCCAAAAGCTACCTGAGTTCCAGTTCTTTGGTGCCAGCACCCTCCACACCAAGATTTCCCGCCATTGGGCCGACCTCCCTAGAGACCAGCACCAGACCCTAAGAACGCAACTCCTTTCACACATCTCCCACTTCTCATCGGGCCCCAAAATGGTGCTGACCAGGCTGTGTGTGGCCCTTGCCTCGCTGGCCCTCCACACCATTCCTCATTCTTGGCCCCGAGCCGTCTCTGACATGGTCTTGGTCTTCCAGCCAGAGAAGACTGGATCTGGGAATCACAATGAAGCCACGGCTGTAGGTGGAGCAGATGGGAGGGAATTGAACGCCCACTGCCTGGCTCTGCTGGAGCTCCTCACCGTCCTGCCAGAGGAGTTACAGAGCAGCAGGTTGCCACATGGACGTCGTGCCCAGCTGAGGGAGGCCCTGGCAGGGGAGTGGACAGTTGTGGGTCCCCTTCTGCATCAGCTGCTCCAGAAGCAGGAGGCCCCTTGTCAGGTGAAGGAGCGCTGCCTGCGGTGTCTGTCCAGCTGGGTAGGACTGGGTGTTCCCCTACACAGGGAAGGCGAGGTTCTGCTGCACGACTGTTTCGCTGCTCTGTCTGACCCCGAGCTCTTCGACATGGCTGTGGAGACAATCATCTGTGCTATATGTCAACCTGACAGCCAGAGGTGAGACAGACACAACCCAATAGAACACACTGAGATGCACAGTCTGAAACCAGAACCGTGTGCACGACCCTCAGTAGGTATGTGTGTGTGTGTATGATAATGTGTGTGTGTATGATAATGTGTGTGTGTGTTCAGATACACTGATGCTCTGGTGAACCTGATGCCTCTTGTGTTGGGACTCCATGACCAGCTGAAGACTGCAGTACGTGAGGGAGACATGGAAACCTCTCACGGAATATGTCGCATCGCTGTCTCTCTGGGGGAGACACACTCCAGGTACACACACACACGGTCAGCTCGTGGTGACGGCAGTGGAGGTGGTCTATGAATCGCTAGTGAACCATTAACCGTCTGTGGTGTTTCCAAGTTGACCCTGTTCTCTCCTGACCTGGTGAACGTCCTCTCCCTGGGACGGTCTTCTGAAACAGGACTCTTCTGGAACATGTCCCACACTGGCAGAACCACCTGTCACTGGTCCACATGATCCTGTTCTGTACTGACACCCCTGGGCACTACCCAGTCAACGAGACCACCAGCTCACTCACCCTCACATTCTGGTACACTCTGCAGGTATTGTGTTTGGGGTTGATCCAACATCGTTGGAATGAAAGCTCTCTGCTTCTCCTGCACATGGTTGCATGATCAGATTGGAACTTCCTGTTGTTGCAGGATGACATCCTGTCATTTGAGGAGGACAGGCAGGCAGTCTACCTGCAGGTCTACAGGCCGGTCTACTTCCAGCTGGTGGACGTTCTGCTGCAGAAGTCCCATTTCCCCTCAGAGCAGGACTACATGTCCTGGTCCTCAGATGACAAAGAGCTATTCAGGACATACAGGTGAACAGTCCTTAAAGGAGATACAGAGTTTTATCACACAATTGTCTTTGGTGCTTTACCTAACTCATATTTCTGGGGACACATTCAGAATATTTTAAGCTATAACAATTCAAGTCATTTTGAGTCCAAACGAAGCACCTGGTACACATTTCTGGTTGGCATTTCTGGTTACACTGAATGTGTGTTTCTCCGTGGTAGGGTGGACATATCGGACACTCTGATGTATGTGTATGAGATCCTTGGCCCCGAGCTTCTCAGTAACCTCTATGACCGGCTCGGACAACTGCTGTCTGCCACCGGGAGTCCAGCAGCGTGGCAGGTCAGGTTACCTGTTTACACAAATACAACTCTCACAGAACCTCAGACACACGGTCCATAAAGTCTTTGTATAGATCCCAATGTTGTGTCTTGTTTATCATTCTATAGGACATTGAGGCTCTCCTATTCGGTTTCCAGTCCATAGCAGAGACCATAGATGTCAACTATTCTGATGTTATCCCAGGACTAATCGGCCTGATCTCAAGGATCAGTATCAGTAACATCCAGCTGGCTGACACGGTCATGTTCACTATAGGTGCTAGCTGACACGGTCATGTTCACTATAGGTGCTAGCTGACACGGTCATGTTCACTATAGGTGCTAACTGACACGGTCATGTACACTATAGGTGCTAGCTGACACGGTCATGTTCACTATAGGTGCTAGCTGACACGGTCATGTTCACTATAGGTGCTAGCTGACACGGTCATGTTCACTATAGGTGCTAGCTGACACGGTCATGTTCACTATAGGTGCTAGCTGACACGGTCATGTTCACTATAGGTGCTAGCTGACACGGTCATGTTCACTATAGGTGCTAGCTGACACGGTCATGTTCACTATAGGTGCTAGCTGACACGGTCATGTTCACTATAGGTGCTAGCTGACACGGTCATGTACACTATAGGTGCTAGCTGACACGGTCATGTACACTATAGGTGCTAGCTGACACGGTCATGTTCACTATAGGTGCTAGCTGACACGGTCATGTACACTATAGGTGCTAGCTGATACGGTCATGTTCACTATAGGTGCTAGCTGACACGGTCATGTTCACTATAGGTGCTAGCTGACACGGTCATGTACACTATAGGTGCTAGCTGACACGGTCATGTACACTATAGGTGCTAGCTGACACGGTCATGTTCACTATAGGTGCTAGCTGACACGGTCATGTACACTATAGGTGCTAGCTGATACGGTCATGTTCACTATAGGTGCTAGCCAATATCTCATTCCCTCCTGGCTTCCTCTCTCAATCCCGAACCCTCTCTGACCCTGTTGTGTTCTCTTCATACTGTCTGGTTCCTCTCTGTCCCTCTCTTCATACTTTCTGGTTCCTCTCTGTTCCCTCTCTTCATACTGTCTGGTTCCTCTCTGTTCCTCTCTTCATACTGTCTGGTTCCCCTCTGTTCCCTCTCTTCATAATGTCTGGATCCTCTCTGTCCCTCTCTTCATAATGTCTGGTTCCCCTCTATTCCCTCTCTTCATAATGTCTGGTTCCTCTCTGTCCCTCTCTTCATAATGTCTGGTTCCTCTCTGTTCCCTCTCTTCATACTGTCTGGTTCCTCTCTGTCCCTCTCTTCATAATGTCTGGTTCCTCTCTGTCCCTCTCTTCATAATGTCTGGTTCCTCTCTGTTCCCTCTCTTCATACTGTCTGGTTCCTCTCTGTTCCCTCTCTTCATAATGTCTGGTTCCTCTCTGTTCCCTCTCTTCATAATGTCTGGTTCCTCTCTGTTCCCTCTCTTCATACTGTCTGGTTCCTCTCTGTCCCTCTCTTCATACTGTCTGGTTCCTCTCTGTTCCCTCTCTTCATACTGTCTGGTTCCTCTCTGTCCACCTCTGTGTCCAGGTTCTCTAGCTGAGTGGTTGGCAGACCACCCACTGATGCTGGACTGCGTGGTACCCATGGTTCTCCAGGGCCTGATGAAGGCTGAGCTGTCTGTGTCCAGTGTGTCCACCCTAAAGAGGATATGTAGAGAGTGTCGTCGTGACCTTTCACCCTATGCCCGTGACATCATGACCGTGTCACAGGTGTCCACTCAACACGTGTGCTGATTGATCCATTGTACCGTAGATAAATGTGTTTTATTGGTTGGAATGTCCCGTTGGTTCGTCTTTGGAAATATTGTCAAGGGTTTCTCTATTTTTCAACAGGACGTACTGGCCAAAGAAATTCACAAGGTATTCCTTGTCTTGAAAATAATCCAGTTTTATTTTCTGTGTATTGAGATGGCGTTCATGACTATGTGTTCTGTTCAGAGCAGCCAGTGTGGTTGGCTGATGCAGGGGCTGGGCTTCCTCCTCTCTGCCCTGCCATTGGAGGAGATTCTGGGCAGCCTGACCTCCCTCATCACCCCCCAGATCCAGAAGCTAGATACCCTGGCACACCAAGAGGTGAGACATGGTACTCAGACAGTGTAACCTAGAGTAATGTCATGTAGATACAAGTGGTAAGGACTGAGACAGTGTAACCTAGAGTAATGTCATGTAGATACAAGAGGTAAGGACTGAGACAGTGTCACCTAGAGTAATGTCATGTAGATACAAGAGGTAAGGACTGAGACAGTGTCACCTAGAGTAATGTCATGTAGATACAAGAGGTAAGGACTGAGACAGTGTCACCTAGAGTAATGTCATGTAGATACAAGAGGTAAGGACTGAGACAGTGTCACCTAGAGTAATGTCATGTAGATACAAGAGGTAAGGACTGAGACATGGTACTGAGAAAGTGTCACCTAGAGTAATGTCATGTAGATACAAGAGGTAAGGACTGAGACATGGTACAGTGTCACCTAGAGTAATGTCATGTAGATACATTCTGTGCCGCGTCTTCCCTGCCAGTAGAAACTGTCCTCCCACTGGATGTGTCTAGTTAATTTATTTTTGCCCTAACTCTAGCCCAGCCCCAGTACTAAGATGTCTATCATTCATATCCTGGGTATGCTGTCCAGTCTGTTCACAACCCTGGACATCAGAGGGCAGGATCAGGGGTCAGGGGTCACCATTACAGCCCACGACAGAACCAACCCTGTACGTTTCCTGTCTACTCAGTCTTCCTCACTGTCTGTCGCCTTTTTTCCTCATCCTCTCCTCGTTTCTCCTTCTTGTCTGTCCGTCCATTCATCTGATTGTCTTTGTGTCTGTCTGTCCATTCATCTGACTGTCTTTGTGTCTGTCCGTCCATTCATCTGATTGTCTTTGTGTCTGTCCGTCCATTCATCTGATTGTCTTTGTGTCTGTCCGTTCAGTCTGAGAAGCTCTGTCTCTACCCAGAACTATTGTAATCTTGCTGACTTTGTGCTCTTTGAGGTTCTGGTGGTCTTACAGCAGGTGTTCACATTGATACAGCACATTCTCGGCAAGTGGCTCACTGATTCAGAAGTTGTTAAGGTAAGTTGTGCATAAACCATGACTTTTATATGCATGTTATAAACAAATAACTTCATTGTTTGATGTGCGACTGATTATGTATTGTTCATAGTCATAATGTTCTGCATTAGCCTGAAATGCAAACTCCATTTTACTCCACATCCTTTCACCTTCAAGTGAAACATAGATATGTTTTGTTTGGATTCTAGGCTTCTGCTGTCTCACAGCACATCTTGTCCTTTAGGCAGTGTCTTCTGTTGTCTCACAGCACATCTTGTCCTTTAGGCAGTGTCTTCTGTTGTCTCACAGCACATCTTGTCCTTTAGGCAGTGTCTTCTGTTGTCTCACAGCACATCTTGTCCTTTAGGCAGTGTCTTCTGTTGTCTCACAGCACATCTTGTCCTTTAGGCAGTGTCTTCTGTTGTCTCACAGCACATCTTGTCCTTTAGGCAGTGTCTTCTGTTGTCTCACAGCACATCTTGTCCTTTAGGCAGTGTCTTCTGTTGTCTCACAGCACATCTTGTCCTTTAGGCAGTGTCTTCTGTTGTCTCACAGCACATCTTGTCCTTTAGGCAGTGTCTTCTGTTGTCTCACAGCACATCTTGTCCTTTAGGCAGTGTCTTCTGTTGTCTCACAGCACATCTTGTCCTTTAGGCAGTGTCTTCTGTTGTCTCACAGCACATCTTGTCCTTTAGGCAGTGTCTTCTGTTGTCTCACAGCACATCTTGTCCTTTAGGCAGTGTCTTCTGTTGTCTCACAGCACATCTTGTCCTTTAGGCAGTGTCTTCTGTTGTCTCACAGCACATCTTGTCCTTTAGGCAGTGTCTTCTGTTGTCTCACAGCACATCTTGTCCTTTAGGCAGTGTCTTCTGTTGTCTCACAGCACATCTTGTCCTTTAGGCAGTGTCTTCTGTTGTCTCACAGCACATCTTGTCCTTTAGGCAGTGTCTTCTGTTGTCTCACAGCACATCTTGTCCTTTAGGCAGTGTCTTCTGTTGTCTCACAGCACATCTTGTCCTTTAGGCAGTGTCTTCTGTTGTCTCACAGCACATCTTGTCCTTTAGGCAGTGTCTTCTGTTGTCTCACAGCACATCTTGTCCTTTAGGCAGTGTCTTCTGTTGTCTCACAGCACATCTTGTCCTTTAGGCAGTGTCTTCTGTTGTCTCACAGCACATCTTGTCCTTTAGGCAGTGTCTTCTGTTGTCTCACAGCACATCTTGTCCTTTAGGCAGTGTCTTCTGTTGTCTCACAGCACATCTTGTCCTTTAGGCAGTGTCTTCTGTTGTCTCACAGCACATCTTGTCCTTTAGGCAGTGTCTTCTGTTGTCTCACAGCACATCTTGTCCTTTAGGCAGTGTCTTCTGTTGTCTCACAGCACATCTTGTCCTTTAGGCAGTGTGTGGAGTCTTTGACAGGTCGGTGAAGACACTCCACCATGACTTTGCTCCCATGGTGCCACAGCTCTGTCAGATGCTGGAGCAGATCTACACTACCTACCCACAATCCTCTGCTCTGGACCTCACATGTCAGGTGGCTCGTCACAGACCAACCATCCAGATAAATCTGATCAGTCAGAACCAGCAGAGTGTTCTGCCTTAGACTTGAGCAAAGTAACCACCTTGATTTCTGTGAATGATGTCGTCTCTCATCTAGATGGTTCAAATATTTTCTGGAGAGAAAGACCATGTAGGCCCAGTCAAGCACCTTATTGAGCTTGTCACCTCCACCACGCATGACATTTTTCAGCAAGGTAAGAATAAACGGTTTATTCAGTTTTTACCCGTTTCAGTTTTACTCTTTCACATCTATTTACTTGCTGTCCTTTTTCTCGCTGTCCTTTACCCAGGCCCAAGAGAACATCCTGATATAGTTCTGTCATTCATGCAGCTACATGCAGAGGTCTCCCTGTCTTTTATCATTTGGATTATTTTAAATCAAGTTATTTTAAGACGGGATTAATACAGACTAAAATGTGTGTGTGTCACTGACCCCCAAGGCCCTGAAACGTGAGCCTGACATCTACCTGTCTGCACATCTGGATGTGGAGTCTCTGTTCTACTGTGGTGAGGGACTTTTAAACCAATTTAGTTATTCGATATGCACAACAATTATTACTATATAACAACTATTTAAGCAAAAAAACATGTTTTCCTTTTTCAGGTATCCTGGCACTCAAGTTTCCAGAGACGCCAACAGCAAAGTCAGCCTGTTTCTTTTTTGTAAGTAAAATAGATGTGCTGCCGATTTATCAAAATATATAACACTTTACCTCATAACTTGAGAACAAAAGTCATAGCTTTATTTACAACTACATACATTTATTATTGTTAATTCTTCCTCTAAAATAGGCGGAGTTAGTTTGCCATTGTGCAGACATCCCTCCTATTGGTCAAGTTCTACAGAGGGAGGGGACACTTCTCATCCAAAACATCCTGGAGGTAACCCACTGTTTCCTTAGTTCGTTTGCAGGAAAGTCTGAGACAGGTAGGACAACAGCGATCCTCATTCTAATGGCAGTTCTGAATAACGGCATCTTTATCACACACCCGTAGTGGCAAGTGAGGAATATTAACTTAGCAGTCAGTTCTTACCCTTGGGTTTGTATTGTAATTGTACTGTGTGTTTGCTTCATTACTTCCTGTCTCTGTGGTTCATCCCCAGGCAATAGGAGGGCAGTCTCCCCACTGTTTAACGGAGCACTTCTCTCAGGTGCTGTTCTGTCTCAACCGCCATTGCCATACACCGCTGGCACAATGGCTAAAGGAACAACTCCATGTCCCAGGATTCCCCTCTGCTCAGGTCTCGACAGAACAGAAGGACGCGTTCAACCGGCAGCTCCTCAGGTAACGTTCAGAACAATAATATTTGAACCTGCAAAATCACTGTCTATCCATGTGAAAATCATGTGTGTCACAATCTATCCATGTGAAAATCATGTCAGTGTTCTGCTAACAGTTCAGCTTTAACCGCTGATATCTCAACCATTCTCTTTTTCCCAGTGAACAGACAAACAAGTGTCACGTTGTGGAGATAGTGAACGAGTTCTCTCTGTTGTGTCGAGGCCTTCAGGGGACTCCCGGACACTCAGCAGATTATTAACGTGGCTACACTACCCTCCTGGACTGAACTAAGACTAGACTTTCAGGACCTGTGTAGAGGAACCCAGTGTTGAAGACCTCATGTGGCTCTATTCTAATGACATGTTACGGTCAAACTGACCATGTGAAGACCTCATGTGGCTCTAGTCTAATGACATGTTACGGTCAAACTGACCATGTGAAGACCTCATGTGGCTCTAGTCTAATGACATGTTACGGTCAAACTGTCCATGTGTTCATGTGAGTGAATGTTACTATTGGGGCCTTGTGAAGAATACTATGAATGTTTCTTTAGTTTTTCTGTCTTTGTGTAGGTAACCTCACCCCCACATCACACTGTCCAATATAAGGAGCATGTTTGTAGCGAGGGAATAAATTGTGACAGTCACACGTCATTATATTTTCTTGAACAACAAGTGTTTCTGCTTTAAACAATAGTGAACTAATTTGTGTATACGTATAAATTGATTAGATTTTAGACTAATGACTTATAATTCTAATCCGGTTTTGGAAGAAAATCAACAGATCAGAGTCTCTGCAGCTGCTTGGGGCCAAGCTGACTGTATTGATGTACTCATTTATTATTCTGTTAGAGCGTATTATAACTCATACACAGATTATGAAATTACAGACATCCTGCAGGGTTTGTCTGTTAGTAACAGAGGCTGAGAAATCATACGACATGATGGAAATGTGTAACATCTGAATCTTTCTTAGATAAAACGTACAGTTCCTTACCTCTACTCATAGGAAACAGAATATGAGATATTAGTGTCTTCTCAACCACATTTACCCATCAGTAAAATTCTGGGCTCTGGTCAAGTCACATAGTTGGAAAAATAAAAAACAATAACAATTCACAAAACATGTCAGGACATCAACAATAGAAACATGAGTAAATGAACATGGACAACAAGCCCTTGGTCATGTTTGTTTGGAATCAATGACGTCTGCTTGCTGGCTGTAGGTGGTTATAGCTGTCATCAGTAGAAAAGCTACGGAACCTGTAAAGTATTGATGGCTGATGCTGTGCTGATAGAGTCGCCCTACCAGAGGTCATTGTGGGGTCTGGCTGATGCTGTGCTGATAGAGTCGCCCTACCAGAGGTCATTGTGGGGTCTGGCTGATGCTGTGCTGATAGAGTCGCCCTACCAGAGGTCATTGTGGGGTCTGGCTGATGCTGTGCTGATAGAGTCGCCCTACCAGAGGTCATTGTGGGGTCTGGCTGATGCTTCCCCCAAAAACCCCTCCTATTGAAGTCCTTACCCTCGGTTTAGCTATCGTATTCTAGTGAAGAGATTTAATACAGACTTGGACTCCTAAGCAAAGAAAACAAGAAGAAAACAGGTGCGTTCTTTATTAACAATGACCAAGCAACACACCAATGACAGGTTGAATGGAACCTGGGTTCTGTCCACTAACCTTGGTGCAGCGTGTCTTACTGAATACATTCCAGAAACGTAGAGTCTCATCTCCTGCTCCCGTCACAATGGCCTCGCCGTCTGGAGACACAGCCTAGAGTACAACAAACGAGAGATTTCACTATCCCAAGTACATTACTGGAGCATTGAAAAAGATATCCTGTGTTTTTCAGCCTGACTGCTAGAGTGACAACAGTAAGCATGACTTTCCCTCAGTCTCACCAGGTAGAGCACTCTGTAGGAATGTCCCGTCAGCTTAGCCACCTGGGTCAGAGACGGGTACTTCCACACCAGTATCTGGTTCTGAGAGTAGCCATGAGTGCTCACCTGAAACACATTTCACAAACATTTATTATTAACTGGGATGGACCTGACAAATCCTTTCATAATTACATACATCGCCTGATAGAGGTACCAGGCTGGGAAAACGTCATAGGCAATCTGAGAAAAGTGTTGGAAGCAAACATTTTAAAGAATAATTAGAAGAACAAGTCGAAACTGAAAACAGAGTGAGGGAGAGAAGGAAGTCATGTGAATACCTTGCTCACCATCTGTCAGTCACCTAGCACCAAAGTACATGCTTTTGAAGTCTTAAAAGAAATAGCCTTATTATTGTACATAGTGTATCATTAGCCTTATATATAGTGTATCATTCGCCTTATATATAGTGTATCATTAGCCTTATATATAGTGTATCATTAGCATTATATATAGTGTGTCATTAGCCTTATATATAGTGTATAATTAGCCTTATATATAGTGTGTCATTAGCATTATATATAGTGTATCATTAGCCTTATATATAGTGTATCATTAGCCTTATATATAGTGTATAATTAGCCTTATATATAGTGTATCATTAGCCTTATATATAGTGTATCATTAGCCTTATATATAGTGTATCATTAGCCTTATATATAGTGTATCATTAGCATTATATATAGTGTATCATTAGCCTTATATATAGTGTATCATTAGCATTATATATAGTGTATCATTAGCCTTATATATAGTGTATCATTAGCCTTATATATAGTGTATCATTAGCCTTATATATAGTGTATCATTAGCCTTATATATAGTGTATAATTAGCCTTATATATAGTGTGTCATTAGCATTATATATAGTGTATCATTAGCCTTATATATAGTGTATCATTAGCCTTATATATAGTGTATAATTAGCCTTATATATAGTGTGTCATTAGCCTTATATATAGTGTATCATTCGCCTTATATATAGTGTATCATTAGCCTTATATATAGTGTATCATTAGCCTTATATATAGTGTGTCATTAGCCTTATATATAGTGTATCATTAGCATTATATATAGTGTATCATTAGCCTTATATATAGTGTATCATTAGCCTTATATATAGTGTATCATTAGCCTTATATATAGTGTATCATTAGCCTTATATATAGTGTATCATTAGCCTTATATATAGTGTGTCATTAGCATTATATATAGTGTATCATTAGCCTTATATATAGTGTATCATTAGCCTTATATATAGTGTATCATTAGCCTTATATATAGTGTATCATTAGCCTTATATATAGTGTATCATTAGCATTATATATAGTGTATCATTAGCCTTATATATAGTGTATCATTAGCCTTATATATAGTGTATCATTAGCCTTATATATAGTGTATCATTAGCCTTATATATAGTGTATAATTAGCCTTATATATAGTGTGTCATTAGCCTTATATATAGTGTATCATTCGCCTTATATATAGTGTATCATTAGCCTTATATATAGTGTATCATTAGCCTTATATATAGTGTGTCATTAGCCTTATATATAGTGTATCATTAGCATTATATATAGTGTATCATTAGCCTTATATATAGTGTATCATTAGCCTTATGTATAGTGTATCATTACAAACCAGGTAAGTGGTACCAGGTTTGCAGTTCCTCACCAGCTCATTAGCGTGTTTGGACCAGGCCAGGTTGCAGACCTGTGAGCCTGTGTCGGTGCTCTGCAGGGCCTGACCCGTCAGGGTGTTCCAGAAACGCAGGCATCGATCGGCTGTGCCTCCTCCAGACACCAGAAGCCCGTGCTGGTGAGGTGACCAGGCGATTGCCTTTACTGCAGCCAGATGGTCACTGTACTGCTGCACCGGGAGCAAGCTGGAACTGTTCCACACCAGCAGCTGAGGATCAGGAAGTGATGCGTTCAGGATCAAATGATCAGGATCAAATGTTGGCAGATGAGAGAATGTATTTTTAAATTGAGTAGATTGACAGGAGATCAGAAATGACTGTTGGTATTGAAATGTTGCAACTAGGTTTCTAGTCAAGTTGAATAACACTAACCTTGTTATCATTGCCCCCAGAGGCCAGGTGCTGGTGGTCAGGGGACCATTTAAGGCCACACACCTCCTGCCTGTGTCCCTGGAGCCTCCTCTCAGCAGATGGAGGGGTCCGGACATCCCTCTGGAGGATCACACGGTCCCTGCTGCCTGAGGAAAGCTGCTCCCCATTCCAGGCCAGCGCTCCTGGAGAGAGTGACAGGAGAAATCCTCCATTTTACAGTCCCATTTCATCTGGTATTTGCAAAGCAAAAGGCAATTATGTTTACTTGGCAATTAGACCAAACCTCAAGAAATTCAACTGCCAAGAATAATGGCCTTTACACACTAATAACAGTTCATCTGGATGACATTTACGTGCAGATAATCCAGATAATCCTTTGTATTGACATTTGAAATAATAAAATGTGTCTTTGGATAATGAATAACAAACGTGCATGCAGCCCTTTACAATACCAACATGTAATTGGTTGCTCAGGGCAACAGGCTAGGTGGCCAGTAGTGTGTTGTCTTTAAGTCTGATATCAATCCGATAATCCGATTATTGCACATGGATTATTATTTTATATTATTGAACAGATTCTTAGGTGTGGTCGTAATTGTAAGTCGCTTATTGTAAGTCGCTCTGGATAAGAGCGTCTGCTAAATGCGCAAAATGTAAATGTCAAACATGAGAAAATAATTATCTCCCTCCTTCCAAACCACAAATTAATACCAAACAAAAAGGTTAATTTTTGCCTTAAATAAAATGACATACAACAAATATATATATTTTTGCACATTAGCCTATATTATGAATGCCGATACAACAGATGGTACAGTGTGTATAAGAAAATAATTCTATATGAACTAAATGTAAAAACCAAGTAATTTAACCCAATAGATATTGTGAAGAACATACTGTATACACATAAAATCAAACCCCACAGATGTTGCTTCTAAACCGGCATGCATGACTGACCGACACGGGCAGAGTGACCTTCCAGACTGGACAACTTCCTCCCTCCAGCGGCGTCCCAGATTTGTACGTATCCTTTATGGGTTCCCACGGCAACTAGGCTTCCCTGTGAGGGTAGGTACCACTCAGGCCAGTGAATGATTAGGTCAAATACAAACCAGTCATTCTCATATCATTTCTTCACAGATCCTGAGCAGGGCTGAATACTCATTACTCACCCTTTCATTCCAACACACAGACGTCACAGAATCTCCATCCACTGACAGGTCACAGAGTCGTGTCACCTGCAAACATAAACCCATGGATATAAGTGAACAGGGTGAAGGATATGACCTCTCACCTGACCCCATCCTAACCTCTCACCTGACCCCATCCTAACCTCTCATCTGACCCCATACTAACCTCTCACCTGACCCCATCCTAACCTCTCACCTGACCCCATCCTAACCTCTCACCTGACCCCATCCTAACCTCTCACCTGACCCCATCCTAACCTCTCAGCTGACCCCATCCTAACCTCTCACCCGACCCCATCCTAACCTCTCACCTGACCCCACCCTGCCCTCTTACCTGACTGGTACAGGCACTCCAGAGGTATACACAGGCCCCCAGGCCCACAGATAGCAGGTTGCCAGCAGACCAGTCAACCAGGTTGAGGTAGAAGTCATCCTGTAGCTCAGGGGCGTCCAGCACCTTAAAGGGGATCTTGGAGATCTTACGGGCTGGTTTCCGAGGGGAACGCAGGAGCTTGTGACTGAAAAGAAAAATGGTTGGGTGAGTTGGGGGGGCTATTTCTGTTTCACCAAGCATTTGAGTCAGATGTTTTTATGCACCTTTGCCAAATGTAAACTTCAGTGTTAACTGTTTATTGGATGAATGTACCATATGTGTCTATATGTAAATCACACAAATAAACCATCATTACCTCTTGTTGCTGAGTGGGGAAAGAGAGTAAGGTGACACCTCACTGTCACTGTCCACAGGTACTCTCTTAGTGTGAACTGTGTACTACAGAGGAACAAGGAAGCATGTTAGTGGTGAGAATGGCATGACACACTTTATATCTGTGACCCTGTGCTGGGCTCCTCTGTACCCTGAAGAGGCTGTGTGTCTCCTGGGAGAGGGTGCTGTGACGATGGTCGTCAGTGTTGGGGTCTGGAACACTCTCTATCCCGGCGCCCAGCAGCTCATTTCGTAGGAGGGCGGCGTATGCTACAGCATCTTTGCCAGTGTCTGACCCTGCTTCCTTGGACCTGTGGGTTTGGTTGGGCGATTGGCAGTTCTCCTGCAGAGAAGTCAATGTGCAGTTGTAAATTATATAGCCAAAGTTGTAGCTGTCAGAGGTCCTGTGTAGCTCAGCTGCCAGAGCACGACACATTCAACGCCAGGCTTGTGGGTTTGATTTCCACAGATGCCAGACCACAAAAGTATAAACATTAATATATTTACTCATTTGTGTGGCTTAGGTTAACAGACATGGGTCCTGTACAATGTGTTCTTTAGCCTCACAAAGATAAACATAAAAACATGATATAAAACGCTTAGTGCCATAACTCTAACAGGTCTGCACAAAGTGCAGACAACAAGGATGTGGTCGTAAAGTTGACATTTTATGGTAGGGGGGAATCATTTGAGAAACGTTGCATAGATTTTAATTAGCTAATATTTTTAATACCGTTATCTCAAGTATACAGGTAAAATAATAGTGAGAACTACACTGCCATAGGCTACTAAATTGTTCCATATCGTATTCTTTAATACACTACAATACTGTCGTAATGGCTAGTAAAAGATACCAGACAGTGAAGTGGTACACAAGTAGAGGAAATGTGTGTGGCTCACATTGGCATTGTGGAAATTAATATCCCAGTTGCTTCCAGCACGAGTAGGAATGAATCTGTCCCCAGTCTTCACACTGACAGGACTGGTGGCACCTTCAGACTGGGGGGAAACTAATCATGTAATCACGTGTAGTTGTTTCACTCATCAACACGACAATGTGCAATACTTTAAAACATATTAATGGTATTTATTGCTATAATTTCCCAAATCCCTTTAATGGGTACATTCTAATAACTGACACACAGAGACCAGCTACTCACCTTACACAGCTGTCCCTCATGTAGGTTCTGATGGTTAATTTGTCTCAGCAGCCTTCTTTCGTAGTCCTGGTCCATTTTACAGGAGCAACACCACGAATTACACCGTCCAGCCCTCCTCCACCTCCGACCTTCCTAAAACACCGTCACCGTGGCAGGTACTCGCCTCCCATCCTTTGAGGAAAGAACCATCATAAAGTAGGTGTCGGTCCACAAGTCCACTACTCTACATGGACGCTGAGGTTACTAGCTATAATTATCGGATTTTTTGTTCCGTTGCCATACCGACATTTCAATGGCGAATTAAAGATTAATAAAATAATTGCCTGTACAGGGACAGTGCAAAAGGATGCGATGATGACAGTCACACCGTTGTCATGGTATTAATTCCACTGCTACCTTGACGACTGGTGCTGAGTGATGACTACCTGACGACACGATATGTCTCTTACCTTCTCTGGTCAGATCAGGTAGAAAACAAACGTATATCCATGTTTAGTTCAGCTGAAACCCCCAAGCCATTAAAAGGCCCCAGTCGGATGGATTGACAGTGTTGCGGACGTTTAATTGTGTTGACTTTAATGAGCGACCATTCAGATATAATGTCCTGAGGATGTCAGCACCATCATATCCAATGGTCACATTGCAACTCTTTGGTGTTGTTTATGTCTGAAACAAGATGGCGCAGATCAGCTGGACCAGCGAGACGCAGAGATAAAGCTGTGCTGCTCAACAGCGCCACCCTGTGTTAGGATACAGAATATATTTATGTATTGTGTTGGTGGGGGGTGCAGATACAGTTTAATCACCAAATAATAGCCTACGGACCGGGCGGGGCTGATGTATACGGTTATAGACCATAAAATACGAGAAGGTTGCACGAGAAATATCCATAAAAACATAATTGTTGTTGCTTTGCTCTTTGGGAATTCAGGCTGGGTATCTAGAAAACCACATGCATGTGTATTCGTACTGTAACACCACAACCATAAATGTTATTCGAAAGCTTTATTGCCATAAATGGTTCACAGCTTACCCCTGAAATAGGCCTGACTTGGAGAGATACTCTCCAGCTGCAAATGAAGCTCCAGGGGTTTCTGGTCTTCACTGAAGTGTTTAGGTGGGCACAAAGAACTGCCTCCTCCATCTGTACCCATTACTAGTAACAGAGATTCCTTACAAACAGTTAGAATGATTATCATAAATATACAGTACACATGGATAACATGAGTAACAGCGGCATGGTAAATTATAAAAGATAGTGTGCATATAATATATTACGATAGTCTCTAAAAACCTTAGTTCTAAGAGGAGATGTAGGTCGGTCTAAAAAGGATCTCAGAACCTGATATGCTGCGAGATCCAACCAGCAGGCATCTTCCAAAGTTCACTTGCAGTTTACATCCTCTTGCATCAGAGTTCAAGTAAACATTCCAAACTGAGTTTGTCTTCCCTCTATTTTGTCTATTTCATAGATATCTCTCATTGTCTTAACAAACACTTTGAAAAAGAAAACAGGGGAACGGTAGACAAATTGAGGCCAATAATTAAATAAGATTAAAAACAATTATGTACAATTCCATCTTTACTCGCTCATCAATACATTAGACTACTTAAATGTATATTTGTTCGTTTTGGTACTATTAAGTGGTATGTGCCCTTATACAAAGATGTGTTGATGAGGTCATGAACATGCTTAATCCAATCCACATGGTGGCACTATAACTCTAGATTGTGACTGCCTCTGTTGAAATTCCAGATCGAACCAGGAGGTGGCAGTATCAGACGGGCAAATTAGAGAAAATAATCAGGACAGTGTGTGTCTGTACGTGTCTCTGTGTGTGGGTTGAGTACAGACAAATGTGTGTGTGTGTGTGTGTACGTAAGCAAAAGAGAGTAAGAAAGAGTGTGAAACAGAAGAGTGAGCAAGGAAACACTCCTTTCGGTTTATTCCAGCAAATAAAAACTGGGGCCTAGCCTATGTCTTGTTTGCATATGACCTCAGCTCAAACGCCTAAGGCTAAACAGAAAGAGCATCCATTATGAAATGCGGTTAACCAGCACTCTCCCAAATTACAGTGACTTGGGTTCCCTTTCGCTTGATTTAGCGGTTGTGTAGTTCCCCCTCTTATGTTACTCAGTTTTTTTATAGTATGTCAGACGTATTCACGCTGCCTTTCCAAACCTAAAACTGAAGCTATTTGTTGGCCATTGAATAAACACCAGTTGAAATGCTACAATGACTGAGGCCAGTCTAAAACAAAACCAGAAATAACTTTTTTCAGTCCTTGGAATAACAGAGTAGATATCAGCATTATCACACTATAACCATACGATAAAGGAGAAGAGATATCAGCATTATCACACTATAACCATACGATAAAGGAGAAGAGATATCAGCATTATCACACTATAACCATACGATAAAGGAGAAGAGATATCAGAATTATCACACTGTAACCATACGATAAAGAAGAAGAGATATCAGAATTATCACACTGTAACCATACGATAAAGGAGAAGAGATATCAGCATTATCACACTATAACCATACGATAAAGGAGAAGAGATATCAGCATTATCACACTGTAACCATGAGATAAAGGAGAAGAGATATCAGCATTATCACACTATAACCATACGTTAAAGGAGAAGAGATATCAGCATTATCACACTGTAACCATGAGATAATGGAGAACAGATATCAGCATTATCGCACTGTAACCATGAGATAATGGAGAAGAGATGCAGCATTATCACACTGTAACCATACGATAAAGGAGAAGAGATATCAGCATTATCACACTATAACCATACGATAAAGGAGAAGAGATATCAGCATTATAACACTATAACCACACGATAAAGGAGAAGAGATATCAGCATTATCACACTGTAACCATGAGATAATGGAGAAGAGATATCAGCATTATCACACTGTAACCATACGATAAAGGAGAAGAGATATCAGCATTATCACACTGTAACCATGAGATAAAGGAGAAGAGATATCAGCATTATCACACTATAACCATACGATAAAGGAGAAGAGATATCAGCATTATCACACTGTAACCATGAGATAAAGGAGAAGAGATATCAGCATTATTGCACTGTAACCATACGATAAAGGAGAAGAGATATCAGCATTATCACACTGTAACCATACGATAAAGGAGAAGAGATATCAGCATTATCACACTGTAACCATACGATAAAGGAAAAGAGATATCAGCATTATCACACTGTAACCATACGATAAAGGAGAAGAGATATCAGCATTATCACACTGTAACCATACGATAAAGGAAAAGAGATATCAGCATTATCACACTGTAACCATACGATAAAGGAGAAGAGATATCAGCATTATCACACTGTAACCATGAGATAATGGAGAAGAGATATCAGCATTATCACACTGTAACCATGAGATAATGGATGTTCTAATTACGCTGTGTGTGTGTGTGTGTGTGTGTGTGTGTGTGATTTGATTGACATCTGATCCGCCCACCTAACCCTGGTTATAACACTGACCCCAGATTTTAACCTTTTATCCTAAGTCCTGTCTTCACCCCGACCACCTCTCTCTATCAGAACTAACACACCTCTCTCTCCCCAGCACACCTGTTGATAGACGGTTAGAACCAAGTGGACATGATCATTGAACCCGCTAGAGGCTATAGATAACCTCAATGCAGTATCATGACATTGTCTAAGTCACTTGTCAGAGCAGCCTCGTGGCCTATACTTTAAATATACGTGTGGTTACACAAAAAATATGAACTTGAAGGCAATCTGGAATCATGGAATCTGTGAAAGAAGACGCGATACAGTAGATACAGTAGTTTTAACATCAGTTAAGCATCAGTTATTTGGTTAAAACATCATGAAAGTACATGGTTGCTGTGTAGTCTGGTATAATCAAAACTTTTCTCTTGAGGGAAAGTTAAAACAATGGCGATAGGGTAACTTAAGCCAAGGGCCATCGTAAGTCATATTATAATGACATTTAGACTGCATTTTTGCAATGTGTCATATATTAACTCAAGATAGTGTTACAGATACTGTTAATTTTATTGAGCAAATATCCTCATAAACCATGCAAGAGCAGTCAATAAAACTACAAGGACATTTTTATTGCAGGAGCAAGCAATGAAGAAAGGTTAGCCTGATATGGCTTCAAATACATAGATCTGCCTGTATATTCGCACATGAAAACCCAGTCCCAGACCCCTGGTAAAGGGGCCCTTCTCATATGCTTGCAGATACCATAATGGGAACTGTATCGGGAAACTCTATCTTTTTATTTTATCAAATACCACAGTCCCATTCCAGTAATTTAACTCTACCATCACCCACTGCCCTGGGACACCAGCTTCCACTTACCCAAAGCTCTGTTTACTGTGTCCCAATACTCACCTTACCTAACCCTAACCCTTACCCCATACCGGGTCAATGGTGCAGTGAGTACTGTCACTTCTGATGTTTTCCAGGGGTACACAATATCCTCAAATGTATGTAGCCACCTCTGTTAGAAACCAACACCCATTCTCCATCAGTATATTTATACTGTATGTCTGTAAAAATCATTCATACGTTTAGACAGATTTGAAGATCTATTGAGATAAATGGTTGTGTTTGACCAGGAGAACAACCTCTGTTTGGCAGAACCAGGACCACGAGAACAACCTCTGTTTGGCAGAACCAGGACCACGAGAACAACCTCTGTTTGGCAGAACCAGGACCACGAGAACAACCTCTGTTTGGCAGAACCAGGACCACGAGAACAACCTCCGTTTGGCAGAACCAGGACCACGAGAACAACCTCTGTTTGGCAGAACCAGGACCACGAGAACAACCTCTGTTTGGCAGAACCAGGACCACGAGAACAAAAGAGAGATGTGGAGATGGTGGGAAATAGAAAGACACAAAGATGAGAGAAACAGAAGCACAGAAAGAGATGATAGACAGCGTGATGGAGAAAAACAGAGAGTTGAGAGATAAAGAGAGAGACGTAGACAGAGGGAAGAGCTGAAAGGATACTGTATCAAGTATTTCGCTGTCAGAGACCAGCCCAGGCAACAGTCCTGACCAAAATAACCCAGGGCAAACATTTACTTCTGAAGTGGATTAGGCATGATAAATAAATTATCCTCCTAAAAATCTTTTTCTGTCACCTTGTGCAGGATCTCTTCGTTGATCCTTACATCTTAGCTGTATCATCAGATGTCTGTGGCCTATTTACCTTTTGACATGCCCACAATGTCCCTGGTAGGCAGAGAGAAGGCCTGGCTAACCCCGTAACAGTTACGGTGTAACCACGTAATATAATGGCAACATTAACAAGACTCGCCTCTCACAACCACGCACCCGGTGATCTGCCTGCTCATTGGCTGGCAACGCCAGGATTGAATCAATTTACTTAACATCTAAACGCCAGCGGTCACACCGTCACAGATGCGAATAGAAACGTCCCTCCCGAGTCCCGGTGACACACTTCAGTTGAGGTAATGTGGCGCAGGTGAAAAACAAAAAGCAGTGTTTTTCTAAACAAACGTAATCACTATTTTTGGAACACTGTGTTGTATCCATAATGTGGTTGACCTAAGATTCGCCTGAGAGTTAGCAGCTTATGTTCCATAAATCACATCACTCACGGTCACATCAAGTTCACATTAACCAGGGACAGACTGCAGCATTTCGGGGCCCCTGGACCTGCAGTTGGGAATGAAACTAGAAGTGTTTTGGTTTCTTTGAGGGCATAAGGGAGTGGGGGAAGGGGGGTACAGCTAAATGATTGTATTTCAACACTTGGTGCAAATATAACATGTAGCCGCTTCATATTACAGATAAGTATATTCATATTACTACAGTTTCACATAATTACAGAAAGGCATTTTTAGTTTGATAGATAATTATCTGTAATTTTCCATCCTAATAATTTATTTGTGACCAGGCACCACAGAATATTTCAGGCCTCTGAATTTTTATATAACTATATTCTGGTCTGTGTCCAACTTCGTCTCATAGTCCCATCAAAGATTTATTACCAAAAAGATGGAACCTACAGAAACAACTGAAGATATTGTGAAATTATATTCATCTTAGAAATCAAGATCAATAAACTGGACGTGTGGTTTTGAATGTGGTCAGTGTCTGTAAAAGTGTGTAGATCGGTGTGTGTAGGTCTGTGGGATGGTCAGTGTGTAGGTCAGTGTGTAGGTCAGTGTGTAGAAATGTGTGTAGATCTGTGTGTAGGTCTGTGTGTAGATTGATGTGTACATCTGTGTGTAGATCTGTGTATAGGTTAGTGTGTAGATCTGTGTGTAGATCTGTGTGTAGGTCAGTGTGTAGATCTGTGTGTAGATTTGTGTGTAGATCTGTGTGTAGGTCAGTGTGTAGATCTGTGTGTAGGTCAGAGTGTAGATCTGTGTGTAGATCGGTGTGTAGATCTGTGTGTAGATCAGTGTGTAGATCTGTGTGTAGATCAGTGTGTAGATCTGTGTGTAGATCATTGTGTGTAGATCAGTGTGTAGATCTGTGTGTAGATCAGTGTGTAGATCTGTGTGTAGATCTGTGTGTAGATCAGTGTGTGTAGATCAGTGTGTAGATCTGTGTGTAGATCAGTGTGTAGATCTGTGTGTAGATCTGTGTGTACATCTGTGTGTAGATCTGTGTGTAGCTATTCTACTGCACTGACAATACAACTTGAAGGTTGGAGTGAATGTAGACTTTCTTTAGGCACTGAGAATATATTTGGAGTGACTGTCTGCTAGTTTGGTGATCCGGCCCTGAAGGTAACTGTGTGTGGTGACTAGTGGTTACGTCAAGGGAATTTAATTACGTTTATTCTGTACTGTAAACAGAATGTTATAGAACACTTGGTTCTAATTTAAAAAATTTCTAAAATCGCTTAAAGAATTTAGACTATCAGGAAAGAAATACAACTCAATCAGATTAGCCCTACACTTCCTGACCGAATCATATTTCATACTGTCAACTTTTATTGTGGCTTTATTGGTGTCCTGATTTGCACTCCTATTTATACACAATTATATATATATATTCTCATTATACATGTTTTATGTATAGGAGGACTTCAAAGACATCTCCAGTCTAAAGGGTCACAGAATATATCACAGACTAACATCCATAAGGCATTTCACAGCCAATTAATCACTTGCTCTTTTTAGTAAGAGCTGTTTGAAGGATGAAATTGTACTTTTTGGTTGGAGTGCCTAGTTTATATATATATATATATATATATATATATAGGCCTACTTTTTTATGTGATATAATAATGGATCAAAGTCTTTTCATCTACCGGTAAGTAAGGGGGTGGACTGTTAACATAGATCTTAAACAAAAAGGTTCACAATCTAACAGTATTCATCTAACTTCATAGTGTGGAAACATATTTAAACACAAATGTTTGGGACCGCACTGGGACTTTATGTCGTTACTCCTAGAACTCAATGATGATCCTATACAGGTCATTAGTGTTGCGTCTCTAGTGTTTCTACTGGACAGCCATGTAATCCAGATCCTGTACTATCTATCCTCTAATTGTTTAGGCTACAGCTACAGCTGAACTCGATACAATGGGGGTTTGTAGGGAGTTAGGCTAAACTTCCAAAGATAAAGGACATGAGCAAATGCCACAAGTGTGTTATCCGGTTTGATCTTCCCAAATTTACAGGAATTGGAAAAAACTTCTGGTATTCTCTTGCCAAATATATCACTGCCAACAACGCCATAAGAGGGACTTTTGAAAATATTTTTTGAGGAATCCTGAGAATGACAAAGCAGAAGGTCCAAATTTGCTCCCATCCACTGGCCCCTTTGGAAAAATGATTTGAACTTCGACAATACCCAGCACTGACAGGTTTGGAGCCCATACCCAGCACTGACAGGTTTGGAGCCCATACCCAGCACTGACAGGTTTGGAGCCCATACCCAGCACTGACAGGTTTGGAGCCCATACCCAGCACTGACAGGTTTGGAGCCCATACCCAGCACTATGGGCAGGTTTGGCTCTGACACCCAGCACTGTAGACAGGTTTGGCTATGATGCCCAGCACTGTGGGCAGGTTTGGCTCTGATGCCCAGCACTGTGGGCAGGTTTGGCTCTGATGCCCAGCACTGTGGGCAGGTTTATGTTGCGTGCAAACTGGTTACCTCCCCCATCCTCTCACGCTATCCCGCTCTGCAATTATACGCTGCTGATCCCACCCAAACATGCAAGAATAGGTCTCCTCAGTCAACAGGCAGAACAACTCTTTCTGTCCTCAATTCATGACATCATAAGTGTTTGGCTGAACCAAAGGATTTAGGCTTCTTTTTCCTCAGGAAAGCTGACACGATATATGCCAAAATATGATGCAGGGAAAAAAGATATTCAAAAATGATAGAGTAGCAAACATCTTTAAAAAAAATGCATTGTTATTATCTTGTTATTGTTAGTATCTTGTTGTAGTTATTATCTTGTTATTGTTATTATTGTTATTATCTTGTTATTGTTATTATTGTTATTATCTTGTTATTGTTATTATTGTTAGTATCTTGTTATTGTTATTATTGTTAATATCTTGTTATTGTTATTATCTTGTTATTGTTATTATTGTTAGTATCTTGTTATTGTTATTATTGTTAGTATCTTGTTATTGTTATTATTGTTAGTATCTTGTTATTGTTATTATTGTTATGATCTTGTTATTGTTATTGTTATTATCTTGTTATTGTTATTATTGTTATTATCTTGTTATTGTTATTATCTTGTTATTGTTATTATTGTTAGTATCTTGTTATTGTTAATATTGTTAGTATCTTGTTATGTTTATTATTGTTAGTATCTTGTTATTGTTATTATTGTTATTATCTTGTTATTGTTATTATCTTGTTATTGTTATTATTGTTATTATCTTGTTATTGTTATGATTGTTATTATCTTGTTATTGTTATTATTGTTAGTATCTTGTTATTGTTATTATTGTTATTATCTTGTTATTGCTATTATCTTGTTATTGTTATTATTGTTATTATCTTGTTATTGTTATTATTGTTATTATCTTGTTATTGTTATTATTGTTAATATCTTGTTATTGTTATTATCTTGTTATTGTTATTATCTTGTTATTGTTATTAATGTTATTATCTTTGGCCAGTACAGTAATGTGAACTTATAGTGTGTGTCTGTGTCTGCCAATAGGTGCTGAAATCAAACAACTGGCGACTATTGTATCACACACCTCATTTTCAAATCTGCCTCGCAACAGTATCCCCTCTCCCTTCTCTTCTCCTTCAAGTCCGGGTGTGTGTGTGTGTGTGTGTGGCAGACAGAAGTGATAGCAGCTGAAGCACCTCAGCCCGTCTCCTCTAACAAAGACCTGTGGGTCTCTCTCCCTGCAGTCTCTCTCTCTCTCTCTCTCCCTCTCTCTCTCCCACACACTCATAAATAACCACACAGAGTGGCAAGCCAAGCCAGGCCAAGAGGGGAGAAACTGAGAGAAAAGAGCCCATATAGACTAGTGCTCTCATGCCTCCAAAATGACCTTTTCAATGGGTCAGTTCTATAGCCCCCCCACCCCCACCACACCAACCTGAAACATCTTCAACATCAGGAAAACTCTAGAAAGACGCAACTACCATCAGACCTCACGCGTTTGAAATGAAGGGATTTCAGGCCTTGGCGTTAGGAGATGGGGTTAGTTTCAGAGTTTGTGTGGACGGCAAGAAGAGGGGTCAGAGGTAAAGGTCACAACACGGGGGTGGGGGTACGGGGATAATATATCTTGTTACCGTGGCAACAATAGTTGCTCTGCTTCTGACAATGGTGCCATTGTGGACGGAACTGCACAGTGTCATGGAGCTACCACAGCTCAAACTGCTGATTATCCCAGTAAAATGAGTGTGTACGGGAGTGCATGAAGTGTGAGATGCACACAATAATAAAAGAAATTCAAAGAATAAGGCCAGCGACAACCTCAGATTAGATCTGCATCTGTCAAGTTTTATCAGCTCGTACACAGCTGTTACATATTACAGTGTTGGAATAGCATGACTGTCTCAGTGTCACCTCTGGTAGTTAGATTAGTGTCCTCTAGACTGGAGTGACAAGAAGATGGAGTGACGTTGGAGGACAGCTAAACAGACAGTCATACAGAACGACAGACAGGCAGACAGACAGAGAAACATCCGGGCAAACATGGTGTTTGAGTCAGAGGAAAACCGAGAGAGAATAGACAACTTAATGCGTATGTAGTGCTCGTTGAGCTACGTATGAACTACAGTCATGCTCCAATATAGTTTGCCCATTTCTTTCCTTCATGTTTTTCCCCCTTTTTTTCATTGTTTCATTTTGCGACCTGCTAAGAGAACAAGCTATGTTCCCAGGCCCAGCTATTTGAAGCTCATAGTTTTGGTCATATAACATTTCTTTCTGTCCAACTCAAGCAGCTCAGACACTGTCCCCACTTACATTTCCACAATGCCAGGGTCCTAGGGGTCAGACCATAGCCGTCCTACACTCTGCCCGCAGTCCAGTTGCCTTTGGCACTGTCACCTCATGCTTTATGTGCTGGTCTGGCAGTGGTTCAGGGAAACCCCACTGTCTCTCCATGGAGAGTGCAGAAAGAACACACTCTCCAGAACTTTTACTGACCCATCTGCATCCATTCAATGGTGGTGAACAGGCCTGCATTCAGACACACACACACACACACACACACCCTCACACACACACCCACACACACACACACACCCTCACACACACACACACCCTCACACACACACACACACACCCTCACACACACACTCACAAAATGTTTCTCCTCGTCTTAATTGAGAGAAGAATGTCTATTAGCAGCAGTGATTTTTTTAAGTATTGGAACAAGTGTAAAAACCTGCAGTAATAGCCTATAGTTTAACATGGGGGATAGGGTTTAAATTATTTAGTATTAACATAAAACTAGAATCCTTTTAACACAACTTTAGATGATAGTACCAACATGAACTTGATCGAATTATTAAACAAATTTGATGAATCAAATAACATTTAACATCCCAAAAACATGAATAGCACACAAACACACACTGAACAACACGTACTGCAATATACATAAAAGTATAACATATTAGCAGTCATATACAGTGTCTTGAGGTTTGCATGCCACAGACACACTCCGAGAACATCACACGCATCTCCTCCTACAATCTTTGAATTCTAGGTCTGGCTATGTGAGACTAATCATAGCCCTGTCCATAGCCCCACCCCACCCAGACCCAGACTAGCACTGATACTGAGTGTTAGCAGAGTGGGGAACTGGGAGTGAAACATGATGTCACAAAGGTCAGACCCAGAAGCCATGAGGGCACATTCTGTGTACTGACTGACATGAGGGGTTTACAGGGTGGAGTTGGGGGATGGGCCCCTGCTGAGAGAAAGTAGGAATCCCCCAGAGTACATATACACATACGAGCCCACGTACGAACCTACAAACATGGATAAACACACGTACGAACCTACAAACATGGAAAAACACACATACGAACCTACAAACATGGATAAACACACATACGAGCCCACAAACATGGATAAACACACATACGAACCCACAAACATGGATAAACACACGTACGAACCTACAAACATGGAAAAACACACATACGAACCTACAAACATGGATAAACACACATACGAGCCCACAAACATGGATAAACACACATACGAGCCCACAAACATGGATAAACACACGTACGAACCTACAAACATGGGTAAACACACGTACGAACCCACAAACAAGGATAAACACACGTACAAACCTACAAACATGGATAAACACACATACGAGCCCACAAACATGGATAAACACACATACGAGCCCACGTACGAACCCACACACATGGATAAACACACGTACGAACCTACAAACATGGATAAACACACATACAAGCCCACGTACGAACCTACAAACATGGATAAACACACATACGAGCCCACAAACATGGATAAACAGACATACGAGCCCACGTATGAACCCACATATGAACCCACATACATGGATAAACACACATACGAACCCACAAACATGGATAAACACACATACGAACCCACAAACATGGATGAACACACATATGAACCCACAAACATGGATAAACACACATACGAACCCACAAACATGGATAAACACACATACGAACCCACAAACATGGATAAACACACGTGCACAAACTTGGACATGAAAAATCACACCCCTGTCAACTGGAGGTCCAATTACTTCCAAGCATTTTGCCTATGTGTGGAGGAATTGTTCTGACATTCCTCTGCTAAGAAATAATTTACTCAAAGCATGAAAGTCAGACCAAATAAATAGTAAATCATTCAATTGTAGTACTTCTGTAAGTGTGTAAGAGTACAGGTATAAGGTGCCAAAAATCTCCCCTGAGGATATTACTAAATTTACTGTTGGAGGTTTACAGTACAATTATAGGGTTAGGTTTAAGGTTGTTTGGGGGGGGGGGGTCCTGCCATATAGCACTGAACACCAAGAATGGGAAGAGCCTTCGTCCATCACAAGCTTTGTTCATCTAGAAGACCGTTACAACCACAAAGTTTCAATATAATCCTTCTTGATTGCGGTCTGCACAGATGTGTATGTATGCCAGATTACAATGATTTTCTGTTTGTAACAAGGACAGAAATGCACATTTTGTTGTTTCATGTACTTAGTTATATATGGAGCAGCAGAAGCAACAATGGCATAATCAATGTTTCACTGTGTTGTATCAGAAAGGCAACTCACAGGTGTGATTGTAAATGTAGGCAACACATGAATGTACAATCCAATATTGTTTGAGAGTGCTAATGCTAACAGGTGAACTATTCTAGAGTTTCTGCACCATCTTTGTGTTAGCCTACCCCCTGTAATAATCATGATATTATGTGGGAAGAATAAAGATACCAGAGTCACACAATGTTATACATTTTCACCATCAACCATGTTAACATACAGCTGGTTTTACGTTTACTAGGCCTAGTAGCCGATGTTAACGCCACAGCACATCTGAAATCGACGTACATTTTGACTATTGTTCTTTATTAGTCTACCTGGGTTTTCTTACCACGCATTTGTGTGTGTTTGCATGTTTGTATTGTATTTATATATGTGGTATTTATTGTAATTTAGGGGGAATAAAATCTTATTTGTGTGTTTTCTGTAGATTCAAATGTAAATGTAACCTGTTTGGGATCGGATCAGTACAGTCACCACTGACAGCCTTGAATGAAACCATCAGAGAGGAAGAGACCACTTTTCAGGCAGGGGTGTATTTGTTCGGATGAAACAAAAATCCCTCAGCATTATTCCCCTGTCAGTAAAAGTTGCATTTGGTTAAATTGGAACGATTTGTAAGTACAAAATAAAAAATAGTGTGTTATATTTACATTAGAAATGTAATTTCGAATGCCACGTTAATGTCGGCCTTCTCTTTCAAAACAGATCTCATTTGGTTTCTCCCAAAATGAGGACCGGATCCCTTTAAAGTCTCGTGCACCCCTCCGCGAGCCAGCTGAATGCAGAGCTGTACTGACCGACCGAGATGGAAATTAATATGTATATTATATACAGAAATATTTCTGTGTTTACGTGTATTCAATGATTTATGACTCTTGCTCTTATTATATTGTCTAAAGTTGGACTACTGGGTAATGGTGCTACTGTGTTGTCTATTCTGAGGTAGGAGACAGGCTGATAAACGACTCGCCATTGTGATCCTCTCACTCTGGTGCAAAAGAAAGTTGGATTTTTCACTTAGAAAGGGAAAGGTAGCCTATCCCTCAAAACAATTAGGAATATCAACGTTTGCAACGGGATGTTTTATCCCTCTGAAGTACAATTCTACATCGAAATGGATCAGTCACCTCCAGGTATGTTGATTCTTAAACATATGTACTTATTAATAGATGTATTAATCACGTATTAGTCATTTATACCATTGTATTGTGTATAGTATGATATAAAGTTGCCGTGTTTCTAGCTTTGCACACACATAAAGGTGTCTGTATAGCACCTAGTCCTAGCACCTAGTCCTTTGCCTAGGCATGCACAGCGCTATTCCCTGCTTCACAATTACGTAATAGTTTTCTGGTGGACCAGCCTGAAGCTTGACGCGGTGGTGTCGCTCTTTGTCTTGCTTTGTCTAACCAAAGAAAATATATGTACAAATAAAAAATGACATTTTGGTCCAGTTGTGGTTGGGTGAAATCCTCTCTAGACCACTATTATGTTATAATAACGTGTCTTAACTACGCGTGAACAATGTTGAGTGGAGAAGAAATGCCGCATGAAACGAGCGCTTTGTTCCCTGTTCTCTATGTTCTCTAGTACAGGTTGGCTGGTTAATATGTGCCACTGAAAGCTTAGGGTACCAGACACTTGTCGCATTACTTATTTTGAAAAAGCCAATAGACGTATGTCTACATGCCAGTTAATGTCATTTGATCATTAATATCACTACAGTTTGTTTAAAAAAAATATTCCACATTTTTATTCAGTCATTTTAATTGCATTACAGTGAATTGTGTTTTGGACTGGCTAATGTCCGAGACACTTTTTAATGTTTCTTGAATTCATGGATGTGAATATGACATACCCATGTGAAATATATATATATATATACTCTATACATAATGTCAACACCTCCACATTGAGTGGCTCCAGCAAAGTAATACAGGAGGAATTTTGCTGAGTCTAGGAATTCAGGATTTCAGCTTTTTCTGCCTGAGTGCCACACTGCTGTTGCACCTGCCTTTTGCTTATTTTACAGTTGTTGAAAAAGAAAGCGGAAGGAGAGAGAGAAATCCATGTTTCCCCTAACTGAAGTTATGTTCAGTTTGTAAAAGGCACTTTTGTCCTGAGGTTAAACATATTGGCCCTCTCCCCCTGTTGATGCGGTTTGCTTTCCTTTTCCCCACCTACTTATTTTCATTTTTGGAGTGGTCCAGATGTTCATTTTAATGTCTTATTATTAGTTTAAAAAGTTATATAGAACATTTCAGAGTATTTGGAAAAGCCCAAAAGGAAAAGGGAATTCGGTTATTTTATAGAGTATCGTAACTTCAGTATACTTGAAGATTGATGGTTTAAGGTTTGGAGGCAGTTACAGAGTTTGGATTCTGGACAACCACAGGATGTGAAATGTACCCTACCCAAATGTATCCAATCCATCAAAGAGAAGTCGGCTGAATTTGGAGCATTTATAGATATTTGTTTTTCTGACCTTTTCTCTTTCTCCAGAAATAATATTTTTGCGAGTGACTTCAAGTGGCACAGTGGTCTTACATACTGCATCCAGTTCTGAGGCGTTTACCACAATTTATGTCTGATGGCCTTTCTGTTAGAGCTTCTGGGCAGTAACCAAATGGTCTGGGCTTTCAGTTAGAGCTTCTGGGCAGTAACCAAATGGTCTGGGCTTTCAGTTAGAGCTTCTGGGCAGTAACCAACCGGTCTGGACTTTCAGTTAGAGCTTCTGGGCAGTTACCAAATGGTCTGGGTTTTTAGGTAGAGTTTCTGGGCAGTAACCAACCGGTCTGGACTTTCAGATAGAGTTTCTGGGCAGTAACCAAACGTTCTGGACTTTCAGTTAGAGCTTCTGGGCAGTAACCAAACGTTCTGGACTTTCAGATAGAGCTTCTGGGCAGTAACCAAACGTTCTGGACTTTCAGATAGAGCTTCTGGGCAGTAACCAAACGGTCTGGGCTTTCAGTTAGAGCTTCTGGGCAGTAACCAAACGGTCTGGGCTTTCAGTTAGAGCTTCTGGGCAGTAACCAAATGGTCTGGCCATAGGACGGTGCATATTGGCTAGCTTCACTCTGTTATTCCTCAGGAACATTGTTCATCTGCCAGCTCATTGAGGAGGGATTGTGATCTCACTCTCCGACACAAAAAGCTTTGGAGAAGGAAGATGGCTCATAATAATGAAATGGAATGGTATCAAACACATTAAAATCACATATAATGTGTCCGATAGCTTTCTGTTTCAGTTATTACTGTGACTCCTTCCTAACCAATCAAGATGCCACTAGCACTGTGTTCATTCTGGTTTACTTGGTTATATAAGTTATATAAGGTTATATATACTTTAAAAATAATCAGGCTAGCTTTGTACAACAGGACATTGCCATCTTTAACCTTTCTAAATGTTTTTGAGGCATCATCACTATTTAATACAACGTAATTGGGGGTGAAAATAAGTAGATTTGGTGATCTAGTGTGAACCTGCACTTTTTTTATTGACCATCTTGTCCTGTCTGTTTTATTCATAGCGAGTGACAGTCTGGCATGTTGTCAGTCCTGATACAGTAGATCTGTGCCATGATGGGACAGAAGCAGTTTTCAGACGGGAACATGTCTGGGCTTGTCAGGAGATTTGACAAGCCTGTCAAGTGTGTTTTGTGTGGGGGGTTGATTAGAGAATGCCTTTAAGCAAATATCTCCCGCTTGTGGGGTTATTCATTGAAACATCTGTGGGTCAATGGGGTCCTGATTGTGAGGTGAAAGGTCATGTTAGCAGTTCAATCACTTCCTCTCTAACAAAACAATGTCTCAGGAATAGATTTATCTTTACTGCACAAACTGTCATTCTGATCTCTCTCTCCCTCTCTCTCTGTCACTCAGCTCTCCCTCCCAGGTCAACAAAGCCTATGACAAACTCCATAAACAACCCCTGTCTCCGTGAACCCCCAGTTTACCCTCTCCAGGATGCAGAGTGGTACTGGGGAGACATTTCCAGGGAGGAAGTTAATGAGAAGCTACGTGACACACCCGACGGTTCATTCCTGGTGCGTGACGCTTCCACTAAGACAAAAGGGGACTTTACGCTGACACTGAGGAAAGACGGCCACAACAAGTTGATCAAGATCTACCACCGGGACGGGAAGTATGGCTTTTCAGAGCCGCTGACCTTCAGCTCGGTGGTAGAACTCATCTGGCACTACCAACACCATCCTCTGGTGGAGTACAATGCTGTGCTGGATGTCATGCTCACACACCCCGTATCTCACCTCCAACAGGTATGTCTGAAGCACACCTACACCGCTCATAGAAGTTATACACACTGATGGAGCAGAGGCCTGTTTAGTGTCTGCCTTAGGTTAGCCGACACAGCCAACACAAGCCAGTTTTACTGTCTCTCTTGTATTACACACACATTTTTGTCTGTACCCAGGACGAGCTAGTGAAAGAGGACAGTGTGGACTTGGCCGGTCGGAAGCTCCAGGAGTACCACAGTCAATATCAAGAGAAGAGTCAAGAATTTGATCGTCTCTATGAATCGTACACTAAAACCTCACAAGAGATCCAGATGAAGCGAACCGCTATAGACGCATTCAACGAGACCATGCTGATCTTTGAGGAGCAATGCCGCGAGCAGGAGCGTTACGGCGAGGAGTGTGAGAGGAGCAGTCGATCTGAGGGAACAGAGAAGGACCTGGAGAGGTGAGTGTGGCTAAGGCAATATCATGGCGTCTATCCCTCGTGGTATCTCTGCATGTGGTATCTCTGCGTGGGATATCTCTGCATGTGGTGTCTCTGCGTGTGGTATCTCTGCGTGTGGTATCTGCGTGTGGTGTCTCTTCATGTGGTATTTCTGCGTGTGGTATCTCTGCGTGTAGTATCTCTGCATGTGGTATTTCTGCGTGTGGTATCTCTGCGTGTGGTATCTCTGCGTGTGGTATCTCTGCGTGTGGTATCTCTGCATGTGGTATCTCTGCTTGTGGTATCTCTGCGTGAGGTATCTCTGCATGTGGTATCTCTGCTTGTAGTATCTCTGCATGTGGTATCTCTGCATGTGGTATCTCTGCATGTGGTATCTCTGCATGTGGTATCTCTGCATGTGATTGTAGTGTGGATGGAGTGTTGGTCTCTCCATCAGACATGCATGCAGCTGGGGTGCAGTTTAGGCCAGTGGCATGACCCGTGAGCCTTGTTTTGACCCCTCATAACCTTTGCCCTTTATCCCCCAGTTTCCTGATGAATTATGAGAAGCTGAAGTCCCGGCTGGGGGAGATTTACAACAGTAAGGTCCACCTGGAAACGGACCTGAGGAACCAGGTCCAGGACTACAGAGAGACAGACAGGAGGATTAATAGCCTCAGGCCTGACCTCCTCGAGCTGCGCAACATCAGGGACCAGTATCTCAAGTGAGTTGAAATATACTCACACTTTATTGTAATCCAGTCACTGTTAATGAAAGTATCTTTTAAAAAAAGCTTTTAGCAGAAACGTGAACTTTTTATCAATTTGTTTTTTCAGTTGGTTGAATCACAAAGGCGTGCGACAGAAACGCATTAATGATTGGCTCGGGATTCAAGACGAAAGCAGTGATGAGTAAGTATTTCACATTTTTATAACAGATTTTAATAGTTATTTATATAAATCCATGCTGTGGTTGTAGACCCCAGATTGTGGATATTATGTATTGGCTAATTAGTCATCTCAGTAAGTCACAAGTAATTGCTCAGATGCTCAATTTTATTTTGGGTCAATGTGAGAGATGAGAAGCTCTCCACATCTCCAGCTATTGGACAATACAGTTAAATCTAAATCTATTTCCCCTCCGCTACCAAAACTAAAACAAAGTGAAATGTTCATTATTTTGCATTAGTTCTCTAAAAAATATATATAACTTTTTATAAAAATATATGTATTTTTCTGTAAAATACACATACATGTACAGTTAAAATATTATTTAATATATAATATAATTTAAATTAAGGTGTCTGCAATAAAATGCCTGTCAAAGGTATATTTAATAATCAATTAACTAATGCATTCAGATCTATAAATATATACATTTGTATATATTATTATATATATATATTTAAAATGTCTGTTGTAGTGGCTTCAACACAGCGTGCCTGCCAATCATCTGGGGTTTACACACCATATGGGTCTAATTACTTGTAGTGTGTACATATACATGTGTAAATTATACATAAACACATTTAAAAAAAATAATAATATTATTATTATCAATGAGAGGGTTTAACATTGTCCGTCCTGGTGTTTGTGCAGTACCTACGTGTTGGAGGGGGAAAGGCTGTCACACCATGATGAGGGTACCTGGTTCGTGGGCGAGCTTAGTAGGCTGCAGGCTGAGGAAATGCTGACGGACAAACCCAGTGGAACCTTCCTTATCAGAGAGAGCAGCAAGCAGGGCTGCTACGCCTGCTCTGTAGTGTGAGTACCCTCTATCTGTAGGATCATGTTATGATGCTCTGTAGTGTGAGTACCCTCTATCTGTAGGATCATGTTATGATGCTCTGTAGTGTGATTACCCTCTATCTGTAAGATCATGTTATGATGCTCTGTAGTGTGAGTACCCTCTATCTGTAGGATCATGTTATGATGCTCTGTAGTGTGAGTACCCTCTATCTGTAGGATCATGTTATGATGCTCTGTAGTGTGAGTACCCTCTATCTGTAGGATCATGTTATGATGCTCTGTAGTGTGAGTACCCTCTATCTGTAGGATCATGTTATGATGCTCTGTAGTGTGAGTACCCTCTATCTGTAGGATCATGTTATGACGCTCTGTAGTGTGAGTACCCTCTATCTGTAGGATCATGTTATGATGCTCTGTAGTGTGAGTACCCTCTATCTATAGGATCATGTTATGATGCTCTGTAGTGTGAGTACCCTCTATCTGTAGGATCATGTTATGATGCTCTGTAGTGTGAGTACCCTCTATCTGTAGAATCATGTTATGATGCTCTGTAGTGTGAGTACCCTCTATCTATAGGATCATGTTATGATGCTCTGTAGTGTGAGTACCCTCTATCTGTAGGATCATGTTATGATGCTCTGTAGTGTGAGTACCCTCTATCTATAGGATCATGTTATGATGCTCTGTAGTGTGAGTACCCTCTATCTGTAGGATCATGTTATGATGCTCTGTAGTGTGAGTACCCTCTATCTGTAGGATCATGTTATGATGCTCTGTAGTGTGAGTAACCTCTATCTGTAGGATCATGTTATGATGCTCTGTAGTGTGAGTACCCTCTATCTATAGGATCATGTTATGATGCTCTGTAGTGTGAGTACCCTCTATCTGTGGGATCATGTTATGATGCTCTGTAGTGTGAGTACCCTCAATCTGTAGGATCATGTTATGATGCTCTGTAGTGTGAGTATCCTGTGAGTATCCTGAGACTAACAAGCTTATGTGGATGCTGCTGACTTTGTATCTGATCTGTTTTATAAGCTCAGGTACTTACTTGTGTCTTCCGTTCATTTTCTTTCAGTGTGACTGATGAAGTGAAACACTGCATGATCTACAGAACTCCACGTGGCTACGGCTTCGCTGAGCCGTACGATCTCCACTGCTCTCTGAAGGAGCTTGTTTTGCACTACCGCCTCAACTCCCTGGCACAGCACAACCAGGCCCTGGATGTCCGGCTGGCACACCCCGTCCACGTAACCCCTGCCCAGTCTGCCCAGTCTGCCTCGTCCCACACAACCACAGAGGACCGCCTGCTACAGCAGAGAGAGGAACACCATGTACTACATACTCCCGCTAAACTACCTGCTGGACTCCCTGCAACCGCTCCAGAGATGTAGACCAGATGAATGTGGGACCTGCTGGCATACTGTAGCTATCTAACGAGGACAATTAGAGGGGGCACACTGTAGCTATCTAACGAGGACAATTAGAGGGGGCACACTGTAGCTATCTAACGAGGACAATTAGAGGGGGCACACTGTAGCTATCTAACGAGGACAATTAGAGGGGGTTCTTTTTGAATGTGTGGAATTTGCACTAGGATGATTCCAACTGATTTGTGAATGTGATTTCACGTGATTGGAACATTGATCGGAACTTGAATGTCAGCTGGGAATTTGTTTTTATATGATTCTGTTTGCTATTTGTTTGTTTGTTTTTGTAAGCATTTTTCACCATTTCTTTTTTGAGATTTCATTTGTTTTCATTAGTGAGCTGGGACATCTAGGGGCATCACTGAATATTATGTCATGTATTGTGTCATCATGTTTAGAATTGCCAGGTGCTGTTTTTTATTTGGACTTCCGGGGTCAAAGAACTGGTGCTAGGAAATGAAGACTGTAATATGCCCAACACGCTGGAATTTGAACATTCTTCACGGCCAATTAACTGGGTTTAAAATAAAAACGGAAAACAAAGAAAAAAGATGATTGGCTCAGTGGCATAGCTAGCTGTAGTACACCTCCCAAAATCTGTGCAGTGTATTTCTGTACATAGTCATACAAGTATAGGTACGGATGTGACTCATCTTCACAAAATCACTGTCAAAATGTAAGCTAGTTACCAGTTGATATGTACTGAATGTAGCATTAACCATGTTCTGGATCTGCATAGATTCACATGTCCATGTTTAACCCAATAACCAAAGCACTTGTTATTAGTGAGAAAAGATATATCCCAAACAGAAAGTATATTAATGGAATAGGGGAAACATGCCACATAATGTGCTTGGTCAACATAAATAGAAGTACTGTATGTTATATTCTGTTACTCAAAGTATAAGCTTTTTGTATTTTAGATATATATTTTCAGACATTTGACAAAGAAGATGAAAGCTTGAAGAAAGTGCAATCCAACAGTAGCTGTAATATTAGAAGTTAATGTTTAAGGCTGGGAACAGATGTTGGCAGTCATCAGCATTTGCCATTGAAATGAACAAATTCTTGATGGTAGCATTTTTGATGGTAGCATTATTCATCTGACCTGTTAAGAAAATTGTTTTGTGAACTGCCATTGGTGCAGAAGTGTTAATTCTGTCTCTATTACTTGAACTTTGGCATTGCCCAATACAACTAATGAATGTTTCCTCGTGACAAATAAGCCTTCATCGCTGAAGAGGAAAGCAATCTGTTTTGCTCTTGGCACATTTATCAAGTTTGAGGACAATAGACACTCTGTATTGAGATACTGTAAAACTTGTTTTTGTGGTCAGAGGCTTTTTAAGTCTTTCAAAAACTTGAAAATTGAGGATGCTACTAGAGTGATGCTAAGAAATCTGAGATCATTAAACATTTTCTTGGTGAAATACAATAAAAATTATGAGGGTTTTGTTGAACTACGGTTGGTTTAGTTCCATTCTTACATGAGTATTTAGTCAATCAAACAATACCAATACATTATAAGACTTCTGAATGCATTGAAAGTGAGCCTCTGAGGTGCAGAAAACATCTCACCTGACTGAGCAGCAAACAATGGACAAATCATCTCCGCACAGACTCAGTCAAACTCAAATACTCTGGGTCTGTCTCATTGGTCGGATGCCAACAGATATCTTCCACTCCCCAGTGTGTCTGCGTTTGGGCCGAGGAGATTAGCAGTGTGAGAACAGACACTGTTCAGGATGTTCTGAGGGGGTTCCAATCAGCAACAGACCTCAGTTCAGCGTCCAACAACTATCACTCAGCAGATTAAAGTAAACAGAACAGCCTACTGGGGTGGCTGTATGGGTGAACTAGATGTGGTAGAGTCAAGGAGACGCTGTACAATCTCACTAGGTTGCTGACTCACTGTGTCTGTTTCTGTATTTTTGATTAGAAGTGGGAAGACTGCATCATCAACAACGACTGCAAAGGTTAGAACAGCAATTTGAACAGTAGCAAAGTGACAGAAAGGATGGTCAGTGATTCTCGAATTGAGAAACCAACCGTTATTGATATATATTTAGAACTACCTAAGTATCAGCCACAAAACATGTATAGAGATCTGAATATAATACCTTTTTGTTTAGAAAAGCAACTCGGTAAAAAACTATGTCAGGCATCACGTTCACATGGCCTTTATTTAGATAATTACTGAAATATTTAACTGAAATGTCTGAAAGTATTTTAGTTGTGTTTTACAGCACATTCATCTTAATGGCACAATCTCTTGATGTTAAATAAAATCACATTAACAAAACAACTATTATCCCTCAGGAATACTCAACGGTGATTAAAATATGTTTTTATAAAAATCTACAGAGGCATCAGTGAAAGTGTTGACAAGCCATTAATTAAGTTGCCCCACTTAAAATAGAAGTAATTCAAACATTTGAACAATAGGGAACATATTTCCCTTGAAATAGAGGCTGACATGTTTTCGGTCAAACGTTGCGTCTCTGGCAACCGTTTAGCCCCATCCACAAAGGATAAAGAAAATGCTCTATTTGAAATCCATCTTTTGCTCGGCGTCAAATGAATTTAAACACATTATTTTCCCGTATAAGCACTTGTGATATGCGTGCAAAAAAATCAACATTTTAAATATTAAATACAGTTTAAACTACTAAGCAAATGTGATGGAACTGAATGTGTGCCTTATAAACTTGATCACAGTATTAATAGTAGCAGGGTAACTTCGTCAAGGGGAAATGTTGGCATTTGTTATTGTTGAGAGAGATAGAAAACTATACCTTTAGTTACTTAAGGCCACGCAAATGGGGCGAGGCTAAAAAGCTTCAAATATAAAATAATGAAAGAAAATGACATCCTCACTTGTGTCATTTAAACACCCAAACCAGGTTAAAATAATTTGAATATAATGAAGAATATAAAATATAATGGTTTTAGGCATAATTGGTTGACTTCACGAAAGCAGTCTTCATCCATTGAAGTTACACTACTACAGCATCCGTATTAGAAACAATATTCTTCCTCCCCAGTTTCCTGTAGCCAGTTTGTGAGTGTTTTGTAATGCCTTGACACAGATGTTTAATGTCATGTTGTTTCATAAAGCGTTGTCTTTTCAGGCCAGCAGGCCATTTTAGGGAAATTATATTCTGTTGGGACTCTTCCCAACGCCCCCAACCCCCGTCACAGTAATAAAACAGATTAATTGACAACACTCCATGGTTTGTGTGAACCAGTAAACTGAAAACATCAAACCTAGTTGGTTTCAGACTCCTCTTTCTGAGTTCATAGTTTTTCTAAATTCAGATCGGTCTTAGTCTTAATATCACCAATAATCCAGAAGTTTAAATAACTTCTGGACAAGTAGGGCTGTAGGTGTAATAGCGCTTACATTTAGGATACACCATTTGTCATGTATTGGCAATTGGGCTCTCTTTGGGTTTCCACAGCCAATCTGGAAGGCAGCTTTCCACTGTCTCCGTAGGCCTTTCCCCTTCCCCGGTAGCCCGGTCTACCAATGAAATGGCAAGGCTGGTAGCCAATCAGCAGCCAGTTGCTATGCTGGAGGCAGACTGTGGGCCAGAAGTGACATTGCCCACGTTCGAGAAAATCACAAAATCACGTTGTATCATGGGTAAATTGTCATTGAGGTACTGATCTACATTATAATAATGCGTTGATATTTATTTGGTGCTGCGTTTATACGCTAGCGTTAAAAAAAATCTTAGGGTCACTTAGGGTACTTGTTTTCAATTACAATATTATTTAAATTATCGTTGGAGAATAGGTGAATAGGGAAAATAGCAAAAGCAATAGGAAATGTAGACATTAACATGTCTGACTTTTTTTATTAATGTATTTATCACTGTCTTTAGAAATCAAAACAGAAAACAAACACTGCTGTTAGGCATACAGCCTCCACAATGACCAATAACGAATCATATAAGAGATCATATAATGACGTTTTTCTTTGTCAATTATTTTCCATCTGCAGCAATACCAGCTTTGCAGACTTTTGACATTCTAGTTTGTTGAGTAAATTTGTTGAGGTTATCTGAAGATTTCACCCCACGCTTCCTGAAGCACCTGCCACAAGTGGGAAAAAAAACCTCCCACAAGTGGGATTGGCTTGTTGGACACTTCTTATCTACCATTCAGTCAAGCTGCTCCCACAACAGCTCAATAGGGTTTAGATCCAGTGACAGTGCTGGGCACTCCATTATAGACAGAATTACAGCTGGTTGCTTCTTAATATTTTTTGCATAGTAAGAGCTGTGCTTTGGGTCACTGTCCTGCTGCAGGTAGACGCCAACCACAATGTATTGCATGGTGTTTCAAATTGGAGGGATATCCTTTTTACCCTGTATAAATCTCCCACCAAAAACGGCACCAAAGCACTCCCAGACCATCACATTGCCTCCACCATGATTGATAGATAAGCAATGATATTTGTGTGAAAACATGAATTGCATAATTTAACTATAGTCCCGAAGTTGATGGATTAATTGATTTAATCCAAACTCTCTAAATGTCTCCCACAGTGATTGTCAGGAACACGCGACCATGGAAGTCACTCTGAGTGAGCAGTGGGCACAGAACTGTTTTGAGATTAACAGACTTACTTTAAAACGATGGCCTTAATGGCTCTATCTATGCTGAAACAGCATCTATTCGCTGCTTTTTTGTCACCATTCCTAGTCTGTAAACTCTAAAACTGGTATCTTTAAACATTAACTAAACATACATCACTCTCACAAAACAAAAATGTTTGAACTAAAACGCTTTTAGAGTTTAATTAGGAGTTTTAATTTAAAGACATTTAAAAATGACCCCATGTATGAGGCACTATAATACACGATTACCATCATAACAACTGTTGTCATAACTACTGTTGTCACTACCGCTAATGCTAAATTGTATAAAATAAAAAATCAAGACAAATGCGTGCACTACAGTTAAAGTGCTTTAGTGCTGTATGCTTGTAGTTTGCCTTAGAAAATAGAAAAGTGAATGATTGATTGTGTACTTAGAATCCCAGACATTATTGAACATTTCAACATAGTCTCATATTCCCGTGTAGTTTCTATAAACGTTGTTTTTGTTGCTTTTTGGTCAGGTAGAGCACCATCAATCTGTCAAATCTCCATTACCTTTAGGAATGTCTGGTCAAAAAACATCTAAAATGTAATTCCCATAACCTTTACTCAGCTGTTTAGTCAGACTTTAGAGCTCGCCAGCCGTGAATCTCAAAATCTTTAAAGGTCCTAAATTACATCATTTTTGGTTTAGACACAAAGCATTATTGTGCTGCTGGTTTTATTGATTTGTTTACAGCCTGTGACTTTCTCAATCATCGCACCCTGATAGTGACTCAGCTACAAAGGTTATTCCGAGGTCTCTGATTTGAAAACGAAAAAAGAGTCAAATCTAATGTGGGTCTGTCCATACCTTTTGATTCCCGACCCCTTTAGATTATTTGGGCTACTTTCTCTTGGGTGCGTTGCTGCGACACTGATTTCAGGGGTCGGAGATCGTTCGCGCTACATTAGCCTAATGCATTATAAGACAGCTACCTACCTACTCCATTAAACCCAGAAAAAGTCAGAACCCACCATCCCAACCTGCCAAACATCCTTTCCCCGAATGTATCATTTAAATTGTGTCAGTTAGAGTTTGTCGACACCAACAAATACCTGGGTACATGTTAAATGCTCATTCAGATTCCACATCACACCTTTATTTTAAAGAAAAATCCAGAAAGTATATGACAACATAGCCTTCAGGCTTGCAGTTAAAATCACCTACATTTTATTAATTACATTATTATCTGCTATGTCACCAGTGACCCCATAAACAATCATCACCTTAACCATTACACTCTGCCATAGCACAATCTACAACTGCTACTCCGAAAGTAACTTGACCTCTGACAGAACTCTCGCAGGTCACTCCTAAAGCTGATACTTCCTTTGGTCGTCACAGATTTTAATTTTAATTAGTTAATCTTCAAAAGACCATTAGGCTTGACAATCTTAATCACACCTAGCTCCATCAGAAAACCAATAACAACTGCCATCTAATCAAGACACCTGCAGAACCCCTCAAACCCTTCTGAGTAAGTGTCCCTATATCGTGGGCAAACTTAATCTAACATAATCCATTCAGTTTGATTCCACTGGCATCTTGTTTCCAGGAACAACAACCTTCGACAACCTCAATAGCAAACTCAGGAAAAAATAGACCTTAAGCATGGAAATGGCTGGCAATCAGAGAGGCATTAGAGCCCAAAGTGTAAGGATGGTGAGGTCAGTCCAGGAGAGAAGGCTAGACAAGCCCTTCTGTCAGGTGAAGAATCTACAGATTATGTCCCTGTTAAGTCCATAAGTCCATGAGTCCATTTGTAATAAAGGATACATAGGCTGTATGAGATGAGATGTAGTAACTAAAAGGATATCATGTGCAAATCCTATAGGGCTCCATGCCATGGTCAGAAACAGTTGAGGCCAAAAGAAGGATATGAAGATCTTTAAATCTCCTTATGTGCTAATTGAACCAATTACTTGATTGTATTGAATAATTGACCCTTTTAGCCCTTGGGGCTTAAAGGTAAAGACGTATGAGTTTAAGAACCTGTGAACAGCGCTCCAGACAAAATTCCTGAAAAGCCAATTATGTAAATATCCTATGCAATGGCATGGTTGGCTGGAAATATTCTTCTAGTCATTGTGCTAGGTTGAACAAAACTGAAATTACTCTTTATACAGCGATGCACTGTATGTTCTACAAACTGACCAGCTTGTCATAGGCTGTCCAGATTTAGCTTCAATTGAAAAATAAAGTGAGCCAATTATTCCAGACAGATAATGGTCATGATATTAACAGCAGGAGTTACAGGCAGTGTGTACTCAGTGCAGGTAGAGGCCATGACCTACTTAGCACAAAGAAAACATGGTGCCTTGTCATTTAACAATCGAAAAAACTAGTCAGTCTTGGGACAATTCATAGAAAATGCAGCCAAAACAGAGGGGGGATATTGCAGACTGGTTCTGTTTTTGCTTTTCTTATTACTAGCTATTGCAGGCAGAATGGGAATATATGAACAATGGTTGTGGTATATTGTTAGATAAGCAGCCAGTATTTGTCCCATGGCCTCGTTGGTGTGGTACTTACTCCCTATAGGGAATGCTGCCACCTAGTGGTCACATTATTTCACATGATTGGTATTTGCTTAGTTAGGCCTGTTGTGGTCAGACCGTGTAGTTGATACAGAGAAGTAGATGCTCTGTATGCGGAAGTTGAATAAGTAACTAGCTAACGTTTTTTTTAATTGATGAGGACTAGCGATCAGTTCTGCAGGTTAGTGCATACTATTTGTTTGTGAATTTAAAGTTCCATTTCAACATGATTTTTCGTTATTGTCATGATCTGTAATACATTTGCTCTGACCCGATCAGTCTGTAAAAGCTAACAGTGTCTGCAGCAGACGTGCCGGCTAGCTAACTTCATGGGATTAGTTTATGTTTACTAAACCAACTGGTCCCCAGGGACTGCAGCATCCCACATTTCAATGTAATACTGTCGACCAGCTTGCTGAAAATCAGGCTGCTAGTTCTTTTTACCGGCTTTTAATTGCTCACTTTATTAATACTTGATTGAAGTGGTCTAGTTGGGTTACTTGCTTATATTTTCTAATAATTTGAACTAGGCTACAATTCAAAGCTTGGAATTCTGTGATGAACCAGAACCAGATTAATCTCATACACCGGTGGTTGCTGACGAATTCGTTTGTGTCATGTTGCATTTGGTGAAACAACAAGAAAATGTTTGCATCTAAGTGCATCAATCAATGCAAATGCCATTTTTGTTATGTTAGATAGAATTTATAAGGTGACAAAGTGAGACTGTATATTTGAGTGTTTGTCATGCTCTTCTCCCCAGAGCCTGATGATGTATCTGCGTGGAGAGTGCTGCTTCCTGAAGCACCAATAGGGGGCGTAACGTGTCTGTGCCCCTCCCTGAGAGTCAACATGTCTTTAGTAATGTTCCCACCTTGCTCCTCACCATCCTTCACCTCCGTTCCTGGGAGCGCTGGTGGTGGTGGTGGTGGTGGTGACATATCTGGAACTGGCATGACAGGCCTATCTCCTGAGCAGGCTCTGTTCGCATCAAACCGCTACGCCCAACTCCTCCTGGCTCAGATGAATAAAATGCGTCTCCGGACCAACTTTTGTGACGTCAGGCTGCGGCTGGGAAGCCGGGTGTTCAGTGTCCACAAGCTGGTCTTGGCCGCCAGCAGCCCATACTTCTCTGCTCTGTTCTCTGGAGGAATGAGTGAGGTGGACAAGGAGGAGGTACAGATTCTGGGTGTGGAGGCACAGGTGTTTGAAGTCCTGCTGGAGTTCATTTACACCGGTTTGTTCCTGTTTTTATTTAATAACCAATTGTGTACTCAGTAGTTCATTAAACCTAGAAATGTATTTTTTTTTAAATCTATTTTTATATTCAGAATGTGCTTACTCATCAACTTATGAATCAATGCAACACCCAATGGCCCAGTGTAAAAACGCATTTGCTCCTGTACACTCATTAACTGGTTGCAACAACTTGCATCTACAGACTGGAAAAACACTAGTTGTTGACCAGTCGGTTGTGTCCCACTCATCCATAAATAACTTTTTCAGTTATTTAGCATTAACTGCCAGTTGTAGGTCACTTGAATTTGAACTAGCCATTCAGCTGTAGATCTGCTTGTGAATATTGCATCATGGTTCTGCTGTAGATCTTCTTGTGCATATTGCATCATGATTCTGCTGTAGATCTGCTTGTGAATATTGCATTATGGTTCTGCTGTTTGACAGAGGTACCTTTCAGTTTTATCTCACAGGCAGATATCCTGACTTTGTCAGAGCAAAAAAGTTTGTTTTAGCCAGACATTAAAGGACCAAAATAGTGGGCCAAAATGTCTACGATGTGAAAGATTAATTTAGTGGAAGCATTTGGTTGCAGATATTGCACATGTTGGCTTATTTATTCAATCAGGTTCCCTTTATTAAATTGAATATTTGGGGTGAAGATCTTACAACATATTTAGATAATATGCAACATAAACAGAGCCCATACTTTTGTTCAACAAAAAACACGTGATGGAGATTTCTTTTCACGGCCCATTCAGGTATGATAAATGTGACGGTGGAGAACGTGCAGGAGCTGATCGTGGCGGCCGATATGCTCCAGCTGAGTGAGGTGGTGTCCATCTGTGGGGAGTTCCTCAAGGGCCACATGGACCCATCCAACTGTGTTGGGGTCTATCAGTTCCTGGACCAGATTGCCTGCATGGAAATGCTGGAGTTCACGGAGAACTACATCCACACTCACTTTCTAGAGGTGCTTTATCACTTACTCACCTACAATGTTTGGCTTTTGTCCACACCTTCATCTCTCTGATGCACTTGATGTTCCCATCTCAGTCCAATCTGTTAAATGTGCGTAATTAATAGTGAATAACCTGTTGAATGTGTGTAATTAATAGTGAATAACCTGTTGAATGTGCGTAATTAATAGTGAATAACCTGTTGAATGTGTGTAATTAATAGTGAATAACCTGTTGAATGTGCGTAATTAATAGTGAATAACCTGTTGAATGTGCATAATTAATAGTGAATAACCTGTTGAATGTGCGTAATTAATAGTGAATAACCTGTTGAATGTGCGTAATTAATAGTGAATAACCTGTTGAATGTGCGTAATTAATAGTGAATAACCTGTTGAATGTGCGTAATTAATAGTGAATAACCTGTTGAATGTGCGTAATTAATAGTGAATAACCTGTTGAATGTGCGTAATTAATAGTGAATAACCTGTTGAATGTGCGTAATTAATAGTGAATAACCTGTTGAATGTGCGTAATTAATAGTGAATAACCTGTTGAATGTGCGTAATTAATAGTGAATAACCTGTTGAATGTGCGTAATTAATAGTGAATAACCTGTTGAATATGCGTAATTAATAGTGAATAACCTGTTGAATGTGCGTAATTAATAGTGAATAACCTGTTGAATGTGCGTAATTAATAGTGAATAACCTGTTGAATGTGCGTAATTAATAGTGAATAACCTGTTGAATGTGCGTAATTAATAGTGAATAACCTGTTGAATGTGCGTAATTAATAGTGAATAACCTGTTGAATGTGCGTAATTAATAGTGAATAACCTGTTGAATGTGCGTAATTAATAGTGTATAACCTGTTGAATGTGCGTAATTAATAGTGAATAACCTGTTGAATGTGCGTAATTAATAGTGAATAACCTGTTGAATGTGCGTAATTAATAGTGAATAACCTGTTGAATGTGCGTAATTAATAGTGAATAACCTGTTGAATGTGCGTAATTAATAGTGAATAACCTGTTGAATGTGCGTAATTAATAGTGAATAACCTGTTGAATGTGCGTAATTAAAAGTGAATAACCTGTTGAATGTGCGTAATTAATAGTGAATAACCTGTTGAATGTGCGTAATTAATAGTGAATAACCTGTTGAATGTGCGTAATTAAAAGTGAATAACCTGTTGAATGTGCGTAATTAATAGTGTATAACCTGTTGAATGTGCGTAATTAATAGTGAATAACCTGTTGAATGTGCGTAATTAATAGTGAATAACCTGTTTAATGTGTGTAATTAATAGTGAATAACCTGTTGAATGTGCGTAATTAATAGTGAATAACCTGTTTAATGTGTGTAATTAATAGTGAATAACCTGTTTAATGTGTGTAATTAATAGTGAATAACCTGTTGAATGTGTGTAATTAATAATGAATAACCTGTTGAATGTGCGTAATTAATAGTGAATAACCTGTTGCTGACCAGTTCTAACATTTACACCAACAAACAGAATATCTTCTGAAACATCTGCCCCGTAGGTGTGTGTTTTGGATGAGTTCTGGGGCCTGTCTAAGGACCAGCTGGTGAAGGTGCTCCGGAGTGAAGAGCTGCGGATAGAGGATGAGTACCAGGTGTTCACAGCAGCCATGGACTGGATTCTGCAGGATGTGGCCAAGAGGAAGAAGCATGTGGTGGAGGTGCTGGACCCAGTTCGCTTTCCACTGCTTTCACCACAGAGACTCTTTAAATACATCGAAGGTAAGGAGATTAAATGATGTTTCCTCCATATTTCTCTTTCCTATTCTTACTGGTTCTTCAAGAAATCCTGTATTATCCAAGTCTGGTCTGTGACAACAGTGAGAACTGGTCCAGTTCTGTCTGGGGTTGATGGGTAGAAATGACACACTCTCAGAAATAATAAATGCATTGTGAGTTATGCACAAACCAGTTTTGCTGTCCAAATGAAGTATTGTCATTTCTTGGCGTAGGAATCTCAGACTTCAGTCTCAGAGTGGCACTCCAGACCCTGCTGAAGGAATACACAGAGGTCAGCAAGTCTCCCAAGGAGAATAAGATGTACAGCCTGTTACAGCCAGCCAAGATGAGGCCCCGGAGAAAAGCTAGGAAATACCTCTATGCTATAGGTAGGTATTTCTCAGTTCCAGTCTTGAGTATGTTAAATGGCCAGCTTTGACTAGCCAGTAGTCATTAGGATTCTTAATTGTCCGAATCCGTTGGGGATTGGAATAAAACACAGGCCAGATTGGTTCAGTAGTGTTGTGAGGTGACCCATGTTGTATCCTGATCTCAGGAGGTTACACGCGACTGCAGGGCGGTCGTTGGAGTGACAGCCGAGCTCTGAGCTGCGTGGAGAGATTTGACTCGTTCAGCCAGTACTGGACCACAGTGTCCTCCCTGCATCAGGCACGCAGTGGGCTGGGGGTGGCCGTGTTGGAGGGGATGATCTATGTTGTGGGAGGTGAGCTTATAAAAAATGATCCAATCAACATTAATAACAAGTCCTGTCTGTAGATATGTGGTTCTGCGTTTGTCCAGAACATTTGCCACAGGTTTCAACCGTGGGCAGTATGGTTCTTCTTTAGTATTCTGTATTTTTGCCATTTCCCAGGGGAGAAGGACTCCATGATATTTGACTGCACAGAGAGATATGACCCGGTGACAAAGCAGTGGGCGGCTGTAGCTTCTCTCAACTTCCCTCGTTGTGGTGTTGGCGTCTGTCCCTGTCACGGGGCACTTTACGCACTGGGTAAACTGCTCGCAATTAAACACAAGGCCTCTGAAATGTTTCATGCGTCTTGAATCACTGATTTAACATGTTTGGACAGGAGAAAGCTAGGTTTCCACTGGAATGCTTTGGACAATCCAGCCACGCCAAACCAGAATATAAATAATTTCTATTAAATATGTAAAACAATAGGAAGTCTACAGGGATGAGATGTGTGTAGGTGATGTGGTATCCTCACTGCTGTGTTTCTGCAGGAGGTTGGGTTGGGTCAGAGATTGGGAAGACGATGGAACGATACGACCCGACAGAGAATAGGTGGGAGATCATTGGAAGCATGGCTGTGCCTCGGTACTACTTTGGTTGCTGCGAGTTACAAGGTACTTTAATTCAATTCATGATTTTATCCCAACAGTCATAACCAGCGCACCCCCTGAGTTTTATGACAATAAAACTTTGAATCTTGAATCTGAATAATTAGCTGTCAGTAATAAAATGGTTACTTCTCCACTTCTTCTCCACTGCTTCTCCGCTTCTCCACTGCTTCTCCACTGCTTCTCCACTTCTCCACTTCTTCTCCACTTCTTCTCCACTGCTTCTCCACTGCTTCTCCACTGCTTCTCCACTACTTCTCCACTTCTTCTCCACTACTTCTCCACTGCTTCTCCACTGCTTCTCCACTTCTCCACCGCTTCTCCACTTCTTCTCCACTGCTTCTCCACTGCTTCTCCACTGCTTCTCCACTACTTCTCCACTACTTCTCCACTGCTTCTCCACTGCTTCTCCACTGCTTCTCCACTTCTCCACCGCTTCTCCACTTCTTCTCCACCGCTTCTCCACTACTTCTCCACTACTTCTCCACTGCTTCTCCACTGCTTCTCCGCTTCTCCACTGCTTCTCCACTTCTTCTCCACTTCTTCTCCGCTTCTCCACTACTTCTCCACTGCTTCTCCACTGCTTCTCCACTGCTTCTCCACTGCTTCTCCACCGCTTCTCTACTTCTTCTCCACTGCTTCTCCACTACTTCTCCACTGCTTCTCCACTTCTCCACTGCTTCTCCACTGCTTCTCCGCTTCTCCACTGCTTCTCCACTTCTCACCCACCGGTTATCAGGCTTCATCTATGTTATTGGAGGTATCAGTGATGAGGGGGTGGAGCTGTGCTCAGCCGAGTTTTATGACCCGATCTCCCGGCGCTGGACTGCCTTGCCCGTCATGGTGACCCGCCGGGCCTACGTGGGTGTGGCCTGCCTGAACAACTGCATCTACGCCGTGGGGGGCTGGAACGAGGCACTGGGCTCCCTGGAGACTGTAGAGAAGTACAGCCCTGAGGAGGTGAGAGGGGATTTATATAGCTGCTAATAGGGTCAAAGTTCAGATGGGATTGACACTTGGGTCGTCTTCACATGTCTGTCCCGATATTGACATGGATGAATGCAGCTTTGTTTGAGGTCCCACATATCCAGGGTATCTGCCCTTAACTTTATGGAGCACATCATATCCAGGGTATCTGCCCTTAACTTTATGGAGCACATCATATCCAGGGTATCTGCCCTTAACTTTATGGAGCACATCATATCCACGGTATCTGCCCTTAACTTTATGGAGCACATCATATCCAGGGTATCTGCCCTTAACTTTATGGAGCACATCATATCCAGGGTATCTGCCCTTAACTTTATGGAGCACATCATATCCAGGGTATCTGCCCTTCATTTTAATTTCATTTTTATTTTATTTGAAAGAGGACAATGTACATTAATCAACATTACAGTAATCTAAACGTACCCGAGTTAGCTCTTAAGTGCTAATTTTCATCGGCAGTCCTCCAGCCAGATGTAAATAAGGCAACCTTAAATAACCTTAACTTTATGGAGCCCATCCTTAGAAGATACATTTTTTGTTTATTCATGACCGTTGGTAATTGACAGAGGACAGGCAAACACCTGTGCTAATTGGCTATATAGTCTGCTCCAAACAGCTGTGTGTAAGTGAACTGGGTAGGCAATACATCTCAAACACAGTGATAGGATTGTATTCCACTACTGTCAGTTCAGTCTCAGCTAATATGGGAGGACTGTAAGGAGAGGAGTCGTTAAAAGGTTAACTTCATTTTGACGGAAACACTGACAACCCTGTGACAACGTCCCTAAACTAACTAACTCTCTCTTCCTCTATTTTCAGGAGAAGTGGGTGGAGGTGGCCCCTATGGCTGTGGCGAGGGCCGGGGCGTCTGTGGCAGCTGTTAATGGGCTGCTGTATGCCGTGGGGGGAAGGGCCTCCAGCAGGGACTTCTCAGCTCCTGTGACAGTGGACTCTGTAGAGATCTATGATCCCCATCTGGATACCTGGACAGAGATTGGCAATATGATCACCAGCCGCTGTGATGGGGGCGTGGCTGTGCTCTGAGGCTGGGTCTAAGGGAGGTGATTGGGTGAACCACGGCCGTCTGATGAATAACCATGAGTTAGCTATTTGAGCAGATTCTAATAGGAGAATCCAGTTACACTGGCTGACACTGGCCCTCTTGTTGTGCAGCAGAAGGTTAGGGCTATTACCTTGTTGGACACACTAGACAACAGTATTACTACAAGTCATTGGTCATGTCATAGATAAGCATCGTCTTCTCTTGCTAAGGTTTAGCTTCTGAAACAGTGATACAAAGCTGTATCAGATATAGATGTATCAGAATCTGTTATCTCCCAGCATATGGTCATATGTTGAACGTCATATGTTTTAGAAAACCAATAGACAAGTCAAGTACAGTCACATTGTGAATACTTCTCTCAGCACTTAACTGCACAAATATGATTTCCTAGCTTGAAATGTATATATTTCACTGATAAGTAGCAATTCTGAGTTCTGAATGCTTTGACGTTCTCCTCTACCAACTTGTGCAAATACTGCAGAAGACATTAACAGGTATGCATTAGAAATGAACGAATGAACACATGAATGAACGAATAAACATGTGAATGAGTGAATGCACATACACACCACTGGCTTCCAGTCAAAGCTCTTTATTATCTGGTCCATATCTATGGAGAACCACTGGGAACTGCCCTTATCTCCTGGCTAAGTTGTAACCCTACATCACAACATTAGCAGTACGCTCTGTCTCCTCTGCTTTCTTGACTTTCCCACCCAAGCTCTACTTTGTCCTTGGTTCCCAGACGCTGCTCTCCTCTGACAAAAGACTTAAATTATATTTAAATCAAATTGTGGAAGAAGACATCTAAGACTTCTAAGTTTAATTTCCTCATCTTTCTCTATGCTTGTAACTTCTTCAATGGGGACAAATTCATCTCATCTAACTGGCACTCACTTAATTGGTTCTGGATAACACTCCATTTGAATAACTCAAATGGTACCCATTGGCCTTTCTCAGATGAAACCATTCATGGAATGGGATTTGTTAGGCAGACAATCTTTTCCAGAGTGATTCTCAGTAGTGGATGCCTAGTTTCTCATTAGTTATTTTCGGAATTGAATAAACAAACCTGTACTTTTTGTTAATCTCACAATGCCATACATTGTTGAATTGTTAAGTTAATGTCAACCTGTGAATTGCTACAATGTTTTTTAAGTTATTACTCAAGTAGCTGTTTTTTATTGACTTGTTAATGTTGTAAATGACTATTGTAGCCGAAAACTACTGATTTTAAATGTAATTATTCCTGGGTTCCTGCTGATTGAACATTGGATAACCCTTTTGCAATGAAATTTGCACAGCTGAAATCTGCTGATTCAAGAAGCAATACAAGTGGTCTTTATTAGACTAGTTGACTATCTGGAGCATCAGCGTTTCATTACAGGTCAAAATGGTCAGAAACAAATAACTTATTCTAAAACTCATCAGTCGATTGTTCTGAGATATTATGCGAAACTGAAGATCTCGTAAAACTATATTAATTACTCCTGTTATATAACAGCGCAAACTGTCTCTAACTAAATACAAAGAGGAGTGTGAGGCCCCGGTGCACGACTGAGCAAGAGGACAAATACATTGATGTCTAGTTTGAGAAATAGACGCTGTACAGGCTTTAACTCTATTGGCAGCTTCATTAAATAGTACTCAACGTCAATAATGAAGAAGTAACCCAGGGATGCCGATATTCTATGAAGAGTTGAAACAAATAAAACATTTTTAAAGATGTTTACATTTTCAGAATGTCTCCCTGAACTTGCTGTGTATTATTGTGTGTTTGTGAGTGTCTCCATAATCAAGTATGATTTGCATTAGTATATCTTTGGTCAACATTTGTAACTCTAATCTCCTAAAACAAAGTACTGTTTTGGTCAATATTTATTTTAGTCCTTTTAAGTCAGTAGTCACAATTTTAAAACAGAAATGTTTTAGTCTCTGTTTTAGTAAAAATAGCTTGTACTATATATCGTCAGCTAAGCAGCGGCACTAGGTTGTTTATTTCAGCCATTATCTGTTGAGGTATAAAATTATAATAATTAGCAGATTAAAATCCAAGTGTTTGAAAATCTGTTTAATTTGGGAAAGTTTGCATCACACCTCCCTCAATGTTCAACCCTACAAAACCAGACCCCAATCAGCCTTCTGATATTCACTTGTCTTGTTGCGATGGGTTTAGCTTTTAGTGACAAATAAGTACCCCCAAGGTAATATCATTACCTAGTCAATGCTCTTCTACTTTGACCTTCTCCAGGTACATCTCCTTCAGTGCCAGTGTGGCCACCAGGGAGAAGGTTGCCACCAGAGTCAGTATGGTTCTAATGGCTTTGAACCAGCTCGGGTAACCAGGCAACAGAGTGATGTCGTAGTGCAGGGCCAGCCCCAGCCCCATGATGACTACCAGGGCTCCCTCTGCAATGTTGTCCCTACAGAGCAAAGCCAGCCAGGCCAGCAGGGGGAGCACCACACTGTTTCCTAAGTTCTTCCAGTCAGGCTGAGCAGGACTCCCCTCAGGCAAGGCAAAACCCCACCGAGCCCCACCCAGGAAAGACAAAATGGAGGCTCCATACACCATTTGGGCGTAAGCCACCTGAGGTAAGTAAGACTGGGTGACAGCCATCAGAACGGGGGCACCCAGGAATGGAAGGAGACCAGAGAAGCCAAGGTACAAAGCCGACTTGGGTGCATTGGCTAAGGCTTTCATGCTGATGCTCTGTTGGTCCTCTCTCTTCTCAGGGTCCACAGGTTTGGGGCGTACCTGGCAGAACGACGCTGCAGAGAAGCTTAAGGGCCGGCAGCTGAGAATTCTACCTCTAGAGAACAGAAACGATGTCGTCATGGGAACCGTTGGAGCCATTAAATGATTGGGAGTAGTGTAAAAACATCCCCTCGTCACTGTGCCGCTCGCTCCACCGAGCACCCTCTGAAGGGACTGCCATGTAGAAACCTGGGAATAAAAACATAGTGGGTGTACGCCAGGAGGAAAGTAGTGCTAAGCACTCATACATGCCACTTTGCATTGGGGAAATGGAAGTGTTGGTCCAATAAACAAAAGCTGCCCGCTGTTCTTGATTTTACATGCAGGGACAGGTGAAGAATTTTGCTCACTTGTCAGGGTTTTATCGACTACGATTCAATTTGAAATGTAGTCACATGCTAGTTGCTGCTAAGTGTCGAATGTAATAAACAGTCCATTTACAAACACTACACGCTACAACCTCACTAGCCAGACTCCTTGTAAGGCGTCTAGTAAACTTCTGTAAACTCTGGGTATTACTCTCAGTTTCCATGGCAACAACATTAGCAAGTACACTAGAATGAGACAATGTAAACCATCTGTGGAGGGCTGATGGTGGTTTAGGGGCTTTCTGACGAGTTGAAGAGTAACTTTTTCAGAACGGTTACAACATTCTGAAAACTTCCAACACACTCCCAGTTCGAGGATTCCCGATATCCCTACAGACGTCAAATTCACCACAAAGGATTACTGGCCAAATAGGCATGGGTTTCATTTAAGTTCTGAGAATTTTTTGCAACATTTTTAAATGACCTGGGCCATTAGTCCAGAGACCCAAAGGTAGAGAACTATCTGCTCTAATAGGTTTTGGCCTATTTCTTGCATTTAACATGTAGCTTAACAATATGTCGTCATCGTACTGATCTGATGTTTCTTCTTACTCCACATGGATTCAAATACTTCTTCACTGCAAATGATATCATTTTCATTCTAAAAAGGGAAATAGAAGCAGGAATATTTTAAAATCCAATGAAGTAAAGCCAGCTTGAGTTTTCAATTTGAATTATATAATTTGCACGCGTTCATTCAACAATCATCATCTATCATCTATCATTCCTAGCCAACATAAGACATCGTACAAGCAAAATGTTTCAAAACATCAATCTACTCACCCTTGATCTACACACCATGCAGTCCACTAAAATAAGCCATATATGTGAGTAAGGACGTTAACTTGATTCACACTGTCTGATGGAACTAAGTGCGATTGATTAGTCCGCCTTGGAGGAGCTAAGTTGCGTTCAAAGACGTAATATATATGTATGATTTTTCTTTTAGTAGTAGTTATTGTAAATTCATTATTTTTACTGCAATTCTATCTGAAATGCATTAAAGTTTATTGTATATTGATATACACACATATATATCCCCATACCCATGAATTTAAAAACACATCCTGCAACGCGACTGTCTGAGGTTGCAAACACATGTCTAAGAACTTGAACCTACCCAGTAAGCTTCACAAACGGGCTGCAAACACATGTCTAAGAACTTGAACGTACCCAGTAAGCTTCACAAATGGGCTGCAAACACATGTCTAAGAACTTGAACGTACCCAGTAAGCTTCACACGGGCTCCTAAAACCCAAACAAACACCAGATCGCCACTGGACAGGAGGGACATTGCATGAAGAAAGTATTACAACGTTAGTCGTCGATGGAATATTAAAAGTCTAAATATATTTTGGGATTAATATTTCGTGAAAAGAACATTGCTGGATATAAAAGGTAGGTTTTGACATCCATATCGTATCACATTTAGCATGCTAGCTAGTTAGCTTCCATATCCCCGTGTGGGCTAAAGCGGTAGCCATTTTGAAACCGTGTTGTTCTATGGAAGGTCTGTTTACCTGTTTTTGCTCAATTCTGACAGCAAATTAGAAACATTTGCACGTTTGCCGTTACTCTGGGAAGTACATATATATTATATTTGAGTAAAAGTCTTGTTTGTGCAAGTTACTATAGCTAGTTGTATTGCTATATACGTAGCTAACATTAGCTTGCTAATAACTTGGTGGACGTTTTAATGAATCCTGGAAAACTAGCTACCTAGACTGCTTAATATTATTACTAATACTATTAGATCGATATCTGTTATAGGCCTGGTATCGTTCTTTCTGAAATTTATCAATTAATCAACTTACTCTCAATGATGTCGACACTTGCTTGCAATCTGAAATCTCGAATAAAAAGACCTGTCTTCTGCTTCAAATCAAAAGTTAATATTTGTGAGTTGATGAATTTGTGACTTAGTGCTTATATTTTAACAGAAATCAATGTTTTCATCACACCAACATGATATGGTCCCAACAAATTTTGCATTGTAATGCAGAGAAATTACTTGGTCAACTCACTAAACCGTTTAAGCAATTTAGCAACATTTCACAGCTGTAAGGATGTCAGCTTCATGTCATGATCATTCACAATTGCACACACACACACACCCTTATTTTAATTGGGAGCTGATCTTGTGTATATTTAGCATGTTATACTTATTTACTTAGTCAAAGTTATTTACATTTTTGTTGTTTTATGGACTTTGTGATTGGTATATAAAAAAACGTTGCCACCAATCTGCACACTGTACCCCATTGTGAATAGGTAAACATTTATAGACATTTGTGCCAAGTTATATATTTTTTATCTGTATTTATGACCTTTATTTATTAAATTCAGAGGTGCATTTGGCGACGATCACAGCTCTTCTTGGGACTGCCTCTACCAGCTTTGTATTTTCTGAGTCTGGGCAGCTTCTCCCATTCTTTCCCACAGATCTACTGATGCTTTGTCAGATTAGTTGGGGAGCATCTGTGATCTTTAGGTCTCTCCACTGTTGTTTAATGGGGTTCAAGTCCAGGCTTTCTACTTGGGTCCCTATCAAGGACATGTAGACGTGTCTTAAAGTTCTTTCAACATTCTATTTTTTATTTTTCAACAACAACCTTTCTGTGATTTGATTTGTTAATCGTTTCCTCGAGCCTTACATGTCAACCAGTCCCTGTCACTGAGCATCCCCAAAGCATGTTGTTTTCACCACCATGCATCAATGGTACAAGCCAAGTGATGAATTGTGTACCCTCACTGAGTTTGAATGTTTAGCTTTGTTATTATGGGGTGATGAGTGTAAAATGGCTGAAAAGTAGATGTAAGCAATTAAAATGAGGTCTTTAACACAACAATGGATGAAGACTGTGAATGTGTCTGAACACGTAAATCAGTGTTAACTATACTGGGACCTTGACCTATCATTTAATGCTATTTCTGCTTTTCTTTTCAGGTCCGGTCTACAGAAGTGCCAGAAGTGCAAATATTATTTCTTGTGAAAGCAAATCTACCAAACAACGAACCATATGTGGATTTACTGCACAGAACCTGTCCTTTGTGTTGCGCTTTGAATCTTTAAAAAAAATTAGGGCCACAACTATCTGACACATGTTCCATTTGTTCCTACGCTTTGTTTGCTGTGAAGAAAGGAATATTTTTGTGTTTGCATTGCAGATGTTCCCTCATTTATGGAAAAGTTTCTATTTGTCATTTGACAAAGGAGTCCTGGGAGTATTGTGACACTGCCTAAGAGCTGTTCCACTGGCAGTGCTCTGTTTATGAAATCTGTGCTATCTCGCTGTCCTCCTGCAAACACACAACCACATCTGATTCTACCAGCAATTAACAGACACATATGTGACAGTGCATATGAAGAGACACACAAACCCCACCATCCATTGAGACTCTGTTGTCCTTAGCATGCATTAAAGGAACAGCATTATAATGCATTCTAATTTCACTGACCATTACTGAAGATTGTCAGAAATGTAACATTGGATTCTACTACCTTCACTGTCATGTGACTTTGATACAAGACACATCAACAACAGACAGCCTTTTATTGGTTTAATGAGGTGAACTGTGTTTTAGTTACCCTCATTTGAATAAAAAGACTCTGTCAACAAATCAATTTATTTTCTGCATGTGTTTGGGTACAGCCTAAAATGACTTGGTAAGCCTCTCACTCTAAGAGCTGGCACTCATTGGAGGAAGAGCCGGGACGTTCTTCTAGCCCCTTTGATGTCATTGTGGAACTGTCCAGTTCACGCTGACAGTTCCATGCCCCAGAGCTTCCAATCTATTCAGACAACCAGCACCTGCCTCTTCCATTGGACTGTTTACTTTCCAGTCTACTGAGCCCACCAATCAGAATCATCAGTTCACACATCACGCAGGTTCTATGTGTCTCTGCTCCTGACATGAAGAATTCTACCTGCTTTATTTGAGTGATCAGGAGGGTTTGTCAACGTTCATGAACAGTTTTCACACAGCATCCCGATCTGAAACCTTGTGTTAAGGTTGGTCAAGTCCAAAGCCATCCCTTCCACCTCCTGTACCCCTGAATAAACTCCAGGCTTCTGGATCACCATTCCAGATCATCCCAGAACCCTGTGACCCATCTCCCCACGTTTCACCCTGGACGACGGGGTAAGGGGCTGTTCTGTCCTGGAGGTGGTGGGCTCAGCAGCTGGGTACTGCTCTCCACCACCCCCTCTGAGACCAGGGGTGTGTCTGTGAGCAGGCTAAAGGAAACACGTCCACAGGGGACGAGGAGAGGACTTCAGAGCCCAAAACTCTGGGGGTAATTCATTTTCTGTTTTATGCAACAATGTTCCTTTGTCCCAAAATCCAAGATTATTCACGTAATTATCTCTTAATTATCAGATCCTTGCCATGAGGTTTGATGCCTCGATCCACTGACCAGAGACACTGGACCTAAATGGCGCAGCATGACTTTGTCCCTGCATGGCTTAACTTCTCCACGCCCAAGCCTACTAAGGTAAGAAGCTGTGCGTGTGTGTGTGTGCGCGTTCGTGCGTGCAGCCGAGGGCAGATTACCATCGGCAAGATTCAGTGAAGGGTCGCAGATACTGTGTGGACCAGGTGATATGGTACCAGGTGATATGGTACCAGGTGATATGGTACCAGGTGATATGGTACCAGGTGATATGGTACCAGGTGATATGGTACCAGGTGGGGAAAGACATAAAAAAACATACAAGTAGGTGCCTTGATTTAGGGAAGATAAACAGCAATAGTATAAAGAAACTGTGGGGAACTGGATTTGTCTGTTTCTTTAAATAGCTCTTTTCTCGTCTCTCTCATACTGTTCAATCTTGGAGTAATCTGTGTATAGACAATACTGGGTCATTCAGTGTGTGCACCAACCAAACTACCTGCTGATTGGCCAGTAAAATCAATCTGGTCATTCGGGAGGAAAGGGCTTTTATCTGGTAGCAGATAGTTTCATGTGAACCCGTTTTGTCTCTCAGTCCCCTGCCGCTAGCCTGGAGAAGCATGGTAACCCCCGTCACCATAGAGACAGCCGCGCTGGGAGCCGTCGGCGACACAACTCCTCTGATGGCTTCTTCAACAACGGGCCCCTGCACACCCCTGCCGGTAAAACCAGATTAGCCAAAAACAATGTTTCCATGGTTGGAAAAAGACTGGGCATCTTCAGTTCCATGGTGTTAAACTGCCTGTCTGCCTGTGTGTGTCTGCCTGTCTGCCTGTCTGTCTGTCTGCCTGTCTGTCTGTCTGCCTGTCTGCCTGTGTGTGTGTCTGCCTGTGTGTGTGTCTGTCTGTCTGTCTGATGTCTGCCTGTCTGTAGGGGATGTGTGGCAGCAGCCTTCTCTCCTGTTGAGGCATGACTCTGTGGACTCTGGGGTGGCGAAGGGGGGGCACGGTGGCCTGGCAGGTGTGTCCAGCTGGAAGGAAGCTACTCCCACCTGGCACGGGGCACCCCGGGGGGCACAGGATGGGCACCTGCACCACCTGGGACGCCACCCAAAACGCATCGGACCCGGAGGAGGGGACAGGCAGGGGGGGCATCGGCAGCGTAACGGCAACTTCCATCCCCGCAAGAGTGCCCCCGGTGGCCAGTACCAGGACAAGTTCCCCAATGAGGAACGCAAGCTCAAGAGTGCCCCCAGTGGCCTGTACCAGGACAAGTTTCCCAACGAGGAACGCAAGCTCAAGTTTGTGGAAGAGGACTTTGTGAGTAATAGTAATAAAGCTTTTCATTGAAAGGCCAAACAAATGAATTTAAATAAATTATTATTTATTTTATGTTTTATTAACATAAGCCAGGAGAAGTAAATTCGTATCAGTGTTGTTGTAGTTCACCTAATATGCCAGGAGGGGGTTCTATAAACATGTTTCCCATTTAGAGCTGGAATTTCTTTGTCACATCCGGTAACAAACATAGATTGGTACAGTTAAACCGAACACATTATGCCGAATATGCAAAGTTGAATATGATTGATAATATATATATTTTGTAATGTTCCTACTTTTTTCCCAGCCCTCCCTTAACCCTGAGACTGCTGGAAAGCTTGGGAACCAGATGAGACCAGTGGCTCCACATGCTGGAGTTTGGGGTAACAACTCTTATTGGTTCAGGGCTCTCCAAATGTACACCAATAACATTTTCACAACGTTCAGAACACTCTTTTCGCCATCTAGTGCCACTCTCCTAACATTTTGTTCATTCCCTTTGCTACAGAGAACCCTCCTAGTGGAAAACAGACAATGTCCAAGATGCTGGTGATAAAGAAGGTTTCCAAGGACGACCCAGGATGCACTGCCTTCTCTGCTGGTTTCGCCAGCTCTGGAGCCCTGCCTGTCAACTGCAGTAAAGCCCCTCCCACCATCGCCAGCTCCACCCACTCTGTCTACCGGAACTTGATGCCCAAGCCTGCCCAGGTGCCCATTAAAACCCCCCAGTGGAAGCCAAGTGGTAGAGACTCAATCAAGGCTGGTCTCCACCTGTCCGGACGAGACTCTATTTTCACCAGTCCTGTGTCTGCAGCCAAGGTCTCTGTCCCCGCCACCGCCTCCCAGCTACATAATCACAGCACCCCGAAAGAGGTGAGAACACATCAAGTTCAGGAGACCAAAAGAAATAAACACACGTGTCGTTACAAACCCAGAAGGCTTATTCATCTTCTCCCCTCCCTCCCCTCTGCCCGTGGGTGTCTCCTAGCAACGGCCCTCCAGCACCACTCCCCCCATAGACATCGGCCCGTCTGCGCGGCTGAAGCTGATGCGGCGTGGACCCGACCGTAAGAGTGACTTCCTGCGGACCTTGAAGGACGAGTGCACCAGCGACCTGACCTCTAGCACCTGCCCCGGGACTGCTGGACAGGTACATCACACCCTTAGAACATGACAGTTTAAACCCAGTCCCAGTTGGATTGTTCTATAGTATTCTATCTATCCAAGCAGAAGTCACAGGCTTATTTTCTGGTGTTAATGACTCTTAGAGCCGTAACCCAGAGACCTACACCCAAGGAGTCTGCCATGAGAACGGCCTTTCTCACTCCCTCTCACTCAGCGACTCAGACACTGAACACCTGTCCAGCTCCCTGGAGGCAGAACACAGGTAAGACTATTCTATAACCTGACCCCAGTACAGTGTTCTGATATATAGGATAGGACAGCAGGGTGTTGCTGTATAACCTGACCCCAGTACAGTGTTCTGATATATAGGATAGGACAGCAGGGTGTTGCTGTATAACCTGACCCCAGTACAGTGTTCTGATCTATAGGATAGGACAGCAGGGTGTTACTCTATAACCTGACCCCAGTACAGTGTTCTGATGTATAGGATAGGACAGCAGGGTGTTGCTGTATAACCTGACCCCAGTACAGTGTTCTGATATATAGGATAGGACAGCAGGGTGTTACTCTATAACCTGACCCCAGTACAGTGTTCTGATGTATAGGATAGGACAGCAGGGTGTTGCTCTATAACCTGACCCCAGTACAGTGTTCTGATGTATAGGATAGGACAGCAGGGTGTTGCTCTATAACCTGACCCCAGTACAGTGTTCTGATGTATAGGATAGGACAGCAGGGTGTTACTCTATAACCTGACCCCAGTACAGTGTCTTCACAGCCTCAACTTCCTGATATCAAAGAGTGTTGTCCTCAATGTTGCTTGACATGTGTCGTCCCGGTTGACAGAAGCCTCTGTGCGCACACACACACACACACTGTTTCTGTTTACCTGCAGGTTACTAAAGGCCATGGGCTGGCAGGAATATCCAGAAAACGACGACAGCTTTCTGCCCCTGACTGAGGATGAGCTTAAAGAGTTCCAGACCAAAACTGAACAGGTGAGACACACAGACACGTCTCACGCTATTTTAATCTTTATTTGCTGCATGACTTTTAAACGTCATATCAGGTTATATAGAGGAGATCACAGAGTAAGTGTGAACGTGGAGTAGTCCAGTGGCAATCAAACCTCTCATCAGGGACCCCCAAAATGTTTAGAACAAATGCTTTAGCGACGAGCTACATGATGAGATTCACTAATCAAGCTAGTTGTATGTGGACTCTTCTGGAATATTCCAAATGAATGTATACATGCTATATGGAGGAGTGGTAAAGCTATGATTCTCTAGAGTACCAAAATGTAACCATGTTGTGACTATATGTTTGCATTGCAAATCTGTATTCTTTATCATAGTAAATATAGCCATTATATTCCCAACCTGTTCCTTGTCAACTTAAATTGATTTAAAACATTGGCAAGTTTACTGGACTTGTTCTTGTTTAAGACCACATAATCTCTACCGAATCACTAGTACCTGTGGCTCTAAAGTATATTGAAAATAATAATATCATACAAGTCATATTTTGTTACGGCCTGGTCCCAGTAAACCAATAGTGGCCAGGGGGTCGCACAGAGGGTGCTGAAATGTATGACATGGCTGCATTGGCGCCCCCTAGTGACTTTTCGTGGTAGGCATTTGCTCAGTCGTGGTTGTTAGCCACTGAATGCTTTTTCCTAGTGTGTATGTTCGTTAAAATACTTCACTATTGAGCAATTGGTGTGACAAGAAGCAGAATGGCTGGATAGATGTGAATCTGAGAATGTCTCTTCATCTCTACTAAATCTTCTGCGTTGAGTTGTTAGTGGTTTTTCGTGATTAGGTAAGACTAGATATTAGCAGCGGCTCTGACTTCATTATGGTGTTATTCTCAGCTTAAGAAAAACGGGCTCCGGAAGAACGGGCTCCTCTCACGTGGGGCACAAGGTGTTACCCTTCACTTCACTCCCTGGAGGTGTTTGGCTGAAGCCCACCTAGAAGAAGACGAGGGCTCGGAGTCTGAAACCAGCAGCAGCAGCCAGACCTCAGATGATGATGATATCAACGACAGCATTAAAACCTGACCAAGTTGCTTCATAAACCCAACACACACCCCTGTCTTCTCCGTCTTCAACACACCCTTTTAGACTGTTTGTCGTTCTTGCACAAGGGACAACCAATCACATTCTAGTGGAAGAGGGTAATTTCCTGCTTTGACATTCAGACATCTTTTACCCTGCGTTGACTCCTTCACTTCACTTCCTCCTTTTTTCCCTTTTCTTCCTCCTCGCTTTGTAGAACTGAGTGTTCGTCAAGAAAAGAAGGGCAATGCACATCCGGTTCTGCTTTAAACAGACTAACTCATCTCATTGATGATTATAATGTTAATGATGTTAATAAAATTGGTTCCTGACATGCTGAAAAGTTTCAATATGAATCGGCCTTGCTTGTGTTCTGGTGGTTCTATTAACATGTGTAATTGTGTTTATGGCATCAATCAGAATAATATCAAACAGATTACTTCACCACCAATCTCCAATTGGTAGAATACAAAAAATCGTGTTGCCTAGCTTACATATGATTTTGCCCTGGTGTTTCAGAGAATAAGGACACACAAACCTACCGCAGTATGAATGTGATCCAATGCCTCTGTTACACTCAGCATGTTTAGTTCCCTTCCTCAGTGCTATAGTCTTTTCAGCCTGTCTTTGACATGTTACAAATAGTTTTTTTAAACGTATTTTCAGATTCCTATGGGGGTCAATGCAACACCAGTGTACAGACAGTGTACGAGTGTTAAGACAGCATTCAAAACCGCATCATGCTTTAAGGATAGTGATTGCACTACGAACATGATGAATTATCAAGTGACTCCGATCACCCCAGTCCTTACAAGTGGCACATAGTCAACTTCCTGAAACATCTGTGAAAAACTAAACTCCAATCAGATGTTTGCCTTTATCTTTTAAGAGTCATCGTGGAAGAGTAGTTTTGGAGAATCTTTGTTTTGGACTGAATTTTATTCACAAAAAAATTATCTACAAACAGTACAGAACATGATCAAACCAAAGCACATTTAGAAAGTATCTCAAACAAAACATTCATCATGTATTTAAGTACTAAGAACCCTTACACAGTAATTTGTAGAAGTGCCTTTTGCAACCGTCACTTCAACTCTTCTTTGGTACGCTGCTACCAGCTTTCACAACTGAATTTGGGCAGTTTCTATCATTAAGATCCTCTTTAAGCTGCCAGATTTAATTATTGGTAAACTGTGATCTTCACATCAATTGAAGTGCCAAAATAGCTGGCTTACATAGACGCCATCACTAAGCAGTAATTGCTTGTAGATAAATATCTATGGCACATAAGATGCCTCTATGATGCCGGAGCAGTGATGGGAATTCAGTGTTTTTCGTGAGCAGATCATTTAAAACCAAACTGTTCCTAATGACTTAACATGTAAGATCTCCAATCTAACCCCCTGATATCTAGCATTATATCAGGACATCCAATGAATGTTAGAACACTGTCATATCATGTATATATATGGACAACTGAGGTGGGAAAAAATAATGGGACATTATCCACATGTACGATTCAGCAATGCACATACAGTGGGGAAAATATGTATCCACCCATTTAAGCACTTTTATGGACTAGAATGTTTCAATTTCTCTAAAACTTTATAATAGCAATAAAGTGTTTTGGGTGTTTGTGGTATTGACAAAATACCGCAGCTGAGCTGTTTCTAGGCAGTTAATGACCATGGTGGCACACACACACACACACACACACACACGAGTGTATGACACACACAAAATTACAATGTCAATTTTTTTACAAAACCAGCAAATATGACAAACCACATCCTCTTTATTAATTATCTGGTACATTTACTTTTTTTTTTTTTTTAAACAAACTGACAACAGGAACACAACATATTTTACAATATCCTCTGGAGAGACAAACAGGAAGTCACCTCAGGCCAAATCACCAGTGTTTTAGTGGCTGCAGGGGAGAAATCAGAGACACACATGCAATTGAACACAAAATGTAAGTGCATATAAACTTTGGTTTGTAGTTCATGCAAGTAAAATACACACCTTCCTTCCTCCATTTTGTCCATGACACCGTTGGTTTCACAGAGGTCTCCATTAACATGAGTCTCCGGTTTCACCTTCTTAGAGTCACTCTTTACTGGGCTTTCCTCTGGTTTCCTCTGTTAATTGTAGAAGAGGTGTTTGAGTATGGATACAAATGCTGTTATTTGGGCGCTGAGGTTCTCGCTGGACTTACCTTTTTCCTGACCAGGTGTGAGATGTCAGAAGCTGGAGATGTTAAGGGAGTGTTTACGTTGGTGGATCTGACCTGAATCTGAGTGACAGGAAGGACACAACACACAGACACACCCTTTAATGTATGTGGCCGGTTTAAAGAGAAACCATTTTAACATGACATCAGCAGTATTAGTCTTACCGAAGACGCAGATGTCCCGACACTTTGAGAACTTCCACATGGTTCTGGAAACACGGAACCACCGGCCTGACAAACCAACCAATTAAATCAATTAGGGCTGGGTAACATGGCTAAAATATAATAACCCTACCTTAACAAAGTGATGAAATAATTTGAAATGAAATACTTTTTTTAAACTATGAATTGATGCACGTGGACACCGGACCGTCCCAACTACAGGGGCTTGTTGACATCCCATTCCAAAACCAGGGGGCATTAATATTGAATTGGCTCCCACTTTGCATCTATAACTGCCACCACATTTCTGGGAAGCCTTTCCACAAGATGTCTGCCCAACCAGCCAATAGAGGGTACACAGATGATGTGGTCGAGGTCAGGGACTATTAGGAGGGCAGAATTTGTTTGTAATATAACCACGGGAGAAAGTTCAGAACCAATTATAATCTACAGTAAGTACCAAAGGCACACACAACTGCAAAAACAGATCCTTACATTTGTAAACGCAACGCACTTGTGCCAGTAGTGACTCACATAGAAAGTGCAAATATTGGTTAATACAAAGCTAACTGGCTGCGTCCGAAATCACGTACTATGTTGAGTATGTACTACATTTAAATAAGAACGTACTTTGCGACCGTTAAAAAAGTACGTTCTATATAGTATGAATCCGGGTAGTATGAATGGAGTCCGGACGTACTACATGCGCCGTGTTAGAATGTTCTACTTGTATAATCTACCGGGCAAGAGAAGCGTGTTTCCTTCAGGTCCGCGTCCTCCTACCACCACGCATAAAGCAAACCCGCTTTTAGGTCAATCGTTTACTTATACGATGTTAAACAAATACAATTTAACCACAAACAAACAAACAAAGTGTTTTCTAAAGTAGTTACAATTTTTATTTTATTTTTTATTAACATTTCTAAAGTAGTTTCACTTGAAGACTGCCGCGTCTCCGGTTTCCGCCATTTTTACATACTACTCTGCTCGCGTACTGTTTTTAGCATACTATAAAGTATGGAAGTTTCGGACGCAGCCACTGTCATTTTAGAGTTTCGTCGGGGGGGTGCTGAGGCTACGGTCCATGACCTTCACTTTCTAAGCATGCATCTACCCATCTTCTGCTCACCAGAGACTCCTGCATCACAGCTTCTGCTGCAGCAGCGGCAGCCATCCTCTGGCCCAAGTTGGCATCCTCAACCTTCTCCTGGATCTCTGGTAGCAGAGCCTTCAGCTCCTCCATCTCCTTCCTTTCTTCAGGGGTCGCTTTGTGTCCTTCGGCCTTCTCTAATCCTTCCTGAAGCTTAGCTGTAAAAGCACAAAAAAGTGTGTTACGATAAAATACTTCACAATAAAAGTCTCCCAACGCATCTAACTCATCCAGGTTCCTCACCTAGTCTGCCTGTGATGACTCTGGCAGAGTGGCTGAAGTGTTCGATGGCCAGGCTGTACTTGCAGTCAGAACAGAGGGTGAGTCCCAGCTGGTAGTGAGTCTCAGCCAGAAGACGGCTGTCCGAGGCCAGATGCTTAAGTTGCAGGGACAGACACTCCTGGAGGTCCTCCACAGCCTGGTTGTAGTTTCCTTGGGAGAACCATAGAAGCAGTGAGGAACACCCCACACTAATGCCTAACATAGCAACCCCATATCCATCATATGAACAGGCCAATCAAAAGAACCACAGACAGCCTCGGGGAAATACCTGCTTCAGCTGCCACTTCTCCCAGTTTCAGATGGGCCTGTGCTGCCTGCAGCTGCCCCTCTGGACTCTCTTTCCTTCAACAGAACACACTTAGACTCTTAATAATTAAGTCAGTATCTCACACACGCACGGATCCACAGACGGATACCACTAGAACCTTCTGCTATCCTAAATACATAATGATCACCGGTCAATATCTGTATAGCCTATTAACTTGTTTTGCATTTTCTTTTAAATTGTATCTCTATAAACCAGTGGTTCTCAACCTTTTTTTCAGTGGGCCGCACAAAGTCTAAGTTCAAGTTTCACGGCTGCATATCATTTACATTTGGCGTCACCAATGCAAACTAACCAGATATTAAGCATTAAGGTATCTAAATGATTACAGTTAGATTTATTATTATTATTATTAGAGAGTATAATTCTACTTACATTACAGCATCAGATCATCTACTGTGTTATTATCTGAATTAAATGCATTACAATGAATTATGAAATAAAACATTTTACTAAAATAGTATGTAGGCCTATTTATGGTCTTGTAACCATAAAAAAAACATAAAAAATCGAATAAATGAAAATCCATCTAATATGTCCTATTTTGATGTAGTGCTAAAACATTTTAGATCACAAGCGACGTGCAATCAAATGATTTGCGCATGATTGGCCGATAAACACATCTATTTATATGTATCTCTCGGGTCCACATCGGCACAGTTTCAGTTGTTTGTGTCCTGTGCAGGACACGCAAACTAAACCGGTTGCACAGTGTTCATTAGTCTTGTTACGAGTGCACATGAGAAAGCAGCAAACTAACCCGGTATCACTGCGCACAGTGTTCATATAGATCGGACCAAAACCAGTCCAGTTTCATGCTCTCTCTGCCGTATGCGCCCCGGACTTACAAAAGCGCAATGAAGGCTTTGAGTTCATCAACAGACATGTCCTTCTCAGTGTGCCTATTGATAAAGTTCATATTCGTTTAATTTCGATACAAAATTATATTTTGATGAAGTCTCTTGTAGGCTAAATCAATACACTGATGATTATTCGATCATTATTCGTTATTAATTATTGAGTGCAATAGGCGCTTGACACAGAACTGATAAATAATAATAAAAAAATCAATGAATGGGCTGTATACATAGATGCAATTGGATGAATTCGTTCTGTTTATTTAGTGAAACATGTTTATTTATCAACTTACCTCTTTTTTCTAGTTCATTCAAATTCAACCAAGCCAGTCAATCTATTGTCTATGTGTATCTATCAGTCTTTTGTCTGCGTATGGCCCATTCTACCATTGATGTCATAAGCCCAGTGAGGTGATCGGTGTCTGGGTACCGCAATTAGAACGCCCAGCGGCGTGGGATTTTGGCGACAGGACGGCAGTTTAGCTATCAAACACATCTAAATAGTAGTTTTATATAGTGTTCGGTTTGTGATTTTGCAATTCTGAAAACGGGACATGGTAAAATGCACGTATTTAGGAAAAGTCATGATGGACGAGGCTGTAGCTTTTCAACATTATATATATTTTTTAATTACTAACTGCAACGCCCGCGGGCTGTTGGCGCTCCTAGTCATAAACCAAACATTAATATTTATATTAACGTTATAACGAAGAAGACAAACGATCAGATATTAGAGTTGAATAGACAAAACGCTTTGAATACGTGGAAGATCCTCCCGATCACCGACTTCCACTGTGTCTTTGGCCGGTCCCATCTGGATCAGCGTAAAGTTCTCGAGAATGAACGTAAAGATCTCGAGTTTAGTGTTCGTTTTTTTTTCTTCATGTCACCTCCGGGGCTCCGAAGAAAATAGTACATGATCACCAAAATTATTTTATGACAAAAAATAAATATTGTTCAAACTTTTATTGGTTTAATAAATAAAAAAACAATAATGAAATAAGAATTGTAAAACTATAAGTTATTAATATAATAGTTTTTTTTTATAAATATATATATTTTTTTTACGTGGTCAGCATCATGGGCCGCATCAGCATTTGTGGTTGAGAACCATTGCTATAAACGTTCACTTTGTTGCTTTACGAAAAATACTTTAATTGACAGTGTCATTGGCTATCAAATGCGAGCTACCAATAAAACAAAGGTGGTATTATAAAGCAATTGAAAGTGCTATTCACACAACCAGAGATCACCTGGCAGACCACAGTTATTATTTCCTACTGTACCGTTTGTAAATGACCTTTGCAACTTCCAGCATCTCCCAGGCTAATTGCAGGTTGCCCACTTCCTCATCATCACTGTCCTCTGGTACGTCCTCCTAAGGTCAAAGTTTATTTAAAAAGTTAACTTACGGACTTCACAGCAACTCAATAGTCAGTAGGACTAGTAGATGAACATCACCTTTTCTTCACTTCCTTCTCCTTCATCCTCACCATTGTCATCCTCTGAAACATTAACACACGTGTGTGCATCACATTTCTCTTTGAAGATAATGCATTAAAATTATTTTTATTACATGTGGCCATCAGTTTACCTTCAACCTCTTCATCATTGTCTAGTGACCCCTTTGTCTCTCCATCTACTTCTTCATCATTCTTCTCTTTGGAAACTTTCTCTTCTCTGTTAGTGGTGTCAGGGTCATTGGCAGGGTCGTTGGCAGGGTCGTTGGCAGGGTCGTTGGCAGGGTCGTTGCCAGTCTGTTCCTTTTCCTCACCAGTTTCCTCCACTGCGTTCTTATCCAGCTCTGCCTTTTTCTCACTCTTCTTCTCTTGTTCTGCCATGGCGTCATAAACTTGAACTCGGAGCTCATCCCTGGTCTTCTCTGAGATAACACGTACAAATGAGAAGACGGGTTGGTGGATAAACCTACAGGCTAGAATCTACTGCATGTGGTGGAAACACAAGAAACACCGTCAACGTTTTCTGTGCTTTCAATGTTAGTGTCTTTAGGCTGCTTCTCACCCTCAGCTCCTTCTTCCACCTCTTCCTCTTCCTCTTCTTCTTCAGGAACCCCCGTAAGTGCATTCCCCAAAACACCGTTCTCCATTCTGCAACATGACAAAATGACATCAGATCTACAACTCAGAAGTGCTTTATCAAAACCAAAGGGTCGATGCAAAAGGAAAATACGCGGTGGCATTTAAGTTAAGTTCAAATTCCATGTCAAGCTTTATCAATACTACACACAAAAAAGCATTAAGCCAATTTGGGATCAACCTTTGCAGAAAGATAGAAACTTTAGGGGTGCGATCGGTTGATACCTTGACATGTAGTGCATCTGTTCTAAGGACAACTCACACTACTACAACCCAATTTGAGGCTGAAAATATTCAACACGTTTAACACTGCCTTTATAGATTACCGTAATGTGTTCAAGGCCACTGCAATATACAGAAGTTAAGTGTAACTGTGTGTTTCCCTCCCAATTAAGCTATATTTGCTTTAAACTATTCTGACCATATTTGTCTGTCTAACTAACATTGTTCCGTGGGCTATTATATCGATGCTACAACTTGAAAAATGGGTGCTATGTTTTACGTATGCGCAGATGTGCCTCATACCATCAAAACCACATAACTGGAGTGGAGGTAAACTTACAGCACTGCTGAAAACAACGCTGAGCTACAGTACCTGGCCAACTGAGCTACAGTACCTGGCCAACTGAGCTACAGTACCTGGCCAACTGAGCTACAGTACCTGGCCAACTGAGCTACAGTACCTGGCCAACTGAGCTACAGTACCTGGCCAACTGAGCTACAGTACCTGGACAACTGAGCTACAGTACCTGGCCAACAGAGCTACAGTACCTGGACAACTGAGCTACAGTACCTGGCCAACTGAGCTACAGTACCTGGACAACTGAGCTACAGTACCTGGCCAACTCCAAGAGAGCTTTACCACAAAGGAAGAAAGCCTCCCCACATTCATCTGCTGTGTCACCATACTGTTTGGCTCTGGAAGAAAGAAACAGATCAGTTTTAGAACATTTTTAGAAATAGTCTTAACAGCTTCGACCCACAGTGTGCCCGATACCACCCACAGTACAGTGTGCCCGATACCACCCACAGTACAGCGCGCCCGATACCACCCACAGTACAGCGCGCCCGATACCACCCACAGTACAGCGCGCCCGATACCACCCACAGTACAGCGCGCCCGATACCACCCACAGTACAGCGTGCCCGATACCACCCACAGTACAGCGCGCCGATACCACCCACAGTACAGCGCGCCCGATACCACCCACAGTACAGCGCGCCCGATACCACCCACAGTACAGCGCGCCCGATACCACCCACAGTACAGCGCGCCCGATACCACCCACAGTACAGCGCGCCCGATACCACCCACAGTACAGCGCGCCCGATACCACCCACAGTACAGCGCGCCCGATACCACCCACAGTACAGCGCGCCCGATACCACCCACAGTACAGCGCGCCCGATACCACCCACAGTACAGCGCGCCCGATACCACCCACAGTACAGCGCCCGATACCACCCACAGTACAGCGCGCCCGATACCACCCACAGTACAGCGCGCCCGATACCACCCACAGTACAGCGCGCCGATACCACCCACAGTACAGCGCGCCCGATACCACCCACAGTACAGCGCGCCCGATACCACCCACAGTACAGCGCGCCCGATACCACCCACAGTACAGCGCGCCCGATACCACCCACAGTACAGCGCGCCCGATACCACCCACAGTACAGCGCCCGATACCACCCACAGTACAGCGCGCCCGATACCACCCACAGTACAGCGTGCCCGATACCACCCACAGTACAGCGTGCCCGATACCACCCACAGTACAGCGTGCCCGATACCACCCACAGTACAGCGTGCCCGATACCACCCACAGTACAGCGTGCCCGATACCACCCACAGTGTGCCCGATACCACCCACAGTGTGCCCGATACCACCCACAGTGTGCCCGATACCACCCACAGTGTGCCCGATACCACCCACAGTACAGTGTGCCCGATACCACCCACAGTACAGTGTGCCCGATACCACCCACAGTACAGTGTGCCCGATACCACCCACAGTGTGCCCGATACCACCCACAGTACAGTGTGCCCGATACCACCCACAGTACAGTGTGCCCGATACCACCCACAGTGTGCCCGATACCACCCACAGTACAGTGTGCCCGATACCACCCACAGTACAGTGTGCCCGATACCACCCACAGTGTGCCCGATACCACCCACAGTGTGCCCGATACCACCCACAGTGTGCCCGATACCACCCACAGTGTGCCCGATACCACCCACAGTGTGCCCGATACTCACAGCATCCCACAGGCATCTTGAAGGACGTTGACTGCAGAAACTGCATCCCCCATGACCAGATGCCTCTTCCCAACGCCAATAAGTTTGCTAGCCTCTTCCATGACCATTGTGCACTATAACTAAGACAAACAAAAAAATACTTTATTGCGATCAGTTAATTGTCTGAAACAACATGACCAGTATGAATCTGAATGTATATCCTTCTGTGAACATTCTTCCAAATAAAACGTATTGTATTGTTACAAAATAAACTTTTGTAATGTAAAATTGCATTGGACTACAATACCGTAATAACATAATTTTTTTGTGGTAAACCCCTCTACTGCATCCAAAATAACAGTTCAATGATTTGAGACATCAGGGTGGATCCAACCCACCACTAAGTTAACAAACCAATAGGACCACTACGATAATAGGCACAGAAAGTACAATGATCCAGTCCCAATAGACAATGTAAAACGGTACTACACATGTTAAACGATTACATGTACTCTATATTTCAGGATTGAATAATACATAATGTATTCCAATATCAATTTTTAAACACTCATCTCGCATAACTTTGTGAATTAACATTTTTAAGACCTACGTTAAAAACATTGTATTTGAATCTTTAATTACGTGGAGAAACAACCAGCACAATTTAGATGTAGTTTCGAATTCTGCAGCTTTCGAGAGTAAATTAATACTAAAATATTGTTTATTGTTGAAATAAATATCATCGTAACACATACATTAAAGCAATCATTAACAACAATGTTTATTAAATTGTTTGGTTGCAACAATGTGACTATTTGTACACCTCTCGTTACGTGGCACGTTTAGTGATCTTGACCAACATACTACCTTAAAAATCAAAACATAAACAATTATATTACATTTACATACCGTGAAGGAGTATATAAAAGAAATCCGAAACAAACACAGGAAACACAGGACTCACAGGTCAACTAGCTATCTGATCCAAACTGGCGCCAAATGCACTGATCATTTCCGGTCAATATCAGCATGGTGAAAATGCGGGAGAAACGTTAAAGGCGCAGTGACATGTTTTCCATTGGTCCAACTCAACGTTATAAAAAAGTAATAATGACACTCCCCTTTCGGTGACTACATTAAAGCATTATGTAAGGTCAGATGGTGAACATCATTTAATATAACACTTACCTTAAGGATTGCAACCTCACTAAATAAAATGTATGGCTTCATCTGTCACAACGTAGCACACCCCTGGCTTATATTTTATATATCATGTATTTTATATTGCATACAGATTATATCATATTGTGCGACATTGGTGTAAAGTATTTTTTGGCGTTTTCTGTCATCTGACATTCCCCAGAGCACGATAAAAATAATGTTTTGATTCTGTTTTTCAATTTGAACAGTTTGCAAAAATATATATATATTTTTTACACATATTGTATATTTGTATTTTTTGTAAAGGACTATTATCAAAACTTGACAACTGTTTCACAAAAAACTCATTATATCAAGTAAGAAGTATACGTATAAATTATTTCAGCATATGGATTTCCACAATGTCTGAAAAAATCTTGACTAAATGACTGAATGAATAGTACACCATTTGGTCTGGTAGTATTTTGCTGATTGCTGGAAAAAATTAATACATTTCACCCTCATCTGTGATCAAAACATTTTACAGTGAGTTTTCCTTTCATTATTGACAATTGTTTAAAAAAACATTCTGCTATAGGTATTTAAAATAATTCTTCATTAAGAAAAACTGTAGTGCAACAATTCAGAATTATATATGAACATTTTGTGACTATTTTCTTACTAGCAAGTAGTAGTACGTATAAAAATTAGTCTTTGAGAGCTGTTATCAAACAAAAAAATGATAGAGACTAAACTCTTTCAAACTTTCCTATGGCACCTGATATCCAATTACATGAACTCTGTATTCAAGAGATCCCAACATCTAATCAACGGGGGTCAATTATCTTTCAGGAAGGACACATCAAAGAGGATGAGTGTTATAAACAACCTCCTCTGATGTGTCCAGGGTGGGTTATGCTCAGGCTTGTCTATACTGTAATAGGCACCCCTGCTGACTTCCTACCTGCTATTGTGAAAAGGCAATATTTCCACTTATTAACTAGGAACTGTCAAGCACCATGGTGTTCAGATTGCTGTGATGGACTCAGTGGTGTGGGTTTAGATGGCACAGTGTTCAATAAGATGTATAAATATAAATGGTAATTTATCAGCTGTGCTTCAAACTTTCCATGATATAATGCAGGTCCTTAGCAACAGGAGAGGGAATACATTTGCCATTCAGTATTACAGAGAGGACGTGTAGTGCTTTTGGAAAGCTAATTACCTTTTCATGTGTGTTTTGATAATGATATACAGCTCCTCCAGAAGGTATTGACTACAGGCACCATGGATGAAGATTAGCAGAAAATAAACAAAACTGCATAAAATACAAATGATTACTAAATGTAATATGATAAAACAATAATTATTTCACATATCTACCTGCTCCCAGAACATTTATTTTCTAACAATTAGATTGGAATTGTGCCATGATTTTTTGGCATTAAATAACGTTTTGCTTTTGCTGTTCAAATTGTCTTGGTAACCATTTCATATTAGCATTAAAGCCTCCTGTGGGTTGTGGTGGATTGGTATATACCATGACTAAGCAATGTATTTGGGTGCAATGGATTTAAGATAATTTCTTAGATGTGCCAAGGTAGAGTTTTTGTATTTACAGTAAGGACATGTAAGGAGTATCACGTTTCCAACACGACAATTAGTACACATTAAACTCCACAAAATAATTGTTAATTGAGCACAAAATCAATGTTTTGTATATGCAGTCTCAGTTATCAGACTTGAATCCTATTGAAAGCATGTGGTTTGAATTGAAGAGAACATATTATGTAAGGGTTAATGGTCTAAGATGTCTTCCAATGTCTTTGATTTCCAATTTCAAATATAATAATTGAAATCTAAGTATAAAGCGCATAAAACAAGAGTTCCAATAATGAACATCTTTCTTTGTGGATGTTTATCAAGGCAGCAAACAATTTCACAGGTGGTAGGTATTATTTCTGTCCCTATTACTATGTAGTTGAAAGCTGAATATGAGGCTTTATGCCTTTGTTTGATCTGTTGCCTGCCGTTCACTGCCTGCAGCTTAAATAAGAGTGTATTGTGTTGGTCCCCTCTCTTCTCTGGCCCTTCATGTGGTGTCCACAGCAACGACAGGCTAAGTGACAACAGCAGGATGAGGTGGGAGAGAGAAAAGACACAGGCACACAGCAATCTTTCAACTATATTTTTATTTGAGGAATTACTTTTTCCAGTCTGATCCCATTGGAGTAGAAGTGAACATGCTAGCTAAAGTCTCCAGATAAAATACACCACTCTCCTACTACTCTAACATCAGTTAATCACTGAACTACTCAGATAAAGTTTTACTGGCATTCAATAAAGCCTAGTCAAGTAACCAATGGAAGTATGCTGCTATGCACTACAGTGATAGGTCAGTTGACTAAAAAATAGAAGATTAATAATTAGATAGTGTCATAGATATTAGATGGAGTTTTATTTTTATGAATAGGGGCAATAAAGTAGGGTAATACAGAGCAGTGTGAGTCAAAGATTTGGACAACTACTACTTCAAGGGTATTTAGTTTTACTATTTTCCACAATGTAGAATAATAGTAAAACCATCAAACTATGAAATAACACATATGGAATTGTGGAGTAAACAATTTATATTTATTCAAAATAGCCACGCTTTGCCTTCATAGAAGCTTTGCACACTCTTGGGATTCTCTCAACCAGCCATATGAGGTAGTCACCTTTAGGTGTCTAAATATTATTATATTCATTATTTAATAATACAATTATTAAAGGTTATTATTAAATGTGTCTGTTTTGAGTCACATGATGGGAAACTTGTGACTCTGTGACCCTAGCAAAGAGCTCTACACATGAATTAAGACTGGAATCTGGATGTATGCTCTTTGTGAGATAGAACTGAAAACATCATAAAATAATTTTGAATTGTTTGGTTATACGAATTAAAGAATGTTTTGCAGTAGGTAAATAAGCCTGAGAAGAAATGACTGTGTCATCCTCACACATGCGGTTTTAAAGGCAGTCACTAGGTTATTTGAGATGGTTAGAGGGTGAAATGTGCTTAGTCATTGTGCTGTGAGGTAGACAAATACTCATATTGCCTGGAAAACTGGGATGTGGCCATTATCAGTGTTCAAACATCGCGAGATTTCAACTACTGTATATATTTCCAAGCAATTCTTCTCATTCTTCGCACTCTTCGCCTCTAGCTGCCACAGTCTTACGGAAGCAAAGGTACGTATCGTTCAGTCTCATTTAGCAGGATCTAGATACTAATAAATAATTTCTTAGTGCAATTACTTTAAGTATGGTTGTATACAGTCTTTATTTTATGTATTATTACCCGAGTCCGACTACTGTTAATATGTGTATTCACGATATAATAAATGCATTTGTTCGGTGGAGTTTAAGGTGGGAGGGGGGTTATGTACAAGTGCCCTTAAGAATCTGCTCTGAAACTAAAAGTTTAGTCTAAGGAAAACAAATCAATGTCGAAAGACAAACTCGGTGTTTTGCATTCGATTTTTAGAAACGTGTTCACATGGATGTAGTATTTTTTAAATATGATTTAACGACTCGCACACAGTAGGTTCAAGTCCATAATCCAAAGTCTGATCATGATCCGGGGTGTTCATTGAGTGCGTCCAGGGGTCGGTTCACCTTGAACAGGGAACTTCCGACTTCTCTACATCTGCTGCATAAGAGGAAGCGACACGTACAGGGTCCATGTACTTAGTCCAAACACTTCCTAGTTAAACTGGAAATTGTTATGAGAACAAAACATTTTCTTTCTTTTTTTTTATTTGGAAGCAGAAAAAAACGTGTTTCGTTGCAGTTTATCGCACGGACTGAGTTGTAGGGCAAGACAATTACATAAATCAACACTGAAACTTGACTGAAACTTAAGAGAAGGCTGAAATACAGGTTAATACAGGCGGAAAGGCTGCTGCTCAGCAATACAGAGTATTGCATCAGGGAGACCGTGAATAATTGTTACAGTAGACATAAATCCGGTTAAAACCATGGGTCCTCACACCACCTCTAGCAGGAGGGGGGACTGATAGTGGAGACATGATGAACGCTAATTTAACATGCCTGTAGGCTAGTGCATAATAATCAACTGTACAGTAGCATGAATTACTAATTAAAAAGAATCATAACGTTATAACTGTTTTTAAAGAGCATAGATTTGTTAAATTTGCACTTCTATAAAAAATAAAGAGTTCTATATTTTGACTTTGTAAAAATACATTTGTGACTATTAGAACAACTTCACAACCTACATGTGATTTTCTGATAATTTGCTGTGCTGACCGTAATGCTTTCATCCATTCATTGGTATTTCTCCTTCATGTTTCTGGACAATGATCACCATTGTTAGAGCAGAGTCAAGCGGATCTGGTCATTACATCCAGTATCTGCGGCGCTGGACATGAAAGAAAACACTTTTCACATAATATCTCATCCCTGAATTATCTTACAGTGTTTTCTACGATCTTACAACTATTTAAAATGTAATGCTTTTTACTGTACATTTACGGCACATAACCGTGAATACTTATTTCTTTGTTTAGTCTATCTCCTGTGATCATAGTCAAGATGGCTGCGGGGAAAGCACGAATTGGGCATCCAGCTCCTGACTTTAAGGCCACAGCAGTTATGCCAGATGGACAGTTTAAAGTCATCAGCATTTCTGACTACAAAGGTAAGCCCAATGCTGAGCTTTATAGTTGCCTAAACAGTCTCAGCGATAAGTTTGTATGTGTTCAAATATTGTAATGACATTAACCTGATCCAGAAGAGATTTGATTGGTGTTTTAAGTTATCCTTTTCTTTGTGTCTTATATTGCCTACCTCCAGGGAAGTATGTGGTGTTCTTTTTCTACCCACTGGACTTCACTTTTGTGTGCCCTACTGAGATCATTGCCTTCAGTGAAGCTGCCGAGGAGTTCAGGAAGATCGGCTGTGAGGTCATTGGTGCCTCTGTCGACTCCCACTTCTGCCATCTTGCTTGGTACTTGAACCTTTTGCACTTTGCACACTTCTTTGCCCCACCCTGGAGCTGGTACAGTGCTTTTGTGTTAGGTCTGCTCACTCATTAAGGAGGAGTATGCAGAACGATGGGAAATGCATTTTCCTAGATAAACAGACTGAATATTTAATATTGTAATATAATATTGTTTTATACACTCTGCATTTAAACAATGCATTTAATAATTATTAAGCTATAATAGTTTAATTATTAAACTATCAAGTTGTGCTCTGTTGTGTGTCAGGCTGGGTGTTTATAAAAGCACTTTATGACAAATTTGATTTATTTATACTTCTGCGCCAAAACAATGATCGAGTCTGTACCCCAGTGGCTTATGGGGTTTTAAGCAGAGATAAGCAGTGCTGACTTTGCCAACGGCAGAGGGCTCCAAACATTTAGCTTGTCCATGCTCAGCATGTCTCTTCAGGGTACTGTTGGAGAGAGGCAGCTCTATGCATCATGCAAATCTGCATCAGTCTGCTGACTCAGAGCACCTCACACATCTTGCTGATTCAGACATGCTCTGTCCCAGTCATCTGACAATAACAATTTTGCCCTTGTCAAAGTCTCAAGTTTTTACTCCAATTTCTCCTACATCCAACTGATCTAATCTATCTAAACACACGGATGGACATTCATAACATGACATCATGTCAACTCTGTGTTCCCTCTGCATAGAGAATCACTATTCCTGTTTGTCTGCTTTTGTGTCTCACAATAACAAAAAAGGAGTGTGTGTGTACAAGGACTATTGTGGACCAGAACACCCTATACAGATATTAAACAATAAAAAATAATTTTATTGTATTATAGTTAAAGATGTGAGGTTTAGAGTAAAACTCACAATATGGTTTTGGTTTGGAATTTTAGTTGTCGGTTAGGTAAAAGTTTGGGGTAAGGCTTGATGTTGGTTTGGGGATAATCCTTTTTGAATTGGAGTATTTTTTTGCATTGCCCTTAAAGATGGTTCTTTGTGTTCTGACAGGACCAACACACCTCGTAAGCAGGGCGGTCTGGGTGCTATGAAGATCCCTCTGGTCGCTGACACACTGCGCTCCATCTCCACAGACTACGGCGTTCTGAAGGAAGATGAGGGCATTGCTTACAGGTTGGTTCACGGCAGACAAGTTGATGTGTCAAAGTACAGTGTATATGATTAAATCCAGATAAAGTGCAAAACACAATATTGTGGCAATAGCCTGCTAAGCTAAAGCCAAGCTTCTCGTACGGGGAGCTAACGAAAGTCATCAGGTACAAGAAATGTTATACACATGAGGCAAGCCATTGGTCACCAAACAATATCTAGATTTTTTCTGAGGTGTCAGATTACAAAAATATTTCAATGTATTCCATGCTTTCTTTTTTCAGGGGCCTTTTCATCATTGATGACAAAGGCGTCTTGAGGCAAATCACCATTAACGATCTGCCCGTGGGGCGCTCTGTTGACGAGACCCTTCGTTTGGTGCAGGCCTTTCAGTTCACAGACAAACATGGAGAAGGTACACCTGCACAACACCTACACAACCCAGCTGCAGTGGCACATATGACCATGTACAGCAGGGGTAAATGTTTAAATGTATGCAAGCACATTCCTCTGTGTTTTTATACCATAAATTCATTTCATTTATAAGGTGTACAAACCCACATTACTCCCATCAAATTTGTCACACAAAATCCACATTACCACTCCTTCATTTGAGGAAACATTGTAGGTTTGTAAAAGCTGAAAACATCTCTACTAGAACAAGATGTTAAAAATGGGTCTTTGTGACTTCAAAGATCTGTTTGAGATTATTTTGCATAGTGGGATTGGACTGATTACATATTGCTAAAGGTTAGAAACGTGTATAGCTCTGATCTAAAGGTTGGTACTGTTATCAGGCTGGATTTTACTGAATCACACTTCTCTGTTTTTCCTGTAAGTTTGCCCTGCGGGTTGGAAACCAGGAAGTGACACCATCAAGCCTGATGTCCAGAAGAGCAAAGATTTCTTCTCCAAACAGAAATAAGCCAACTCTTCAGCGTGCTGTAGAACTACATTAAATTTAAAGAGAACAATGTTTAAGAGCTTGTAGTCTACCTCTGTGCCTGGGAACCGTAGAACCAAGTTTCTCCTTATGTCAGTTGTTTGGATAGAGTGAACATGATTATGACCAATATGTGTTTAGATGTTTTATTCTGTGGTATTATTTTTGTATTCTCTAATGACATCTGCTAATGTTGTATTAAGACACAGATAATCTGTGAACCGAGGAACAACAGCATTACAAAAAAAGTATGAAAATGTAATTTGATTATTTTTTACAGCGAAAACCCTACTACAAAATGTCCTCAAATCTTTTACAAAGAAAAACGTACACCGTGATTGCCATGAGTTATGGAAAACAACACATGTATGTATGACAAGGGGATATTAAAATAAAGATTTGAATACAAGTTACAGGGCTCTCAAGTTTTGAACTGAGTTCAGAGTGAGATTTTTGGCGATGATCTGAAAAATGACACATACATTCGTACAAATAAAAAAATATTTATTTAATTCAGCATTTCTTAGTGCAGATTTGTGTGTGTGTGTGCGTGCGTAAGAGAGAGATAATGGTTAGTGTTGTTTATTGTAGGGATTGGTAGCAGGTTTTGAGGCCTTTAGCACCAGGGTTGGTGGTTCCAGGCCAGCCATTTTCACTGTCATGATGGATGACAGAGTTCCATTGCCAAGCTGTACTTGGTTTTGTTTAGTCCAACCATGGAGAAAACCCTCTCAGCATTTGCATTTGAACGAGGGAGCACTAACACTAATGCAGCTATTTTAGAAATACAAATTCGTTTTTTAAATGTCACAACTCCAACCCTATACTACTTTATCCAGACTTGGTACAGGCAAAAGTGACCCAAAAGAGATACTCTGGCGGAGTTATTTATTAATATATTTTTTTAATTTCATGTTGTTTCCATGAGTTGGGTTTCTTTTTTAATGTAAGCCAGGGCAAGGTCAGTCATCGGCGGCTTCACGCATGCGCGCTTCATTTGTAGTCGTGGAAGGGTGACGATGGGAGGCTTAAGCCTGTTTTATGCTTCTGGGTCGAATCGACGGCGTACCCTCGCAGACCCCTCTGCGTCGACGCGAACCCCTCTCCGACCCCTACGGCGTAGCTCGACGTGCACCTCCAAAAAATTGTAACTACACGCCGAGGCGACGCAGACCACACGGGCTGTGATTGGTCAGATTATACATCTGGCGGTGAAATGCAACGCAACCCGACGCAGAACCATAAAACGGCCACGACGCCGTAGGAGTGACGGCGTAGCTACGCCGTGGAGTTGAAGCATAATGAGGCCTTCAGGCTTCTGATTGCTTTGGCACGGGGGTGGGGAACACGGTAGCACCCGCTGCTCGTAGAGAAGAGTATCAGAGTAAGAGCTATAGTATACGACCATACGTGCTTTCACGTCAGTCTCCAAAAGTAAAAAAAAAACTGAAAAACTCGCTAAATATAGAGACAAAGCCGCTAAGTCGGCAACACTGATATGAATCAATGTGCCGACCGAGCCCCTAGTGTCGTCGAAATACCTAAATCTTACCCGGATACGGTAATTCTATTTTCTGATTGGATGTCCGGTAGCTATAGGCATTTATTTGATTGGCTGGTGCGAGACAGGTCCTTCTGGACTCTATGGGAACTCACTTGAGTCCTCTCTACCTGTTCCACTGTTCAAATAATAACGGCGCAACTTGTGCGCGATTTCCTGGCAATTTCTCTGCGTGAGAAATACAATGTGTGGCGTGTGAGCGTGTGAACGGGTTGAAATGCGTGTGTCTCACGCCCAATGCGTGAGACTTGAGAGCCCTGAAGTTAGATTGAATCAAGTATTTCTGTCTGTAAGTGTGTCGCTCATAATTCAGCTGTCAATCACAACATGCGCACGTGGTGTGCGCGCGTTACTATTTACCTCAGGTTCCTAACGGATAACTACCGTGAAAGTCGTTTAAGTAGCTAGCAAACTGGATAATTAGCAGAGACAAATGGCAATATCATGAACATGTAGTATATATATATATATATGACCAAGCCTTCATTTAACAATATATTTCATTTTAAAATAGTTGACACTACGCATTTCTTGGATAACTTTAGCACCGTTAGTGCCTCCAGTTAGTTAGCTAGTTGTGTGGTGCCGTAAACAGCTCCTCGTTCACAGAATGGCAGCTGGTAAGACCTGTTACAGGCCGAAACAACAGGAGGCAGCAGAGGTATGACCACAAAAGTCAATATGAACCTGTGTTATTAAATATGAAAATGAACGTTAGCAAACTAGTCGGTTAGGAAAATGCTCGGTTCAGCACTAATGACCTACCTGCTAGATACACTTTTAACATTTTGTATATAGACTGTCCTTTGTATTTTATATTGTTGTTATTGCCATATCAATGCTGCTCAACTGACCTACATATACCCCATCCTGTATTTGTAATGTATATTGACTCTCTACTTGATCCTGTATTATCTGTATATTGACTCTACTTGATCCTGTAATATCTGTATATAGACTCTTCACTTGATCATGTATTAACATGTAGAATCCCACTGCTATTTGCAACTCTTGTATTCTGTGTATTTATTCTGTTACGTTATGTTGTCTTTCATGTTTTTTGCTTCATCTTGGCCAGGTCACTGTTGCAAATGATAATTTGTTCTCAATCGGCCTTCCTGGTTAAATCAAGGTTAAAGAAAATTATAAAATAGTAAAATTATAATCTTGGATTAGCAAACACAACATACCATTGGAACACAGGAATGATGGTTGCTGGTAATGGACCTCTGAGTCCTTCGAAAATCAGCTTTCTTGCTACAATAAGCATTAAACATAAATCATGTCTACACTGTATTTCTGATCAATTTGATGTTATTTGGATGTACAAAAAAATTGCTTTATTGTAAAAAATGTCATAAGTGACCTCACATCTTTGAGTGGTAGTGTATGTGTTAACCTAGCTGGAATTGTTTGATTTAAAATACACGTTTTAATGTATAGAACAAAAATTCAAAATCACTGTGGATTATATTAATAATTGTTTTTTTTTGTAGTGGACTGGCTTATTTAAAAACAAACTGAAAACTGAAGAACAGTCCCTGGTCTTTGTGAAACGAATGATGGCCCTTGCTGTTTCTTCAATCACGTATCTCAGAGGAATCTTTCCTGAAGACGCTTATAGATCTCGGTATCTCGAAGGTGATGTAGAAATGCACACTATTACCACATAATCAAAATAATGTTGTTGTCATTATATGCTGTAGCCAGTGTCTTTCGGCAACTGAGTTAGTATATCCACCAGATTTATCCATCAAAGTTTTACGTGAAGACTGCACAACACCTGGCGCCTGCAAAATTGTGAAGTGGTAAGTACATTACCTACCACATCATGGTAAAACAAACTGTAGCTGTGTACATGACAACACTCACATTTGATAACATTTGATGTGCAATGAAACTTTTTAAGGATGATGGGCTGTTTTGACGCATTAGAGAGAGGATATGTAAGTACAGACTCTTATTGCTCCTTCGAGTGTTTCAAGACAAAGCTTTAACAGAATACAGCATGCTATCTTTTAAACGTGTCTACTTGTCATTTCAGCTCCAGATTGTGTTAATTGGGGTCAGTGAGTCTAAGCAATAATTTGTCTTTAACTAAATACCTTGAGTGTTCAAATTTTCTTGACTATTTCAATTAAATGAAAGCATTATCATTTGTCTGATTTTATATGCAGGTCTGCACCAATCCAGATAACCCCAATGTACGTTCTCCTTAAGAATCAAACACTTAGCACAAAAACATGTACTTTACTTTTTTTAAATTAAAAACATATTGTCTGGGTTTAATACATAAAAACTACTTTCAAACAAGGCACATTGCTTATAAAATTATGTTGATTGCTTCTTCCTTTTTTTAGTGCATCATTGAGTCATACCAGTTTAAGTTCAGATACACAGAAAAAGGGCCAGAGTTGGACATTCTGAAGTGAGTTTGAAAGAGCAATAATTTTCTCAGCTTTGAGTCTGCCTAAGATAACTAGCTTTGAACCTTTTGAATTTGCCAGAAACAAAAACGTGGAGATGAAAGTGACAATGGACGACACCAAGAACGCCTCAGTCCTCTTGATCAGGAAGTTGTTTCTTCTAATGCAGAACCTTGACGTGCTCCCTAACAATGTCTGCCTGACCATGAAGCTGTACTACTTTGATGACAGTAAGACTAATCTCTTTGTGTACAATAAGGGTTGTTACTGTGTGTTTCTGGAACCTCAACGTCAATGACAAACTACTAGATTATGTCTTTTTTATGTAGTTGTCCCAATTTGTCAGAGTAGTCTTAATCAACATTTTTGTTTTTTCCATTGCTATGTTGCTATGTGGGGACTTGGAATTCTCATGAAGAATGATATAAATCATGAATTATGCTCTTATTTTTCAGTCACCCCGGCTAACTATGAGCCTCCGGGATTTAAAGAGGGTGTGAACGACAGCATGTTGTTTGAGGGCAAGGCAGTGCTCTTTGGAGTGGGTGAGGTGCGAACCCCTTTCCACACCTTGAAGATGAAGGTGGCAGCGGCACAGAGTCGTGTGGAGAAGCTGCAGGAAGGAAACTACTTGAAGGAGAGCGGGCAGGTCTCTACAGCCCATAACTACACTCTGCCAGGCCCCAGGGCAGCCAATGCACAGGTGGGTTGGTCTCTACAGCCCATAACTACACTCTGCCAGGCCCCAGGGCAACCAATGCACAGGTGGGTTGGTCTCTACAGCCCATAACTACACTCTGCCAGGCCCCAGGGCAGCCAATGCACAGGTGGGTTGGTCTCTACAGCCCATAACTACACTCTGCCAGGCCCCAGGGCAACCAATGCACAGGTGGGTTGTTTAGGACAAATCTCCTTTCTACACATCTGCATTAACATGAATAATGTGTGTACAGTACCCTATGTCAACTGACAGGCTTTCTGTCACAACACATTGCTCATATTGTTTTCTATCTTCTTTTATAATGAGCAGGGTTCTAACAATGACAGCCACAAAGAAGACATTCCCTCTGAAGATGGTAATAAAACAATAAGAATAACACCAATTAATTGCCTTCTTTGTACGAGACCCATGTATAAATAAATTATATATACCGGTAATGAATAACTTTTTTTTTTTTTGACAGAGTCTGCACAGTTCAAGAAACCCAAGAAACTTGTGAAAAATGTAAGTGATTTTCTGGGCCCTTTGTTGGTTATGTTTATCAATCATTTAATCAATCAAATGTATTTGATAAAGCCCTTTTTGTAAAAGCACTTTGTGACAACTTTGTTGCAATCACCCAACCAACCAACAATGGTTCTTGTTCTTTGTGTGAGCCAGTTACAGTCTATAGAAGTTTGAGGAAGAGAATATAGTTGGTTAAATTAGTTAACATCAACACAATGGAGTATTAACAATATTCATTCAAACAGAAGAAAGCTGCTGCAGGAAGACGAGCAGGGAAAAAGAGCACGCTGAAAGAAAAAAGCACTATAGAGGTCCTGCTTCACCAGCTACCTGTCAGACAGTGAACATAATTGTATATTGAGGGTCTGATAAACCCTGAAATTACAAGGTTCTTTACCTAGCATGTTCACATTAACATGAATGTTTTATTTCAAGGCCTATTTGTTAGTCAGAAATGGTAAATAAGTTCAAGCCAGACCCTTTTTGTTTTAGTCAATTTTTTATACAACACATCTAGCTGCAGCAAGTGATAAACATCTGATAGATGTAATGATATATGTAATATATTGTCTCATTCAAAGAAAAAAATGTTCAAAATAAAGACAACTCACAACTTTGAGGTAGCAAACACTGATTTTGTGACCCATAAATGTTAAATTAATTATGTACAATTGCAACAAAAAAAAACAATTTGCTAACGTCAAACAGCCACGCAAGATGCACAATGAGACTTGTTAATTGTTATCTACATTGGTATGATAGCAATATATAGTTTTGAGAAATGATTACAAAGGCATGGGTATCGTACTGTTTCCTACTGGTTCAGAACATAGTTAAACTTATTACAAGTGTATCAAGTGTAGGAGATGCAAGGTGTATCAAGTTCCAGTACTATATCCTTCATTCCCATGTACCAGAGTACACTATAGTGTCCACACGGTGTCTTTCTATAGGGGTGTTCTGCTTCTGGAGGTTCCCCAGAATGCCTCCAGTCCATCGGTTCACTATAGCGTTTTTAAAAGAGACTGTCCACGTTCCCCATTTCTACAAACACAGACTTCAATTGTGTGTAGTGCTCTATGGTCACCTGACCATTCTCTCTTCCTATTCCTGAGGGGACACAATTAATTACTGTTGTTGACAATAGACTACTTACTAGGAAATACTATCAAAAGAGTAAATAGAAATTATGCAAATAAACCAATTTGATTGATACACTACAAATAACACCGTTATGTTGAGAACTCTGACTTTCTGACAGAGTAACAGAAGTTAATTACAGTTATTTGTGTAATGTGGTAGTTACCTGACATTTTGAACCCTCCAAATGGCACTTCGACCGGAGTAACGTTATAGTTGTTAATAAAGCAGGATCCGGCCTTCAGCTGTTCAACTACACGATGTGCTCGCTTTACATCACTACAGGCCAGGTACATGGAAACAAGTAGGTCAGACACTCAAATGGGATGTAATGGGAAACTGCCAGAATGCTGGTTTCAGTTTTATATTATTTGGCTATATATATATATATATATACAAACAAAAAAGGCTGGGGAATAAAATGCTTATTATTATTAATATGTATTGTTTATACTAAAAATCCAGGTACAAGGTCATCACCTGGTAAAGACACCAGCAGCCAGGCCCAGGGCAGAGTTGTTGGCCCGCAACACAGCCTCCTCCTCCATATCAAATGACAACACGGACATCACAGGTCCAAAGATCTCCTCTTTCACACATGTCATTTCATCAGAGCAGTTGGCTACGGCCAAGAGATACCAGGAGGTGATATATGAATATACTTGGTAAATTAGTACAGTGGAGACTGATGTAAGATGTGACAATCTCAAATACCCTTAGAAGAACTGTAGAACTATGCTCACCCAACACGCATGGCGTCATGTAGTATCCACCACTGAGTTTGGGATCTGAAGGGACAAACCGTTCCCCTCCACACAACACTGTGGCTCCCTGGGTCAAATCAGTGAAATGGATGCATTTCAATAGGCTATCACAAGGCAAAAAATTATCATACGATTGTTGTGAATCAAACTGCTCACCAGGTAAATAAAGAAATGTACTGTACCTCGTTCCTTGCCTGTTCAACAAAGCTTAGGACTCTGTTTAGATGTGGTTGGCTGACCAGTGCTCCCATACGGGTGTCTTCACACAATGGGTCCCCTATCTCAATGGCCTTGGTTCTCCTCACAACCTCCTTAAGGAACTCAGGCAGGATCTGTCTCTGAACAAACACCCGAGTCCCATTGCTGCACACCTGGGTTGGACATGAACACGCTCGTATTACTAAACATTTTGGGGTTTTTAAATGTCCCAAGTTATACTTTTGTCTAACCCTATAAACTAACTATCACCATTAACCCCAGAAAAGAAAAGTAAGAAAAATAATTTAAACTGAACAGAATACCTTACAAAAACCGAATACATTAACACAAACCTAATGACTTAATGTCAAAGTCTAAATATGACTAAACAAACGCACAGTAAAAAAAAAGACTCATATGTGGTCATGTTGAAGGGCTTTGTTTAACTATGTGCACACTTGAACAGCCCACAGCCTACCTGGCCCTGGGACAGGAAGTTAGCCATGAGAGCCCCGTTCACAGCATTTTTCAGGTCACTGTCCTCAAATATAAGCAGAGGAGACTTGCCACCCAGTTCGAGAGTTACATGCTTCACCCCCTTGGAGCACATCTCCATGACCTGGGGGTCTGGAGTGGTTTGGGTGTAAATAACAAAGACTACTTGACATCAAAACGCCTAATCACATAACGTATTTGGTCATATTCTAGGATTGTTACTTGTACCTTCTTGCCCGTGGGCACACTGCCTGTAAAGGAGACCTTAGCCACGTCGGGGTGGTGGCACAACAAGGTGCCCGTCTCCTGGCCACCCTGAACTACATTGTACAGTCCATCTGGGGCTCCAGCCTGGGCATAAATCTCAGCCAGCAGCACTGCAGTCAGGGGAGTGAGGGGAGATGGCTTGAACACCATGGAGTTCCCTGATAGAGAATGAGTGACACACAGTGTGACGGTTGGGATTGTACCAATGCAGGCTCATCAAGTCAAGTTTAGGAATGCATCATCATACCACAGGCTAAAGCTGGAGCAGACTTCCAGGCGGCTATTTGGAAGGGGTAGTTCCAAGCCCCAATCCCCACACAGACCCCCAGAGGCTCCCGGCGGGTATAGGCAAAAGATCCCCCAGTCAACTGGACATGCTGTCCTAGAATAGTACAGGATGGGCAAACCATGACCATCAACATTGCTAAAACTCATTGTAGGACTGTTGCTCTGGCCAAATGCTAAATCACACCGCAAATGTTGTTTTCTTCTCCATAATGACTTTGGTCCACATATCTCCCCTCTGATTTTAGGACAAACATTATAGAATTCCCCAAACCAGCCCAGTCCAACAGCCCTATCCATCGTCATGCCAACCTGCCAGAGTGCTAGCCAGCCCAGAGTAGTATTCTATACAGAGTCGTGCAGAGTCCACATCCATCCGAGCCTCTGTGATTGACTTTCCGTTGTTCACCACCTCGATCTCGGCAATGTCCTCTCTCCTGTTCTGTCCAAAACCACAGAGCAAATGTTTAATAGTAGTATACACACAAGTCCCGCCCAATAATTTAATGATTAATGACCAAGAACAACTGCTAATGTGACAGCACTTCCTTTAAGTAAACCATCCATGTATTTTAGGTAGCTACAACAAGGCAAAGGAATAGTTTCTTGCACCCAAAATCCATTAAATCTTCTCACATAGTGGTTTTAAAAATGCGGTCAACACAGCTACAATTGACTCCAAACCCAATTCTATAGCACACGAGTAATGTATGCACAATGTGCACACGCACCAGGTTGGTACCAGCTGACTACAGTAGGATTCTCTCCTGATCACGTAGGTCTGACAGGCGGGGAGTTCAGGTGCATACATCTCCATTAGACAGCTGTGCCATTTTGATGCCCAGTAAAGTTAACATGCAGTAGGCCTATGTGCAAATAGAATATAGATCCGGAGATCTGTGACAGATTCAGGGTTTAGTGCTGACCAGTAAACCAGAATTAAGAATGGATGCGTCACGAGATGGATACCTCAATAATACGGGCAGCTTCTATCATGATGCGTGCTCTATCCATTCCTGACATCCTGTGCCATATCTGGTAGGCTGATTGGGCTGCCTGCACTGCCTTGTTGACCTCCACAGAGCCACACGCCTCCAGGTCACACAGGATCCTACCTTACAACCAAAACAAAGCAGTACCAGTCAAATATGCACAAATACCGGACAAACCACTTGACACAAAAATTGAGGAATATTGCACAAGGGAATTGTGAAACTCCAATCTGTAAATACACTCCAGGGTCATATGTACACATTTGGTATACTTAAAGGCCGTTTATACACGTATAACTTAGCAAGGAAAATGCTTAAGACCTAATAAGATTTCATTAACAAAAAACTTTGGCTTGAAGAAACACTTAATAACAGGCAGATACCAGTTGCAGGCTCGTAAACATGCTCTGAGGTTGATGCATTTTTAATTGTCACTGTTTCCGCTCCAGAAGTTCAACGGGACTTTGACGTCCACTGTCCCGGAAGAAATGAACCGTAGAGCCGCCTGGAGTGAAGCAGCAGCTCGCAGCTGTCCGAAAACTGCGAGTGGTTGTTGAAGCATCTTTCTGCCAGTCAAAATGCAAACGTTTGTTTGCAAGAACGTTAAGAAAGTATGTGACTATTAAAAAGCTGTCGGTACTAAGAAATAATCATGCAACTCAATGTACAGTAAATGGTCAAAATAAATGGTACAAAGTAGCTCGGCTGGCAGTAGAACTGGGTTCCAAGTCGTTTGAATGAAAGTTGTCAATTGCCACTTACGTGTATTTGTCGTAAACTCGAATATCGTATACACTTTATTTTGCACAAATAACAACCGATTACGACCATTCAAAACAACTCTAGTACCTCTGACGTAGGTCTACTGCGGAAGTTAACCGGAAACACTTAAGAACTTGGGCAAGTCAATTTGTTAAATAATAATCACGACATAGTTTAACATACATAATTTTATACTTTATTGAATTAAAAAACAATTACATTTTGAAAATGTAGTTAAACAAGGCTCAACAACATGATTATTTTATTAACTGTACAACGCCAAGTAAAACACTGAACAATATTCACTCTTACATTCTCACATTAGCAAATTTACATTGATGCTTTTGATGTATTTTTAGGTTACTGAGCACAGTGAAACTTTTACCACACTGCACACAACTAAACGGCTTCTGTCCACTATGAAATCGCTCATGTCTTTGGCAATTGTCCTGCCTTGCAAACATTTTACCACAGAGTCTGCAGCTAAAAGGTCTTTCACCTGTGTGAACACTCTGATGTGACTTAAGTCGGGTTTTCTGAGTAAAACTTTTACCACACTCTAGACACCTGTATGGTTTGACTCCTGCATGAGAGTGCTGGTGAGCTTCAAGTTGACAATGCCGGTGGAAGCTCTTTCCACATAACGAGCAAATAAAAACGTTCTGATTTGGTAACGCTCTCCAGACATTTCCCATCCTCTTTGTTTTCAATCTGTTTTTATTGAGAATATGCTCTTGGTTGCGCGAGTTTGACTCAGATGTGCTCTCAGTTGGTCTGATGAGCCCTTGTGACGAAGGTCCTGGATGTTGCAGCCTGGATTGTAAAACCAAGCCATCTACCACATCAGGGTGCATATTATCTCTATACTCCCTTCGTTCAGTGTGAACAGACTCTGACATTGCTTTGTCATGATACATAAGATGGTTCTTCGGTTCCACTTTGACTGGAACAGTGCTAAATATGTCATTAAGTGGTTTTCCTGAAGTTGTCAATGAATTGCATGATGCGGGGTGTGATGGAATGGAAACAGGATACTGATCTGACTGAGAGGAGAACATCTGTAAGCATCGATCTCTATTGTAGGACTCATCCGGATGACCAGAATCATTCCCACCTAGTCCTTGTGTAACAGTGGACCACAGGTCACAGTCCCCGTCATCCATTCTAAAGTCCACACTCTCTTGGATATCTGACTCGTGTCCAGTTCCCTGGGCTACGTGCTCTTCCACCTGCTCTGCTTTCACTAAAAATTCCAGTTCACTCGTCTCCTCAAGGTGTCCAGACCGCTGTAGATCACTAAAACGGTCAGATTTTTCTACAAGCGTGCCCCGGGCTTTCTGGTCCCCTTCCTTTCCTATAAAACAGAGTAGACAGTTTATATAACTATTAGAAAAGATAAGATCAAATAAACCATTTGAAAAAAAACGGTGCCAAATAAACAGGGGTAACATTTGGTTGCCAACAGTTTAATCAAGGAAACAAAACAGGAAGGGATTTTTTTTTTTAATACAATGTTCATTGATAGAAATGTAGGTGTGTCGTTCTCGTTCTGATGACTTGATTACTTCTCTTTAGCACACACTGCATGGATTCTCAGCAACGTAACAGGAAGTTTGCACACATGATGGGTGTATTGATTCCACCACACAAAACGTGTTAATGGCTGTGCTTCTGGCTGACCAGTGGCCGGGGTTGGGGGGGTTGCCATGGAGAATGGAAAAAATAGCAGCATTGTCCAGTAACGGGAGAGGCGTTGTCAGCAGGTTCATCTGTTTGACATGTGTACAACCATGTAGGGCATAGAAACACAACAACTTTCTTCCATAAAAATCTGAATAAGTTAATTTCGTTCTCAGGTGGACACACACACACACACACACACACACACACACACACACACACACACACACACACACACACACACACACACACACACACACACACACACACAGCAGTAGTGATCTCTCACCTTTATGTGGAGACCCTCTCCCAACCTGAGTACCCTCGGCATGTTGTCTGTCATTAGTCACTCGTGATGCTGCCTCCCTTTGAGCTTTTCTCAGATCTCTCTCCATCACCTGTAAACTGTTCTGAAGGCTTTCTATCTCATTCTCTTTCCGACACATTTCCAGGCGTAACACCACAGTGCCCTCGTCTATAAGTTTGGTTATTTCTGCAACAGCTGCTTTCGCCAGCACGTCCATGATGGCAGCTATTTGTGAACTAAATGAAACCGTGTTAGACATTATTATTTAGAGAATAACCACCTTTATCACACAACAAACCAAATGCTAGAGCCACTATCAAATGTTTTAACAGAATAGATTAAACTGATGTAGCTAAAGCTTAGTATCAAAGCCAATTGCAGCATTGTTTGTGAAAAAAAGATGGATAACGGAAATGACGACAGATGTGTCTACCGTAAACCTTCTAAATAATGTACCTAATGGGGATATATAATGGAATATATATGGAATTAAACACAATGACCATATCGACTCACAAGACATTACCATAAGGCAGAACTGACAAATGTGACAAATTACATGCCTCACAAAAGGGTATTCGGTGCAGAAGTTTATTCACAAAACAAAGTAAAAATGGCAAATGCATTTCTTTATGGAATTGTAAAAACAATGACACAAAATATAACATGTTTGCTCACCCGTAATACCCAGGGATTTGCATTAGATGTGTGCATATCGATTAAAACTGTTCAAATAGTATGTTAGGTTAACGGGTTCAAAATTGGAAACAAAGGATGACACTTTCAGAAACAGAGATTGCAGTAGCACTAAATCTTAGTTGCATGTGTTCTAGACCCAGGTATAATACTGTAATATAACTGGACATCACTCTTCTTTTGCACACCTGAATATATAACTAGATATTGCTCTTTTGCACAATTTGATACTTGAACCTGGGCATTGCTCCTTTGCACTATTCAGATACATATTCCACATTCTATATTTGCCCAGTACATACGTCAACTAGGCCGGGTCTCTTGACTGTTCGTGTTGTGTGTTTTGCTCTGTTTGCATTGTTTCTGTATGTCTTAAAATGTGTGTTCTAAATGCTGCAGCTAGGGGTCAGAACAAAATGATTGTGTGTGTGAACAGACTTAGGCGAATAAACCTGATTCTGATTCTGAATTCTACAAACAGTATGAAAAATAACTTTATGTAACTATATTGGTATGTAAACTAATGTTTCATACAAAGTCGATGACAACAGTATTTTACTGGCTTGCATAGTCACCTTTTGATTGTACTTCATATCCTCTCTCTTTCTGTTTATCCTTTTCACATCCCTCTTTCTCTCTCCCTCTCTTGATTCCCATGGCAACAGCTTCGTCAAAACACATGCTGATAGGACTGGTCTTTGTTATGTCACCCAGATCTCTCCTCCTCTCCCGCTCCCCTCCCCAATGTGCCTGCCACTCCTTCCTGCCTCTTCCCTCTTCTTCCCTTTCGTCATTCCATCCTTGTTCCGTCTCCCAGACTCTGTCTTTCTCGTGCTGTGCTGAAGCCCTGTGAACCTTCTCCATCTCCTTGTCTCCGTCTCTCCTCACCCTGTCTTGCTGCTGTTGTCTGAGGTTGAGTGCAGTCATTCTGCAATGGCTTGGTTTAGGCGGCACTACTGGCACTAATCTGGCTTGATGCACTTTAGTTGGACTTTGGTGTGTAGTCGTGTCTAGCATTTTCCCCAACCCCCTTTCAAAGCCAACTTCTACCTCACTTTCTTCTTTCTCTTCCTGTTTGAGCTCTTTGCTGTTTAACTTGTCATCATTAAGTTCTTCCTCTCTTATTGTTTGTGTCTGCTCTTTTGTCTCTGCCGCCTCCTGTTGCCTCTCTTTGTCTCTCCATGTCGATTCACTTTTATCTGTCTCCTGCTGGACCTCCAGCACACCTTCTATCTTTTTATCGCCCTCCACTTCACTCTGTACCACAGCGTCCTCTATTAAGTCACCATCCCTTTCTCGGCCGTGTACAACATGCTGTGCTTCTAGATCCTTTTCCTTCATCTCATCATCAATAAACACTTTTCCCAACCTGTCTTGAGCTTCATCTTCCTCCGTCTTTTCTGTAGTATCAATTTCTTCTTTTTGTTCTGTCTCTACTTTTAAACACGTCTCACATACTATTTCCTGCTGTTGCATCTCTGCCACTTCTTCAATTTCTTTCACCTCCATGATACATTTCTTTCCCTCATTTTCTCCTTGTCTGTCAGTTGCTTGCCTACTTCCCATAATGTCCTCCCTAGCTACTGTGCATACCTCCTCTTTATACATGTACTCTTCCTGCTCTACTTCCTGCTCGACTTCCTGCTCTACTTCCGGCTCTACTTCCGGCTCTACTTCCGGCTCTACGTCCGGCTCTACTTCCGGGTCTACTCCCTGTTCTTCTCCTTCCCCTTCCTCACCTGCTATGTTTTCTTCCTCTTGGAACATTTTAATTTCTTCCTTCTCCTCTACTTTCAGCCCTTCCCCTTCCTCATTCTCAGCTCCCATTTCCTCTACTTCTTTTTTGTCCCTTTCATCTCTATTTTCTCCTATCTCCATCTCCTCCTCTGTCTTCTCTTTATAGCCCTCTTTCTTGCTTTCAACGCTGTGTTCAGGCTGCTCCATTACCTCCCCAGTAGAATCTACAGAAAGCTGTTCTGATTGCTCATTCATTGTGTTCTCTGACTCTTCAGCACATGAAACTATATGATTGGACGTGAATAAATGGTCCTCTGGCTCTGCTGCTTCGGCTTCACACACTGCATCCCCATTGGATACCTTGGAGGTCACAACCTCTTCACCACAGTGACTCTCTGAGACTTCTTCCTGGTCTCTGCACTGCATGTGTATTCTAGTGTCTTCTCCCTGTCCAAGTGCACTGGTCTGCAGTGAGGCCTTCTCACAGTCTGTTGATGAAGAGCCTGTAGCTTGGCCTGTCTCCATGTCATCTACAGGACTCATTTCCTCCATGGTCCAGGTGTTAAACTTGTGGCAACTCTCCTCTGTCCCGGTGCTAGAAAGGAAAGAGAATGACACACCAGGTGATCTATGGTGACATGGTGAACTAAATACACAGTTGTTCTTCATATAGACTCACTTCATAACTCTCATCTTTACCTTTCTGAGCAGGTTAAGGTCAGGATATCTTCCTGGTCTTTCTGCTGGCTTCCTGTGTCCTCACTTGCATGTTCTTCCACCAGTTCCGTTGGTTCAGGTCTGGTCTCTTCGTCAGCCTTGCAATGTCGCAATATCTCCTCTGATGGGTCACAGTGTTCAGGTGACTCAGGTGACTTGGTGGTCATGTGCTCAGGAGGTATCCTGTCCTCAGAACCCTGTGATTGGTCCATGGGAATTGGTTTGTCATCATAGACACTGTCCATTTGATGCGAGGACCCACAGGGGCGGGACCAGGTCTTTTCCAAGTCAGCCTCAGACCCACTCCATGCCAGTCTGCTGAACACCAAACTAGAGGGTAGACTTTTACAGAACATACCACCGTCCTCCTCATTGTCTTCATCGCAATCAGAATTGTCTTCGTCATATTCGTCATCCCCGTCATCGTCGTCTCCTGAGGAAGAGGACAGGGGAGGCAGGAAGGGCCTGGACATGTATGGCAGACTCATTGACTTGTTGGTTTGTCCGTGTTCGAAGCTCAGAGGTCTGTGTGCTGGCGTTGGTGTTTGCCTCAGTGTTTGTATCGGATAGTCTGTCTGCGGTGGTGTGTGTGAGTCTACAGGTGTGTGTGTGTCTACAGGTGTGTGTGTGTCTACAGGTGTGTGTGTGTCTACAGGTGTCTGTTTGACAGGCACTGGTCTGTTAGGAGACAGTCCAGGAGAGCTCTGGTCCACCTCATATTCATACTCCTCATGAGGAGGTTCCACGGAGAACTCCTGGAACATCTGGGAATAGACCGAGTGAAGAGGAGGGGTTAGCAGTGAGTTATTAATCACACACACACAATGACATGGCTCGCGGTCACACACACACAAACACACACACGCACACACACACACACACACACACACAATGACATGGCTCGCGGTCACACACACACGCACACACACATACACACACACACACACCTGGCTGCCACTACTATCCATAAGGTCAAGGAATCCAAAAGTATCCTGAAAGTCCAATGGACAGTACTGGTCCTGGTTCTGGTTCTGGGCCTCATACTCTTCCATTTGGGGGTACAACTCCTCTGTGGAAACAGACAACTTCCTGACCGCTGACACACCCAGTGTTTCCAAGGTAACCGGCACTGAGCCTTTCATATCTGAGTAAGACACATGGTTGACACATGGTTGACACATGATTGACACATGATTGACACATGTGGTTTATAGGCAGTTTTCCATCCTATTAAAAAAACATAAATGGCGAAAGTTAAATGAATGATCGGACATACCCATGTACTCATTGTCTAGCTCCTCCTCCTCCTCCTCCTCCTCATCGTCTTCATCATGGGCTTCGGCATCATCTCTAGCCCTGTCCCCAGACGGCGTGGATGTACCGTCCCCGTTCTCCTCCTCTCCTTCCTGTTTTTTCACTTCTCCTTCTTCGTCCTTATCTCTCCTCTCGTCCGATACCTGTTCATCTTTACTCTGATCTTGTTTAGTCTTCCCCTTCCCAAAAACGTCCAGTTGGATGGTGCTTCCTCCGCCCCACTCTTTGGCTCTCCCACCATCCATGACCTCGCCCTTATCTCCACCTTCCGGTCCTCCTCTAATGTTGCCCCGGTCAGCCCCGCCTCCCTGCAGCACCCCAAAGGCCAAGCCTGAAGTAATGTGAAGGGGTACGGTGACTGAGAAAGGCCCGGAGATGTGGATCCCAGCGCGTCTGTCCGCTTTACTGGACACTCCTGGGGATCTGGATGGTGTCTGCAGGGCGTCAGAGCTGTTGGCTCCTCCTCCACTGTGAGTGTCCAATCGGCTGTAGGAGCCCTGTGTCCCCCCGCCCCCACTCACTACACTCACACTGGCCCCCTGACCCCTCCGATATGTCACTGCATAGCCGCTTCCCACTCCTCTACTGGAAGGACCGCCCTCATCACCTCCATGGTGGCTGGTCGGGGGCGGAGTCAGAGGGATCACGGGGATGGAATATGTTAATTGTCTGGAGCCTGAAATGGTTAAACAGAAATAAACTGCTGTAATACAAAAGTATCCTGTAATGACACTGATGGAGAGGACTTACTGAAGCAGCTGGGTGCATTGCAGGTTTAGGGATTTGAACCAGCAACCTTCAAGTTGCTAACCCAGAGACCTTAGCATTGAGGGTGTTTCTTACATTCACAAACATTTATGCGTTCATCTAATCTATCTAGGATTCTAAAAACAGATTCACCAAACATCCACAATCCAGATAAAGTGAGGGATAAAGAAACACACCTTCATGCTGGTAGGGCCCTGAGCTCAGGGAGTCCATGCTCTTGGCTGGCCTCAAGGATGATTTCTCTTTTTCTAAAGAAGAATTACGTCGTTTTGTGAGGATTGATTTTAAAACAGACCAGCATTATTGTTACCACTGCAAAGCCGAAGGATTTTAAAGCCTGAATTCTTGTTGTGGACGGTTCATCGTACCTTTGGTTGAGTTCTTGTTTCTTCGTCTTGGGTCCTGGAGTCTTCCTCCTAAATTGAAAATGGACTTCCACTTTCTGCCCTTTAGAGATCCTTTTCTCCTGAAGTACAGAATGTCAGTTGTGATTCTCCACTGAGAGTTTGTCTTATCTGTTTATGGAATTAGAGCTCTAAGCCCTAGTAATAATCTATATATCATATGTGTCCAATAGGTGTTTATGGAATTAGAGCTCCATGCCCTAGTAATAATCTATATATCATATGTGTCCAATAGGTGTTTATGGAATTAGAGCTCTATGCCCTAGTAATAACCTATATATCATATGTGTCCAATAGGTGTTTATGGAATTAGAGCTCTATGCCCTAGTAATAATCTATATATCATATGTGTCCAATAGGTGTTTATGGAATTAGAGCTCCATGCCCTAGTAATAATCTATATATCATATGTGTCCAATAGGTGTTTATGGAATTAGAGCTCCATGCCCTAGTAATAATCTATATATCATATGTGTCCAGCCGATTCCACGGAGGGCCTAGTGTATGCAGGTTTAAATTGGTTCAGTTCACCTAAACAACCAGGTGAGGATAGAACCTAACCAATTTGGACCTAATTAATCAATCAAGTACAAGGTGAGTGCAGAAACCTGTAGCCACGCTGCCCTCCATGGGACTGGTTTGACAACTCTGCATACATCATACATCATACATCATACACTGATGAGACTTGGTTATCAGCTTACTTGTCTGTGCCATCTATGATTGCATGGTAGGAACGCATGGCTGGAGGACCGTCCCCTGGGCTGAAGTTCCCTAACTGTAATGGAATGGTCCGGAAGAAAGGCTCTGCTGGACTGTGTATCGAGGGAGATGGCAGCGACTGACGGCGCTCTGAAGCAACACATTTAATACAGGAGGAGACGTGAGAAGCGATTTAGAGAAACAACAAGAAAACTAACTCTTGTTTTGTTCACCATTGCAAAAACATTTTGCTACAGTGTTTACTACCGTTCAAAAGTTCTGGCTCACTTAGAAATGTCTTTGTTTTGATTGAAAACACACTTGAAATTAATTTGAATAGGAAACATAGCAAACGTAATAGGATCTCTAGTCATTGACAAGGTTAGAAATAATTATATGTAATTGTCAATTATCATTAGCAGCAATAACATCCTTGCAGAACTTTGGAATTGAAGTTGTCAATTTGTAGCCATTTTTGGAGCCAACGATTGGTGAGCCAACGGTGATGCTCCAGATACTAAACTAGCTTTTTCAGTGCTAACAGAAATGTAAACGTTTTTTCTAATGATCAATTTGTTTTTTAAATGATCAATGATTCGGATGTGTAGATATTTCATTAAAAAATAGACATAAACATTAATAACATGTCTACTGTATTTCTAATGAATTGAATGTTGACAAGGACATTTCAAGTGACCCCAAACCTTTAAACAGTAGTGTACAACAATGGCAGATGGAATAGAAAGCGTACCTGAATCAGGAAACAGCTGTGGCACATGTGTGAGGATAAATTCCACCACGATTGACTGGACTCTGACTTCCATGAAGGCGGCAGTGCCGTTAAAACCTGACGACTCGATGTCTTTAGATCTGCAGAAGCCATCAGAGCGGTCAGAAACACAGCTGGACCACGCAGACACACGTTTGTTTTATCTCTACCGTGTTCACATGTGTTTTCTCTCATGTGGTCACACACCTGAGAAGGTTTGGAGCCCAAACAATGGCAAGGTTCCGTGCATGCATGTTGGTGTGTGCGGAATTAGATGCCATCCTGACCAAGTGACGCATCAGAAACTCCAGAGTCCTGAGAAATCAGTGAAGTAAGGTTGAACTGCATAAAAAAGGTCTGGTCAGGGAATTCAGACACCATGTTTCTATTAATTTCTTTGTGTAGGAGAGAACATGTGATTTAGAGGCACATTTGTAGGAATAAAACAGATACTGTTTGGTGCGTTACAACCACAATCTGAGGCTATCAGATGTTACTTACATTACACTGGCTCTCTCTGACTAGCTGTCCAGTGTCTCTATCAGATGTTACTTACATTACACTGGCTCTCTCTGACTAGCTGTCCAGTGTCTCTATCAGATGTTACTTACATTACACTGGCTCTCTCTGACTAGCTGTCCAGTGTCTCTATCAGATGTTACTTACATTACACTGGCTCTCTCTGACTAGCTGTCCAGTGTCTCTATCAGATGTTACTTACATTACACTGGCTCTCTCTGACTAGCTGTCCAGTGTCTCTATCAGATGTTACTTACATTACACTGGCTCTCTCTGACTAGCTGTCCAGTGTCTCTATCAGATGTTACTTACATTACACTGGCTCTCTCTGACTAGCTGTCCAGTGTCTCTATCAGATGTTACTTACATTACACTGGCTCTCTCTGACTAGCTGTCCAGTTCTAGGTGAGGTGTTCTAGGTGAGTGCTAACCTGTAATGTGGAGGTGGTACCTCTAAATGTTCTAGGTGAGGTGTTCTAAGGGTTCTAGGTGTGGTGTTCTAGGTGAGGTGTTCTAGGTGAGTGCTATCCTGTAATGTAGTGGTGGTAACTCTAAATGTTCTAGGTGAGGTGTTCTAAGTGTTCTAGGTGTGGTGTTCTAGATGAGGTGTTCTAGGCGAGTGCTGACCTGTAATGTGGAGGTGGTAACTCAAAATGTTCTAGGTGAGATGTTCTAAGTGTTCTAGGTGTGGTGTTCTAGGTGAGGTGTTCTAGGTGAGTGCTAACCTGTAATGTGGAGGTGGTAACTCAAAATGTTCTAGGTGAGATGTTCTAAGTGTTCTAGGTGTGGTGTTCTAGGTGAGGTGTTCTAGGTGAGTGCTAACCTGTAATGTGGAGGTGGTAACTCAAAATGTTCTAGGTGAGATGTTCTAAGTGTTCTAGGTGTGGTGTTCTAGGTGAGGTGTTCTAGGTGAGTGCTAACCTGTAATGTGGAGGTGGTAACTCAAAATGTTCTAGGTGAGATGTTCTAAGTGTTCTAGGTGTGGTGTTCTAGATGAGGTGTTCTAGGCGAGTGCTGACCTGTAATGTGGAGGTGGTAACTCAAAATGTTCTAGGTGAGATGTTCTAAGTGTTCTAGGTGTGGTGTTCTAGGTGAGGTGTTCTAGGTGAGTGCTAACCTGTAATGTGGAGGTGGTAACTCAAAATGTTCTAGGTGAGATGTTCTAAGTGTTCTAGGTGTGGTGTTCTAGGTGAGGTGTTCTAGGTGAGTGCTAACCTGTAATGTGGAGGTGGTAACTCAAAATGTTCTAGGTGAGATGTTCTAAGTGTTCTAGGTGTGGTGTTCTAGATGAGGTGTTCTAGGCGAGTGCTGACCTGTAATGTGGAGGTGGTAACTCAAAATGTTCTAGGTGAGATGTTCTAAGTGTTCTAGGTGTGGTGTTCTAGGTGAGGTGTTCTAGGTGAGTGCTAACCTGTAATGTGGAGGTGGTAACTCAAAATGTTCTAGGTGAGATGTTCTAAGTGTTCTAGGTGTGGTGTTCTAGGTGAGGTGTTCTAGGTGAGTGCTAACCTGTAATGTGGAGGTGGTAACTCAAAATGTTCTAGGTGAGATGTTCTAAGTGTTCTAGGTGTGGTGTTCTAGGTGAGGTGTTCTAGGTGAGTGCTAACCTGTAATGTGGAGGTGGTAACTCCTTTAGCACATCTCTAATCTTCACCAGCCTCTCCTCCTCCAGCTGAATGGCCACTGCTTCCTAGGGATTCATTCATAACACAGACTTTAGGATTGGTCGTGTTCAGCAGGTATGTCATAAAACAAATACTACTACATAAACACTATTTCAGAATTGCTTTCCGATTGTCTAAATAATTGTCAAGTAATATTGGTAAAACAGATACTTACAGCATATTTGTCATAGAGCTGGTATGTGAGTAGAGGGTTGGGTAACTCTCTGAAGTAGGCCTTACACAGTGAGCTGACACAGTGAATATCCTGTAGGTACACATCTTTATTGAGGTCTGGGGTTCCCTCACTGTCAAACTCACTCCTGTTCAGAAGCAAACACATCACATTTATCCACTGTACTTAACCAAACACATCACATTTATCTACTGTACTTAACCAAACACATCACATGTATCCTCTGTACTTAACCAAACACATCACATTTATCCACTGTATTTAACCAAACACATCACATTTATATACTGTACTTAACCAAACACATCACATTTATCCACTGTACTTAACCAAACACATCACATTTATCCACTGTATTTAGCCAAACACATCACATTTATACACTGTATTTAACCAAACACATCACATTTATACACTGTATTTAACCAAACACATCACATTTATACACTGTATTTAACCAAACACATCACATTTATCCACTGTATTTAACCAAACACATCACATTTATCCACTGTACTTAACCAAACACATCACATTTATCCACTGTACTTAACCAAACACATCACATTTATCCACTGTATTTAACCAAACACATCACATTTATCTACTGTACTTAACCAAACACATCACATTTATCCACTGTACTTAACCAAACACATCACATTTATCTACTGTACTTAACCAAACACATCACATTTATCCACTGTATTTAACCAAACACATCACATTTATCCACTGTAGACCAGGAGCGCATACACATTTCTATCCTGTTATCACTTTGCCATAGCACTAACCCTAACCTTAACAACCTAACATTTATGCCTAAACTTGACCTAAGCCTGAACCTAAAGTGAACCCCAATTCTACCATGAACAAAACATTTCTGCTGTGTTGAAGGTACATAAGAAGCCAAACTGAGTATTCAGCTGAAAGGGCCTTGGTCAAGAACTTGATACCTGTGAGTCAATGGGTGAATATCCTTCCTGCAGAACCACGCCAATCAAGTCTTCATGGTAACACTTTCAGAATGCACTTTATATAGTAAAACCAGGTTATCTCCCAAACACACACACACACACACACACACACACTCCTACTTACCTTAGTTTCTGTGTATTAGATGACACCCCAGAGAGTCTGTAGATCCCATCTACAACCCCGTGCTCTTCGATAAACTCACTACAGCTTCGCAGGACCTGGGGAACTGAAGGGTACAAACGTACGTTTAGACTGATGGTCAGTGTTGTAGTCAGCAGCCTTGGATCATTTGGGACTCACCCTCCTGACAGGTGGCAGCTAGATGCTCCAACAGGTCACAGCTGAACACCTTCTCAGTGTTTGCACATTTCCTACGAAGTCTCCGCATCTCTTCTTGTCTTCTGTCTCGTTCACATCCAGTCCTTTTCTCACCCTGTGATGTGCTTTGTTTTCTCCTATACGGACGTGTATTTTAAGGCATCGCGTTGAGTCATGCTGTCCAGCACTGTGCTTGTGGCTCTCTGGAAAGTCACAAACCAGAAACGTCGAAATCCTCTCGATACGAGAACACTGACATAATCGCTTCAAATCAACCTTTGCATGGCTCACAATCGACAGTATAATTCACTTCCTTCTAATGTCTTTCTGTCACATAACAAACAGGCCACACCCTTAAACCCATCGGTACCGTGTCCATCGGAGAGACGTGAACGAGGACACCTCAAACTCAATCACGCCTCGTCTTTCCATCCGAATGGACGTCTTAATGCTCAAAACCACAAGTCCGGCTGTTTTCTGTGGCCTTTAAAGGCTTCTCCTCCCTGCCTGCCTGCCTGTCTCAGACATTCTGGCTCTCTCACTGCAGCGGAAGTCATTTGAACCGTACGTCGTTGTGATGGCAGGCCTGTTGTAGAACATGAAGGTTCGGAACCTGACCCCCACCTCAGGGTCCCCGTGACCCCACCAGTCAGTAGCCCTAACGTACACACACTCACTGGTGCCCCTCATCAGTTCTGTGGCAAATTAGAGGTGAAAACAATAAGAAAGACAGTTAAGACGTTCTTACCTTTACTCTGCACCGGCACAGCCAAGAAGCAGCTAGTGATGACGCAAGAAACCACTAAACTTCCCCTGTTGACTTCCTGAGTCCCTATCGCATTTCTTTCTCTATATATCTCCCTCATTATCGACAAATCTGTTGATTCATATCAATAAAACATGATTGAAATGACCCATCGCAACCATCCATTTCATTTATTTATCCACCTTCATTATTTAATTGCCTTTAATTCAGATTACCAGTTTAATTCAGTACCCCTATATTGTATCACTTTAGACATCTGTTATAGTACTAGAAGTTGTCCCCATATGTGAAATGTAATGCTGTATGAACATCTATTGCCTATTATACTAAAACACATGTTTAATTGCTTTGATAATGTGCCATAAATCATCACATCAACAAAACTCAACAAAATAGCTTTCAGTTTACTTTGAACATAAACTGACCTGCTACTGTCCCTAGTGATAGAAAGTGGCATTCCAGTCAGACAAACACACATTCTCATGGACAGTCTTCATAAACCGAACTGGCACCATCTGACCAAATTATGAGATTTTAGTCCGCTTCACTAAAACCGAAAATGTCAAAAGCCCACACAGGACATCACATGCTACATAGTGCATATATGTAATGGAATGCCTATATGTTTCAGTGCATATATGTTTCAGTATATGTTTTGTATAGAATGTTTCAGTTTATGTTTTGTATAGTATATGTTTCAGTGATTGTTTTGTATAGAATGTTTCAGTGATTGTTTTGTATAGTATATGTTTTGTATAGAATGTTTCAGTATATGTTTTGTATAGTATATGTTCCTGTATATGTTTTGTATAGAATGTTTCAGTATGTTTTATATAGTATATGTTTTGCATAGAAGTATAGTATATTTTTTGCCATGCCCATTATACACAGTGGACCTCTCTCTCACCTGCACTGCTGTCATACCTGTTTGCATTCTTGAATTACTCTATTTGCTCAGGCATGCTCAAATGCTTTTCGTCCCAAAATCACATTCATATAATTTGAGCACACTAATGACCTACCTGCTAGATACACTTTAACCTTTTAACATTTTGTATATAGACTCTCCTTTGTATTTTATATTGTTGTTATTGCCATATCAATGCTGCTCAACTGACCTACTTATACGTCATCCTGTATTATCTGTATATTGACTCTCCACTTGATCCTGTATTATCTGTATATTGACTCTCCACTTGATCCTGTATTATCTGTATATTGACTCTCCACTTGATCCTGTATTATCTGTATATTGACTCTCCACTTGATCCTGTATTATCTGTATATTGACTCTCCACTTGATCCTGTATTATCTGTATATTGACTCTCCACTTGATCCTGTATTATCTGTATATTGACTCTCCACTTGATCCAGTATTATCTGTATATAGACTCTCCACTTGATCCTGTATTATCTGTATATTGACTCTCCACTTGATCCTGTATTATCTGTATATTGACTCTCCACTTGATCCTGTATTATCTGTATATTGACTCTCCACTTAATCCTGTATTATCTGTATATTGACTCTCCACTTGATCCTGTATTATCTGTATATTAACTCTCCACTTGATCCTATTTGCCTTGTTATGTCCCACTGCTATTTACACTCTAGTATTCTGTGTATTTATTGTGTAAAGTTATGTTGTCTTGCACATTTCTCGCCTTATCTTGGCCAGGTCCTTGTTCCAAATGAGAATTTGTTCTCGATCGGCCTACCTGGTTAAATAAAGGTTGAAGAAAATACAAAAAGGTTACTGACAAGTACAGTTTGAATATCATGAAATACATTTTATTGAATAGGTCACAAGTTTTTATCATTTTGTTATAGAAATACACAAGATTAAGAGATGTAAATAAATATCCTGATTAAACAAAAAGGGCCGTCAACAGTCAAACAAAACAATTCTGTAAATCAATTACGTATAAGTGTCTCAAAATACCATCTGTACAACGTTAAGTTTGACCAAACAAATGCAACTATTTGTTCCACCTGGTTTGGGACAACATTAAACTAGCGTGTGGATCCCCAGTGTAAGCCGGTACCACATATTGAGTCACTGGATTCTCCCCCACGTGAGTCCTCTGATGTGACTTCATGCTGGAGCGCTGTGTGAAGCATTTCCCACACTGGGTGCACTCGTAGGGTTTCTCTCCACTGTGGACCACTGCATGTCTGATCAGGTTACACTGCTTGGTGAAACTCCGGCCACACTGTTCGCACGTGTACGGCTTCTCTCCCGTGTGACTCCGCAGGTGTTCTTTGAGCTGACTGAAACGCTGGAAGCTCTTCCCACAGAAGGTGCAGCTGAAGCGTCTATCCGCGGTTCCCCCTGACCTCCACTGTGTCCTCATTCTCTTCACCATGTTGAAACTACTGCGACTCAGGCTGTACCCAGAGAAGGTGGAGGTGGTGGCCACGTTTGACCCAGTCACACACTCACTCAATCTCACCGTTGATTCTGAAGCTCTGTACGGATGTGGCCTCGGCTGTAGAGCTGAACTAGTGTCGTTTATGGCGTTCAGTCTCTCGCCGCTGTGTCCCGCGAGCATCGTCTCTCTAGTCTCATCGGCCAACGTCTTCACGTGTCTCTTCATGTGTGCTGCTGCACTGAACATGTTAGCGTTTGGTTTCCCGACAGACGTGGCCAGGGAGGGCCCTGCGTCATCTGCCACAGTAGAAACAGTAGGCAGCCCACTGTGAGATGGGAAAATGGAGATATTCTGAGAATACTCTTCAGTGGCGTGAAAGGAGAAATCTGGGTGGCCATGAGGGTCACCGTCTCTGCCTGGATCCACAGAGGTCCACAGTTGCCCATTAGCTTCATCCATAAAGTGGTCCGGTCCAGACAGGCTGGCTGCGTGATCCAGGTCCTCCTCTTTCTCATCTTTCACCAGCACTAACTCTAGAGAGTCCTCATCGTGTGCTGGCCGGTGCTGCTCTGTGGTGAACACCTTAGTGTTCTCTGTAGACACCAGCTGGGATGGGGCTGGTTCCTCTGGGTCTTCTGCATCTGGGTAACGTCCCACCAAGTCTCCGGTAGATATGTTGGGTTGTGTGTTGAAGTCTTTATCACATTGACGTTGCTCAAATGATGACGGTTGTCCAGCCTTGGAACTAGACTCTGAGGATTTGGATAGAAATATATATGAAACAAACAAACAATCCTAAAAGCTGCACACTATGACAGCTTCAACAGTAACACATGACCATAAAACACCATTTAATGACTCCACCCACCCTCTGCTGTGATCCTAAGCTCTTCCTGAGGGTCAGTCCACATGTCTTCTGCTGTCTCCTCATCTTTTATCAGGATGGGTTCAGACTCCACTCTCTGCTCCACATCTGAAGGCTTCAACAGTAAGAAGAGATTACTTCTCTGGACACAGACAATATCAATCACATAGGTTGGGAACCCTCATAATATTCCAAAAGAACTCAAGACTCTTATTGTATAAGATGTGTCCAACCTGGGGCTCTGAGTCCTCGTCAACAGCCATCTCATCGTCTCTCCACTGTGAACGACTCTTCTGCTTGTTTAACACGATCTTGATTGGATATGCAGATCTCTCTGATGCCATGGGGTAAAACACTGAAATAATATAATGAATAATGGTAACCTAATCCGTGTATACTACATTAGGACTGTGTAACGTGTCTTGTTCCATACAAATCATAATGTACGTATTTACCTTTCCTCCTGACTCGTCCTCTTGACTTTTTAATCTCACTCTCCATCATTTGATACTTCCTCTTCAGAACATCAATATCTCGCTGGCTTTGGGTCATTTCCAGACGAATAACTGCACAGCTGTCGTCCACACGTCTGTTTATTTCTGCTGCAGCTGCTTTGGCCAGAACCTCCATAATGGAGACCAACTGGGCTTGAAAACTGCAGCTGGCCATCTTCTCCAGCTCAATGAACTAACTGCTATTCTCTTTGAAAGGTCAATAAAGGACGATTTCAAATTGAAAGAAATAGACAATTTCTAATGTGATATTCGATAAACAGTCCGTATATGTTGATAAATGGCAACAATATGTCCAGTAGGAATAGTGTGCGCAATCACTTCCGTTCAACTCATGACGTCATTACCGTAAACCTTCTACATCCACTGCCTGCAGAATCAGCCATGTATAATGCCACGGTGGATTAGTGTCTTTATTCGGGGCAGGGCCGTGGTTAAGCCTCTGGTTGTTTTTATCCTATTACTAAAAAATTAATTGTATTTTTTTCGGGGGTCTGAAGAGTTAAATACGCAAATATCTATATAAGCTATTTTACAAGCTGATCAGTAGCGACTTGCTCATTTGGGCGTTATGGGACCCAGTTCCTGGGTCCTAATGTTTTAGCAGCGGTGTTTATTTGCACAAGGTAGGGATGAGTATCAATACTGTTGCTCCTGACATGTTGTTCAGAATAAATTCACATAAAACATTTATAAAAGGGGCTTTCTTTAAACAGTGATTTTGATATTTTAATAAAAACTATTACAAAAAAATTACAGAAATCCAGCAAATAGTTGTTTGGGATAGAAACTACTACTAAACCATTATGAAGAAGTGTGAATCAATCCCACTTACTTTTAATCAACAAATATCAACTTTGTAAAAATGTTTTTATTAATTTAAATGCATCCCAACTGTAATTGACTATTATAGTAAAACGTTTTGATACATTATATATATTGCACTTATAGCTAGATTCATATATACTTAATACTTAATACTCCTCAAATTATTTTACTTAAATTGAAATGATTAAAGTTGAAAAATGTAGCTGCACTTTAGAAGAGTCGCCCATGCAGTTGTAAAATGCATTAATGGGCAAAAAAATTCAGTGATAATAAACAACCTACTGTGAATAAAGTAAAACACAGAAACACTTTCTCTAATTGTTTATTAAAAGTTCATTGTGAGTCAAATGATGCCCAATCTAATACCGGTGCCAGTCGATAGTGAATATCGACTTCTAAAGTCATATCTGTCGATGTTCCACCTTAACCTGCTCGTTATCATGAAGCTAAGATACAACATTTTAAAAACATATTTCCCTGCAAGCACTTTGAGATTCTGTGTAAAGTGCTATAGAGCTAAATAAGATTAACATTAATGTTGCCTTCTACAGTAATTGACAATGCATATTGAAACTATTACTTGTATGTTGTATGGTATTTATTAAGAGAGAAGACACAAAGTAGGACGTGACATGCTGGGAAACAAAGCAGCTTCATGTAAACTTTTAATGAACTTCAATGCATTTCAAGTAACTATTACAGCACATGTGCATAACTGTTGATTTACATTCAGTTTTCCTTATTTTAAGATTAAGGTGCATTGGTATTGGATATAAAATTTATGTATATTAGATTAGTGTTTATTGAGCTACAAGAGATTAACGATGTAGTAAAGTACAACAAAAAGTACAACAAAGTACAACAAAGCAGGTACATCTCTGTAGCAATTAGAACTCAACGTGCTCACATGAAGCATCTAAATAGTCACTCTACTGTATCCGACACTGTGTGGTCATTCTCTCCAGGAGAGGAAGTAAAGCTTGCCCAGAGCATCACCACAGACCAGTTCAGTAAAGCAGTGTGGGTTCACCTCCAGCACCAGAACTGGACCACCACACACAAACAAGCCCATCTGTAGAGACATCCAGAGACAGAGTGTTAGCATAAATACCCCAACAGCTCATTGGTGTGACTCATCCATTACTGGGGAGATCAGGAGGAAGATGGAATGACATTCACCTGTTTCTTGGTGTCTCTGTCCCAGATTTTGACTGTTCTGTCATGTGACGCTGAGATGATCTTGTGGTCAGTCAGTCGCAGTACACTGATCCTGTCACTATGTGCCTGAGGAACAAATACATCCTTATCACCGCCGCCAATATCGCCACCGCCAATATCGCCACCGCCAATATCACCGCCACCAATATCACCACCGCTGCCAATATCACCGCCACCAATATCACCACCGCCAATATCACCGCTGCCAATATCACCGCCACCAATATCACCACCGCCAATATCACCGCCGCCAATATCACCACCGCCGCCAATATCACCGCCGCCGCCAATATCACCGCTGCCAATATCACCGCCGCCAATATCACCGCCGCCAATATCACCGCCGCCAATATCACCGCTGCTGCCAATATCACCACCGCCGCCAATATCACCGCCGCCGCCAATATCACCGCCGCCAATATCACCGCCACCAATATCACCACCGCCAATATCACCGCTGCTGCCAATATCACCACCGCCACCAATATCGCCACCGCCGCCAATATCACCAGAGGAACCAGGGAGAGATCTTACAGGTTTTCTGCTGCTCCAGGAGTCCACGTTTGGCGTCTGGTTGAACCACATGTTCCCTTTGGAATCGCCACACACCACCATATCTGGACATCACAACGTAGTAAGACAAATGCATTATTCATATAACAACATGATGACAGAAGATTGAGCAGCTCTAAATATGTGTCCTGTGTGAATGTGATGACGGGGGTTTGAAGTGCAGCCACCTCTGTTCACAGCCACAGCACTTATCCATCCATCTGACCCTCCACAAGATTCCTCCATTTCTAGGTCGATGTCACCACATGAAGAATACAGGCCTGTCTTTAGTCCCAGGGCAAACTAAGGAAGGCACATCAAGTTCATCACACAATCATCCACCAACAAGTCAAATTTAATAAATCTTGTCAGTGATGCCAAACCTACCAGGAAGCAGAGCACAGCTTTCCCGTTCCTCTCAGCCACCAGCCAAGTGCTTTTTTCATCATTGGCAACCAATCCAAGGAAACGCGTGTCCCCCTTCCACCTGCCATTGAATTTGTTTGGTCAAGTCATTATTTATCAGTACCGTCTGGGTCTACCATGTAGAAATGTCTAAACCAAAAGAATCTGGGTCTGAATGAGCTTTACCTGTTCATCTCATTATCTGTCTCGGCACAAACACGGAATATACTTCCATCGTTACAAATTCCAAGCAGGATGGAGCAGAAGTGTAGGTTGCTAACTATAGAAGACACTGAGTGTGTTGACACCTTCAGAAGACTAGAGACAAAAAGAGGTCCATCAGTACCAGCAGACATTGAAGGAATACTGGAACACACGACTTTCAAATGTATCGCTTACAAATTGGCTAAACACTTGGTGTCGAGTGAGAACGTGGAACACAAGAAGCTGACCTTGCAGAACTGTGCTCAGGGTTCCAATCCAGCTTCCACACTGTGACAGAACACTGCTGGCATCCCACAGCAAACTGTCCTTCAGGCATACAGCAGATGGCCGTAACACCACCATCAGATGCCTGTTTAAAGCCAACTAGAGCCTTGTGGTTCCATATCTCCACTCTGCCAGAGTCATAACCAGACAGCAGCAGATCGCCGCTCTGAGAGATGCACACAGCAGTAACAGCGCCCCTCTGGTGGGTTTGACACTCTGGAGGAAATGAAAAACAGGAGAAACAGAAAATGATACACAGTCAGTGTCATACATCATACAATGTTTTCTGTAAAAAAATAAAGGCATGTGTGTGGTTTAATGGACATAAAGCAGAGACAAAAAAGACAGTTTATTGGAATAGCACTGGGTTGGAATCAAGCCCATACTGCAGCGGTACATGTGACCCATACTGCAGCGGTACATGTGACCCAGATGATTATATGATAATGAATGGGCTACCCATTGCCGTAGTAACACTCCAAGACCTCAAGGAGCGATCTTCAGAGATGGTGAGGAAGGTTGAGACTCCATCCTCCTTTGGCACCACACCATGTATACCTCCACTGTGGTCCTGCAAGGTGCTGTGATGTTGAACCTAGAATCAGAGGCAACAAGACCAGACATCTGAATAATTACAGTTCTGTACAGGCATGTTACTTCAGTCAAAGCCCAAACCCTTGACAGCTGACCTTCATCTCACCTGTAAGGGCTGCCACAGCTTTACCGTCCCATCCTCAGATGCCGTGGCAACCACCATGTCTTTCTGCTCGGTCTTCTGGGTCTGATCTGAATAGAAAACAGACTACATGACCACAACAGTATTTCATCCTGTAGTCTTTTAATTGGTAAAATATTTATATATGAATGTCTGTATTTTGTACCGATTCAGTACCTGAGTCCGGGAGAACAGAACAGTGGTGAATGCGTGACTTGTGAGCTGAAATACGGCTGACTTCCATCCCTGAATCCCATTTCCACACTTGCAGGTCCCCCTCGGCACCGCCGGCGATCACAAACTCCTCCTACAGACGCCCAAAGACAAAACAAACATCTTCAAGGAAACATCAGGACTTATATAGGTTTACATAAAGTAAGGAACGGGCCATCAACACATTCTTCACACAGGCTGCAGCTCCACACCATCCAGTATTAGAGAAGTCCACACCGCCTCCCACTATGTGACTCACCAGGCAGCAAACTGAACTGAAGGAGGACCTCCCCAGAATCTCTCCCACTATGTGACTCACCAGGCAGCAAACTGAACTGAAGGAGGACCTCCCCAGAATCTCTCCCACTATGTGACTCACCAGGCAGCAAACTGAACTGAAGGAGGACCTCCCCAGAATCTCTCCCACTATGTGACTCACCAGGCAGCAAACTGAACTGAAGGAGGACCTCCCCAGAATCTCTCCCACTATGTGACTCACCAGGCAGCAAACTGAACTGAAGGAGGACCTCCCCAGAATCTCTCCCACTATGTGACTCACCAGGCAGCAAACTGAACTGAAGGAGGACCTCCCCAGAATCTCTCCCACTATGTGACTCACCAGGCAGCAAACTGAACTGAAGGAGGACCTCCCCAGAATCTCTCCCACTATGTGACTCACCAGGCAGCAAACTGAACTGAAGGAGGACCTCCCCAGAATCTCTCCCACTATGTGACTCACCAGGCAGCAAACTGAACTGAAGGAGGACCTCCCCAGAATCTCTCCCACTATGTGACTCACCAGGCAGCAAACTGAACTGAAGGAGGACCTCCCCAGAATCTCTCTCACAAGGTGACTTGTCTTTAGGTCCCACAAACGGATCTTGCAGTCACTAGAACAGCTCACCTGGAAGTCGGCCAGATGTTAGTCACTGGTTTTTGCAGTTTTTAAGTCTAACTAGATGAAAACAGAGTTATATTATAAAATATAAACTGCTGTCATACTGACCACACAGTCAGAGCCCCAGGCACAGCCAGTTATCCAGTCCCCGTGGCAGTGTGGTAGAGACTGGGCCAGAACAGGGGAGGTGCTGACCTCCCACACCACCAGAGCCTGAAAGAGCATCACATCATCACCACTACTGGCACAAGTAAACAAACCAACACACACATCACCCTAAACCCAAATACCAACACACACCACCTTAACCCACACATCAAACAGCTGTACCTGGTCTTTCCCCCCAGACAGTAACTCCTTTCCATCTGTACTGAAGGCTAGACAGGTGACCCCTCCATTATGACCTCTCAAGACAAAGCTCGCACATGGGTCCACCCAGGGTTTAGAGGTCAAGTCCTTCACTGACCATAAAACAATGGAGCAGTCATCTAAGAGAAGGAAAATGGAACTATTAAGTCACTTGTTTAGATGAGATGCATTTGTGATCACTACAAAACTGAGTGTTTAATGACTGTTTTAGCGTTTGTTTGTTAACAAGTCCCACCTGAAGCTGAGGCCAGATAGGAGTCATTTTGTGCTAGAGCCAGGACGGCACCATGTTGCACCCCAAAACATCCCTGAAGCACCATGCCTGCCTCTCCCCCCTCTGTCGTCCTCCAGACCCTCAGTTGGTGGTCGGCTCCCCCAGACACTAGCAGCTTTGGTTCTTCTGCATCGAGCCACGTCAGGCACAGGATGGACACCTGAAGGTCCTGACTCGCCCAGATCCTCTCACCTACAGGAATAAGGCGGTTTTCACTATTGTTCACTATTGTTCAGTTATTTATCACACAGTGAATGTTTCAAAAACAGGTACCTGATTCACAACTGAAGAGCTTCAGCCCATCCCCATGGAAACCCACTGCAGCATAGCAACCAGTCACAGCTACACACAAAGCTGCAGGCTCTTTGGTTGGAAGCATCCTGCCCGTCCGAAAAACAGACTCCTGTAGAAGCAAACAAACACATAAAAAAGGATTCATTTGAACGTCAGAGTGACAAATGGGGAAAAACAGCGTACCCTTTTCTCTCCAAACACGTTCACAGCTCGACCCAGACCACCGGACCACAGCTTGACCTGAGGATAAGAAGGTACATTTAAATAACGTACATTTTTAAATATGAGTGTGTGTGTGTGTGTGTAGCATCTCTCACCGTATAGTCAGAGCTGGCACTGAGGAGTACAGTCCCAGCTAGTAGAAAGGTGAGCACCTCTGTGGAACCACGATGAGCCTGGTAGTTCCCCACGCAGGTGGCAGATGGAACTGACCACAGCCTCACCTCTCCGGACAGACAGCCGGAGCACAGCTGACAGGACGAGGGAGAAAAGGCCAGACTGCGGACTGCGCTCTGGTGACCAGAAAGTGTCTGGAGGAGAGGAAAAAGGGGTTTGTTAAAACATTGAGGGGGGGAATCTGCTAGATCACATCTGCCACATCACTAATATATTATCTCTTTACCCACCGTCACTTGGCCCTTCAGCCAGTCCCAGACCTGAACAAGCCCATCCCAACCCCCAGCTGCAACCAAATTCCCCTCAGGGTGAAACTGCACACAGTTCAGTGGGCTGGGGCTCAGCAGGGCTGTGATCAAACTGCCTTTGGTAGAAGACCACACCTGTTAAACACAATGTTGTTACATTTAGGTTTGAAAGAATGAGCAGTCAAATAAACATTTTACACGTCCCTTTCATCAGGAAATAATGAATCAAAACTGATAACAAAAAGAGGTAGATTACATTAGGATTTGTTCAGTATGTCAACTCACTTTAAGGCTCAAGTCCAAGGAAACAGTTGCAAGGTGCTTCCTGTCTGCACTGATGTCACTTCCTGTTATTCTGTTTGAGTGGGCATCAATGAGGGAAGTCCTAGAAAGACAGGAGAGAATGTATCATTTCTTCCTATTTGTATGTATCTTGTATGAGACAATATGTACAACCCATGTAGAGTCACATTCCTGTCATTACCTGCAGCAACTCTCAACATCCCACAATTCAATCTGTCCATCAAAAGAAGTAGTTCCCATAATGCCCTCTGTGAGAAAAAAGCATCCAGAGATGCCGTCACAGCTGCTCACCAGTGACCTCACTTCCTGTTAACCATCAAGGTAAAACAGCATCAACCCTGTGTATCGGGGAATACAGTCTGCTGTAAGTCTGTAACCAGGTCAGCAGCATGTGGTTTTATTCACCTGGCCAGTCTCTGTGTGGATGAGGTGGAGGTTTCCCTGTCCGGTCCCAACCACCATTACTCCACCCTCTGGACTCACAACCACACAGGTGGGGTTAGAAGGGAAGGTGGAGACCAGCTCACTGTGTTGACACATCAGCAACACTAGTCAGATAGGAACCAACATAACAACCTCTGCATCTAAGATAGTCGAGATGAATCAGAGATCCGGAACAACATGATGGTGGACAACTACACTTATATCTCCAGTATGAAGATGTTCTACTGTACCTGGTCTCCAGATGGGCATCTTGTTCATTGTTTAGCCACCTCATCACATGTACCCCTTTTCCTTCTTTTCCCATCATGCTTTGTGCCCAGACATGCGCAGCAGTGTCACAGGGCTCGTTGAGTGCTTGCTGCAGGAACAAGGCTGGCCAAGATGACAGGAGAGGGGCGTGGTGCTGGAGGAACCTCAGACAATCCTGAAGAACACTCTGGTCATCCTCTGACAAGCAACATTACAGATAAATAAGAAACCGGTTCATTTGTGATGTTCCGTCTGGAGAACATTCTGAGAGGTTCAACTATGCCTAAAAAAACAGGTAAAAGGAGGATTGTTTTTACCTGAAGAGTTGGAAGAGCCGACACCTGACAAATATAAGCTGTAGGTCTCCAGGAGCGGCTGTAGAAGGCCAATACGCACGTTGGCAAATAGGAAATGATAACTGGAAAGCAGGAAGTGTAGAGGCTCCCACTGGCCAGCACTCATCTAAACATAGACAACCAAGACATCTGAGTAGAAGAACCACTTAACACTTGTGACTCAGGCTACATCTTATGTCTGAGTAGAAGAATGGTCGACATGGGATGGAGGTTAAAGGTCACACCTAGTGACACTGACCAGGTGGAAAGGCAGATTCAAGATGGAGCTGGCCTCACAGTGGAGAAATGTGTCGTTTCCATGGGGATCAGCCTTCTCCCAAAGATGGGCTGAAAGTGACATGTACAGATCAGTAAATGTGATTTTTTTTTACATACATGTTATATGTACATGTATATGACATGTTGTCAGACTATTGGTAACTGGCAGGATTGTGGGTCATCTTGATCCAAGTACCCACCTGCCATCAAGAGATGAGCTTTGGTCCAGTCCGACTCCCCTGGGAGAAGCAGCTCTTTTTTAAAGGCCAGTTTGACCTCTGGATTGTCCAGAACCAGGGGGTCATCAGGCCCGTAACAATGAGATGGACCAATCAGGCTGCAGAACAGAATCAATAAGCTTACCCGTGTTTAGGATACACACATGTCCAGAGTGTCTCAAATGAAACCATTTTTGTACGTACCATAGACACACTAGACACACCGTGGACATATTATGAACATGTCACATGTCATTCATCCAACCAGTGTACAAACACTCAGTCCCTCCCCTTCTCATTAGAGCCAATCACATCACAGTAACTGAACAACTGTCCTCATTTGGGTAGAGAACTGGACTTCAGATGATATTCATCATGAACCTAATTCTGACTTCTGACGGTTTCTTACCTGTGTAGACTCCGAACCATCTGGGAGAAGGTTGCCATGGGGACACGCTTTTTGGGCTTTCTGGCTAAACACAGCATCTCCCTCCAGCCTGTCCTCTCTCCTCCAGAAGTCAGGTCATTGCATATATTCAGGATGACATACAGATCTCTCTCCTTGAGTCCTGGAATAAAAACAAGACATGACAACACGCCACAAGGTTGTGAGAAAGTGTTGGATCACAGCCACTATGGTGCTGGTAGTGAGAGGAGATGTTTGGTTGAGAGTGTGTGTGTGTGTGTGTGTGTGTGTGTGTGTGTGTGTGTGTGTGTGTGTGTGTGGACAGCGGCTGCAGTAAGGAGTGAAACAGGGAGTTTTCCAGGGCCATGGCTCTCACCTGTACAACTGACATTCATGGCAGATAGGGCCCGACCCAGTCCCACATCTCGATACTGGAACAGCAGTCTGGTCAGGGTGTGTTGGACCAGCTCACTCAGAGACGAGGGAAGATTCTGCAGACTGTCCTTCATCTGAAAAACACAACATAGTCATCAAACGGTCTGTAGAACCACTGATGTCACATTTCAGTCCCATGACTGTTTACATGACTATTAATTATGGGATGGGGATGAAATGACAGGATGTTCAACCTTCTCAAAGGAGGCGAAGTTCCTGAGTTCATCACAGGCCAGATGCAGATAGAGGGGACTCGCGGCTCCTTTCTTCATCAGGAGTGTCTGAAGCTGCACAGGTACACAAACAGATGCTTCATCACCGTTACCATGGACACACAGATGCTTCATCACCGTTACCATGGACAAACAGATGCTTCATCACCGTTACCATGGACAAACAGATGCTTCATCACCGTTACCATGGACAAACAGATGCTTCATCACCGTTACCATGGACAAACAGATGCTTCATCACCGTTACCATGGACAAACAGATGCTTCATCACCGTTACCATGGACAAACAGATGCTTCATCACCGTTACCATGGACAAACAGATGCTTCATCACCGTTACCATGGACAAACAGATGCTTCATCACCGTTACCATGGACAAACAGATGCTTCATCACCGTTACCATGGACAAACAGATGCTTCATCACCGTTACCATGGACAAACAGATGCTTCATCACCGTTACCATGGACAAACAGATGCTTCATCACCGTTGCCATGGATAAACAGATGCTTCATCACCGTTACCATGGACAAACAGATGCTTCATCACCGTTACCATGGACAAACAGATGCTTCATCACCGTTACCATGGACAAACAGATGCTTCATCACCGTTACCATGGATAAACAGATGCTTCATCACCGTTGCCATGGACAAACAGATGCTTCATCACCGTTGCCATGGATAAACAGAACAAGCCATACTGTAGTGATGAGACAAACCTGATTATTGAAGGCAGAATCACTAAGCTTCTTCCCGTAAACGCCGAGTTCTTTCTGAACAATCTCCTTCCTGTCAGGCAAAGACAGTTGTCCTAAAGGAAACAAAATAGTCCCTTTCTTCTTGGTGAGGACCCGCAGAAGTGCTGAGTCTGAGGGGACACTGAGCACCAGACACACACCCTGTCAGAAGAACAGAGTGACACATGGGTGAGGACTTGGTGAGGACCCGCAGAAGTGCTGAGTCTGAGGGGACACTGAGCACCAGACACACACCCTGTCAGAAGAACAGAGTGACACATGGGTGAGGACTTGGTGAGGACCCGCAGAAGTGCTGAGTCTGAGGGGACACTGAGCACCAGACACACACCCTGTCTGAAGAACAGTGACACATGGCTTTATATGCATGTTGTTCTCACCAAACAGATGAACTACAAGAACATAAATCAGGTTTCTGACCTGAGGAATCTGCTGGGGTATCCAATCAGAGATCAGCTTCCCTGTGCCGTCCTGCACAAGCTCCGCCCCATCAACTAACAAGGTCAGCTGTTGGTCCTTTCTATTATCATGCAACTGCAGGTGGAATTCTGACAGCAGATGCCTAGAATAAAACACATGGTTGGATATTTCTTGAACATATCAGGGAGTTTGAAAGGAAATAATCACACACACACACACACACACACACACACGTGTGGGTGTGTGTTTTCTGTTCAGACTCACTTATAAGAGGATGGGAGACAGGAGCCTTCTTTATCCTTGCCTCTCCATAACCACAGCACAAGGCAGTGTAGAAGGTTGTCCACACCACGTGCTGATTTGCTAGCAGCAGTTGAGTAGGAGAAGACTTCCCCTCTAGGGACTTTCTGGGACTTGGTTGAAGTGCTTAGGGCCTTTGCCAAAGCAGCCTGTCAGAATGGAAATAAAGCATAACAATTACTAGGAGACAGATTAAGACTGAAAGACATGTATGAACACGTCATTTGGAAGATAATGAAGCGTTAGATTGTCTCTGCTATAAATGTTGTTTACGGTTACCATGAAAGCGGTTTTTCCCTGTCCTCGAGCTCCCTCTATCAGAACCACTCCTCCACGAAGCCGAGTCTCATGCACCTTCTCCACCCCAGAAGACAGCAACTTGGCACGGCCGGAAAACTGCCTCTGCAAGGCGCCCTGGTGAACTTCCTGCTCTGACAGATCTGACCTGGAATCATGATCGTCGGTTTCCTGTAAAACAACATTGACATGATGATATGATAGTGGATCTGGAACACAAGATAGTGGAAACGGGTTTCACCGTTACGTTCTGCCTTCGTGTCTGACCTCCACAAAATGCTTCAACAGCGCCCCCCACAGGTCCAGCAGCACCGCCTTTCCGAACTCTTCCAGACCTTTCACATAGGACTTCCCATCCACAGTACCACCCCACTCACAGGGGTAACTGCAAGAGAGGCATAAAGAGTGAACAGTGATGAGGAAAACCAATTAGCTTGGACATGTTAGAGCACTCATGAAAATGCAGATCTAACCTCTCAAATACTTTTGCGCCAGTATTTACGATTCTCCTTTTCAGGTCAGACATCTTAGTTTCAGCCTCTTTGGACTCAGGAGCAAAGTCTGCTCTCCACGCCACAGGAACAGATCTGCAAAGAAGCTACTATTATTTCTGCAAGGTATGAAGGATTTTATAATGATGAGTTGTTCCAATGAGACATATTGACATAAATCCCATGTTAACTGATATATAGTGCACCTGGACAGATGGGGTTTCCTGAAGTAACAGAACATGTGATTCTGAACTGTGTCTGGGTGAAGGGCTTGAAACTGTCCAATCTCCATCTCCGTCATGGATAAACCCGATGGAGCAGAATTCAGCTGGAGACAATAAAACAAATAATAAAACATGTAGTCGTAGGCTTCAAAGACACACCATCTTCTGCTAAACATGACAGAACCCCTATAAAGTAGAGATAAATGAGGTGACCCATACCCATCTGTACTGTAGCAGGTCTGGTAGGGAGGGCCGGGAGGGCACCAGTCCATATCGCTCTCCCAGAATGCCGAGCAGTAACTGACTACGGCACACCTCTGACAGGCAGAGCTCAACCAGTCGCCCAGTCTCCTCCTCTGTCACACCCCAGCGGAGTTCAACCTCCTGCAGGTAGAGGCAGTGTTGCGCAGCGCGACGCCTGAGCTCAGGAAACACTGTACGCACCAGAACATCTCTCTCAGCCTCCATGTCTCTGAATGTGGAAGAGACAAACACCCGCACCTCTCGCCATCTGGGGATACAGTGACAACGAGAAAAAAGGCCAGGCCAGGAAAAGATCAGAAGAAGAGGTGATAGAACAAGGGCCGGCGTGACAAAGGCCGGCGTGACAACGGCCGGCGTGACAAGGGCCGGCGTAACTAGGGCCGGCGTAACAAGGGCCGGCGTAACAAGGGCCGGCGTAACAAGGGCCGGCGTAACAAGGGCCGGCGTAACAAGGGCCGGCGTAACAAGGGCCGGCGTAACAAGGGCCGGCGTAACAAGGGCCGGCGTAACAAGGGCCGGCGTAACAAGGGCCGGCGTAACAAGGGCCGGCGTAATAAGGGCCGGCGTAATGGGGAAAGGAGAGGAACACTCAGTTTCTGTGGTTCTCTTGGCGGCTCTACAGACCAATCATAAAGTATGAAACATCATGTAAAACCAAACCAATACTACAGGACGTTCATTCAACGACCTCTGCCATATACCTCTGGGTTGGAGTGGCCGGAAGTGGGACGATGGCATCTCTTTTAGTGTCTTCGGCACCCCCCTGTGGCAGAGGAATGTGGTGCAGCTTGTCCATGTTGTCCACATGCTCCAACAGTCTGGATGAACCTCTCTCAGCCACAAACCTATAGACAACAAAATTACACAAATCCACAACACCATGGCACAATGTAACAAGGTCTAAAATTATTATGGTACAAACATGTTAAGATGTTTAAAACACAAACATTTAAACGTATGAATATCAATTAAAAGCACTTTGAGGACCGGTGGTTGAATGCCATCTCAGCACACAGACAATTGGCTACCATGTCACGTTATACTGGAACGACCCAATGTTTGTTGGGTCCCTAAAGGCTGAATTGTGGTTGAAGGCTGGGGAGTGTTCCCACAAGCATGTGTGTACCAGAACATACATTCTGGATGGAAAACAGTGTGATAGCATTTAGAATGGTTTGGCTATTGGAAATGTCTCAATATTCAGATGTCCCTACTGCGGGAGTCTGGTTTTCACCCACACCTTCTCATTTTCACCATGCCCATTTTACACAGTGGACCTCTCTCACCTGCACTGCTGTCATACCTGTTTACATTCTTGAATTACTCTATTTGCTCAGGCATGCTCAAATGCTCTTTTTCCCAAAATCACATTCATATAATTTGTGCACACTAATGACCTACCTGCTAGATACACTTTAACCTTTTAACATTCTGTATATAGACTCTCCTTTGTATTTTATATTGTTGTTATTGACATATCAATGCTGCTCAACTGACCTACTTATACGTCATCCTGTATTATCTGTATATTGACTCTCCACTTGATCCTGTATTATCTGTATATTGACTCTCCACTTGATCCTGTATTATCTGTATATTGACTCTCCACTTGATCCTGTATTATCTGTATATTGACTCTCCACTTGATCCTGTATTATCTGTATATTGACTCTCCACTTGATCCTGTATTATCTGTATATTGACTCTCCACTTGATCCTGTATTATATGTATATAGACTCTCCACTTGATCCTGTATTATCTGTATATTGACTCTCCACTTGATCCTGTAATATCTGTATATTGACTTTCCACTTGATCCTGTATTATCTGTATATTGACTCTCCACTTGATCCTGTATTATCTGTATATAGACTCCACTTGATCCTGTTTTGCTTTGTAGAATCCCATTGCTATTTGCCCTCTTATATTCTCTGTATTTATTGTCTAAATGTATTTTGTCTTGCATATTTTTGCTTTATCTTGGCCAGGTCATTGTTGCTCAATCAGCCTACCTGGTTAAAAAAGGTTAAATTATTCAGAAATGCAGAATGGTGTGAAGAACTTGCCTGAGGATCTGTTCACTAAAGCCTTTCAGTACAACACAGTTCCTGTCAGTGGGGTGCTCATTACACCTGAAACACAGAAAGACTGGATTTAAAGAAGGACAGGCGTCTGGTAAATATGGTTTCATAATTCTAAAAGAACAGGTTGTAGAGCAAACAATTATGATAGCGGCTTAGTAGAGTTAAATCAAATTATTAAATATACAAACATTTATGATAGTAGAGTTAAATCAAATTATTAAATATACAAACATTTATGATAGTAGAGTTAAATCAAGTTATTAAATATACAAACATGTATGATAGTAGAGTTAAATCAAGTTATTAAATATACATACATTTATGATAGTAGAGTTAAATCAAGTTATTAAATATACAAACATTTATGATAGTAGAGTTAAACCAAGTTATTAAATATACAAACATTTATGATAGTAGAGTTAAACCAAGTTATTAAATATACGTACATTTATCATAGTAGAGTTAAACCAAGTTATTAAAGCACCACAATACCTACTTTTCACCCAAGAATATTTTAACTACGAGGGGATTGTTGTTTACAGTCTTCCTGTATTGATCGATCGCCAGATCAAAGTCATTCAACAAGTAATCCTCACACAGTACAATTATAGTGTCCACCTGAAAAGACACCAAGGTTTTAAAATATGTAAGGGCGAAATAAGACAATGAAATAAATAAATTGGGAAATAAAATGCACAGAAATATGTACCTTCTTATTCAGTGTCATTTCTCTATGAATGTAAGTGGAGCAGCTGTCTACGTCGTCATACTGGGTCTCCTGTCAAATACATTTATGATGCCATCAATCCCTTAAAGAGCGACCGTTGAAAAATGTATAAATCAATATTTCAAAAAAACAAATTTGGTCATTCAAAAGTGACAGAAGACATTTTGTGAAACAATTCTAACAACGTGCAGACAGAAATGAAGGAAATATCGCGAGCCCTTACATTAACCTGCTTCATTACTTGGCCAACATTTTCCAACACCACATCTGACTTGAGACGATTGATGGTTGAACATCCGATGTAGTTAAAGAGGACCAGCTGCGGATCCTCAGAGCTCTGGGCGACCATTAAGGAAAGCAACACCCCAATCTCCTGCGTCTGTCAGGAAGGAACAGAACACAGCAAACTCATTTCTTACACGTCCAAACACATCTAGTGGATTGTTTCCAGGGTTTTAACGACAGGAGTTTAGTCGTACAGAGGGTGTAACTTTCTCCTCAACTTCCTCTCCGTCACTGGGCTCTCGTTCATACGGGCAGCAGAGGTCCTTGGCGGCACTCGTGGTTTGATCAGACATGACGGCACTAAAGAAGACCATGGTGCGGCCCGGGAGAGGAGGCACGTTGTGGCGGCATGAGATCTGCACTGCTGTCTCCAGAGCCTTACGGTACCGCTCCAGAAGGTCCTGTGAAAATGTTCTCTTACTGGACACACAGACAAAGTGGAATGCATTTAAACCATTTTACTAAATACTTTTATACCCAAAACTCTTCAACTTGATAAATATTCCAAGTCTCTCTGTTCATCGATTTACTGCCCCACTCATTGTTAGTTTCTATGTACCTGGCTTTCTGCTGAAGGCGTTTCTTCATGTTGTACATACTGGAGACGAAGGGCACACCCAACGCCACCCTCATCCTCTTGCGTCCAGCCGTCTCCCAGTCCAGTTTAGTTAAGGTTCTGGATTTGGGCATCTTCTTCAGAAGGTCCTTTAAGATCACTGTATTACTGCTGACTGGATTCTTTGATGCAAAACCTTAAAGTGGAATATTAGCAGAATTAATTGGTCAATTAGTAGAGGAACGAAGAAAGCACTAGGCCAGTAGACCGTCTACCCATAATGCACTGCACAGACTACTGACAACACATGGGTTGAGAAGCTGAGAGGAAGAATTTTAGTAAAGTTTCCAAAGATCCCCAAATTGTCCGCAGAGCTAAACGTGTGTGTGTGTGTGTGTGTGTGTGTGTGTAAATGATACTTACCAATGTTGTGGAGCTCAACTATGACCTTATAGGCGGAGAGGAAGCGAAATGGAAACTGTCGGCTCTGAATGACTGCTTTCTACGACAACAACAAAACACACAGAAACCGAAATAAACATGGGAATATAAAACTGATATATCTTACTTAATACAACATTTAATATATATATGACAATTTACCTATTATTTGTTCAGTTGACTAGAATATGCTAAAACACTAGAATATTTGAACATGATTCACTCACTTTAGAAGTCAGTCTTCCCAGAATGGTCTGATGATGTTTTTCACTAATTCCCTGAGTGATCATATTCCTCAGGTTCCTCAGCATAGCCATAAACGGCAGTGAGTTACTGTCTGCAAAACAAACATTGACATAACAACCACCAGCTACTATGGAGAGGGTTTTGCTTTACAAAGTGCGATTAAAATTGATTTCAGACACATAGCAGAAAAGCACTAATTGTATTAACATGGGATTTTAAAGGCTTAACAATTATTTTGTAAAAAAAATCATTTTAAACTTTTGTCATTCTGTTTAATACCATAATGGGGTCATCAGTGTGTAGTTGACAGTAGCAACCAGGTCTCTAAGTTAAGAGGACCGGATGCTAAAGAATGAGCTTCCTCTTCACAGCCATTCAGTTTTTTCTGCCATTCTGGCGGTTTTGGTTTCCATTACATCAATGTAAAAAATGGCTGCTTTTGATTGTGATAGCGTTCACCATGTAAGAGGTATCAACGACAAAAGTCATAGACACTCTTTCTATAATTGTCGAGCTCACAGGTAGAATGGCGTTGATATCTCCAATTATGATGAAAGAGCAGCATGGCAAAGATGTGGCAGAATAAGAAATAGCCTGCATCTAAGCACAATATTTCTATCAAATAAATTTAAAATGAACATTGCATTTATCTAATTTGCTCAAGTAAGCCGTAATAATTTGAGGAGTGAAACGTGGTCTAACAATAGCATTAACTAGTGTGGGGTTGTATTCCCAATATCCTGTTCTTGTTACTGTGGCGCTTATTAAAAATAGAATACCTCAAAAAAATGAAAATAAAAGATAAATAAGTAATATATAAGTAATAATAAAAAATAAGAAATATATAAGTGTGATGAATTGATTGCTGCTTGCAGATTAGCATAGGGTCCCTACTTACTCCCTAAGTGGTGTAATTCATATTAAACTATTTAATAAATATGCTCTGGTTACACATTCATTTTCCAATCACACTTGTAAGTCCTAAGGGAGTGAATACGCACTCCACCAAGACATCACACTTAATAGTTTTCATACCGATCAGCTTCTCCCAGGTGGAGGCTTTGTTTCCCAGTTTGCTGAGAAGACGTTCCCATGTATCTGGCTGTTTAAGCTTCATACGCTGGCCAGCCCTCTTGCTGTCCCAAACCCCACTGAGTCCACTGTAAGAGAACGCCTTCAGATCACTAGGATACCTGGAAACATGCGGAGACAGAATATCAGATTATAAACTGGATATCTTACCCAGTGTTAGCCAATAAGTTTATTATATATGTGACATGACATGGTGAGCTGGTTCAGATATCTCAGTGTTAGCCAATAAGTTTATTATATATGTGACATGACATGGTGAGCTGGTTCAGATATCTCAGTGTTAGCCAATACGTTTATTATATATGTGACATGACATGGTGAGCTGGTTCAGATATCTAACCCAGTGTTAGCCAATACGTTTATTATATATGTGACATGACATGGTGAGCTGGTTCAGATATCTCAGTGTTAGCCAATACGTTTATTATATATGTGACATGACATGGTGAGCTGGTTCAGATATCTCAGTGTTAGCCAATACGTTTATTATATATGTGACATGACATGGTGAGCTGGTTCAGATATCTCAGTGTTAGCCAATAAGTTTATTATATATGTGACATGACATGGTGAGCTGGTTCAGATATCTCAGTGTTAGCCAATACGTTTATTATATATGTGACATGACATGGTGAGCTGGTTCAGATACCTCAGTGTTAGCCAATACGTTTATTATATATGTGACATGACATGGTGAGCTGGTTCAGATATCTCAGTGTTAGCCAATACGTTTATTATATATGTGACATGACATGGTGAGCTGGTTCAGATATCTCAGTGTTAGCCAATAAGTTTATTATATATGTGACATGACATGGTGAGCTGGTTCAGATATCTCAGTGTTAGCCAATACGTTTATTATATATGTGACATGACATGGTGAGCTGGTTCAGATATCTCAGTGTTAGCCAATACGTTTATTATATATGTGACATGACATGGTGAGCTGGTTCAGATATCTCAGTGTTAGCCAATACGTTTATTATATATGTGACATGACATGGTGAGCTGGTTCAGATATCTCAGTGTTAGCCAATACGTTTATTATATATGTGACATGACATGGTGAGCTGGTTCAGATATCTCAGTGTTAGCCAATAAGTTTATTATATATGTGACATGACATGGTGAGCTGGTTCAGATATCTCAGTGTTAGCCAATACGTTTATTATATATGTGACATGACATGGTGAGCTGGTTCAGATATCTCAGTGTTAGCCAATACGTTTATTATATATGTGACATGACATGGTGAGCTGGTTCAGATATCTCAGTGTTAGCCAATACGTTTATTATATATGTGACATGACATGGTGAGCTGGTTCAGATATCTCAGTGTTAGCCAATACGTTTATTATATATGTGACATGACATGGTGAGCTGGTTCAGATATCTCAGTGTTAGCCAATACGTTTATTATATATGTGACATGACATGGTGAGCTGGTTCAGATATCTAACCCAGTGTTAGCCAATACGTTTATTATATATGTGACATGACATGGTGAGCTGGTTCAGATATCTCAGTGTTAGCCAATACGTTTATTATATATGTGACATGACATGGTGAGCTGGTTCAGATATCTCAGTGTTAGCCAATACGTTTATTATATATGTGACATGACATGGTGAGCTGGTTCAGATATCTCAGTGTTAGCCAATAAGTTTATTATATATGTGACATGACATGGTGAGCTGGTTCAGATATCTCAGTGTTAGCCAATACGTTTATTATATATGTGACATGACATGGTGAGCTGGTTCAGATATCTCAGTGTTAGCCAATACGTTTATTATATATGTGACATGACATGGTGAGCTGGTTCAGATATCTCAGTGTTAGCCAATACGTTTATTATATATGTGACATGACATGGTGAGCTGGTTCAGATATCTCAGTGTTAGCCAATACGTTTATTATATATGTGACATGACATGGTGAGCTGGTTCAGATATCTCAGTGTTAGCCAATACGTTTATTATATATGTGACATGACATGGTGAGCTGGTTCAGATATCTCAGTGTTAGCCAATACGTTTATTATATATGTGACATGACATGGTGAGCTGGTTCAGATATCTCAGTGTTAGCCAATACGTTTATTATATATGTGACATGACATGGTGAGCTGGTTCAGATATCTCAGTGTTAGCCAATACGTTTATTATATATGTGACATGACATGGTGAGCTGGTTCAGATATCTCAGTGTTAGCCAATACGTTTATTATATATGTGACATGACATGGTGAGCTGGTTCAGATATCTCAGTGTTAGCCAATACGTTTATTATATATGTGACATGACATGGTGAGCTGGTTCGGATATCTCAGTGTTAGCCAATACGTTTACTAGGATCAATATGTGTAAATGTGGTACCTCTTTCCCAGTATGGCCATGACATGGTGCGCCGGCTGTTTGATGTGAAGCCACTTTATCATCTTCTTTAGACTGAACTCACTTTGCTTTTTATCCACCACTATATTCTCCCCCATCTTCAACTATGACCCAAGACAAAATAACACTATTTAAAACAAATAAATGTACTACACACAAATGAGATTAGACTAACAGACACAAACACACTTACAAACTTCTGTAGATTTGTGGCACTACATCCCAGCATTTTTGCCCACTTATCAAACTGAGTTGTGGTTGGTTTCTGGAGTAAACAGTGAACAAATTCAGAAGAGTAAACGTGTAATAATATGTAGTGTGAGGATGTGTGTGCACGGTTACTGTTTCAACTGACTGGTAACACTAAGAATACTCTATTATACATAGATAACACAAGATAATCACACAAACATCCCAAAAGGTAAATAAGACTATTGTAGTAAATATAATAAGAAATGCACCAGAAAACCAAGTACTGTCATGAAACACATATAGACTGATACTGTGCAACAAACCAGTGGAACCCCCAACACAGCGGCGGCACCCCGAACACAGTGGCGGCATTTAACAGTGGCGGCATTTAACACAGTGGAACCCCAACACAGTGGCACCCAACACAGTGGGACCTAAGAGTATGGTACCTTGCTAGTTCTTTTTGAGCGATTGTGTTTGCAGCGATGTTTGCGTGTGTTGTATTTGGCCAGCTGGTACTCGTTGAACTGCTTGAACTTGTCTGCCAGGGCTTTCTTCAGGCAGACGGGCAAAGAACGGCCGAAACACTGGGAATGACATCAGAGTGGAATGGTTCTGAGAGAAATTCTGTGGACCGGCAAGGTGCTGCACAGAGTCACGGATCTACATTACGGATCTACATTACGGATCTAGGGAAAGTGAACAAGATGTTGAGAGACAGAGGTTTGTACTGGTGACTCACCATGGAGTAAAGCCTCACCACTTCCAGCCAGTCTGATGGGAGCTGCACAGCTGAACAGAAATACCTACGCACATGTGGTTTGGTGGCTGGGAGGTGAGCTGCAAGAGCTAATAAGAAGTTAGCTGTGATACGGATGTTCAACTCCTGTCTGGTGTAGACTGCAGCCTACAGGTGAACAGAGGATTAGATAAGGCAGGTTGTTAAATAACACCCAAACAAACAGGGGTAACGTGAGATAATGCTCTATTTGTGCAGGTGACATTTGACAGAACAGCTGGTTATATAAGCTTCTGATCAAGTAATTCTTAGAGAACAATTAAACAGACAATCTCCCGACACACACAAACCTTAAGAAGAAATTGGGGATCTTCAGTAGAGATGCTTGTGGCCAGGTTCTGTATCTTTTTCCAGACACTGTTTTCATCATCCCAATCTTTCTGACCAGGAGCAGAGGTCTTATTCACCAGAGAACAGCACAACTCATTTAGCAGCAGGTACTGAAGGGAAAATAAGATTTGAGTTTACCTGGAATGTCAAACCTAAACACGTTCTAATTTCCAATACCAACCTGGTAAAATAAACTCCTATAGGGAATGTTGGAATAAAAAGTCAACACAAACAACACAGACAACAACCAGACAGCACAGACAACAAACAAACAACAGAGACAACAACCAGACAGTACAGACAACAAACAAACAACAGAGACAACAACCAGACAGTACAGACAACAAACAAACAACACAAACAACAACCAGACAGCACAGACAACAAACAAACAACACAAACAACACAGACAACAACCAGACAGCACAGACAACAAACAACACAGACAACACAGACAACAAACAGACAGCACAGACAACAAACAACACAGACAACAAACAGACAGCAGAGGCATTAAAGCCAAGAACAAAAAAGGCATCACTAAACAACAACAAAATTATAAACAAACTGATTTGTTAGTTAGTTAGTTCATTAGTTCATTCCAATTCCTTGGTGGAGAGAAATGTAAAGGGTGTAAAGGGCCTTATATGACCTGCATTTCAGGTGCTTTATATGACCTGCATTTCAGGTGCTTTATATGACCTGCATTTCAGGTGCTTTATATGACCTGCATTTCAGGTGCTTTATATGACCTGCATTTCAGGTGCTTTATATGACCTGCATTTCAGGTGCTTTATATGACCTGTATTTCAGGTTCTTTGTATGATCTGCATTTCAGGTGCTTTATATGACCTGCATTTCAGGTGCTTTATATGACCTGCATTTCAGGTGCTTTATATGACCTGCATTTCAAGTGCTTTATATGACCTGCATTTCAGGTGCTTTATATGACCTGCATTTCAGGTGCTTTATATGACCTGCATTTCAGGTGCTTTATATGACCTGCATTTCAGGTGCTTTATATGACCAGCATTTCAGGTGCTTTATATGACCTGCATTTCAGGTGCTTTATATGACCTGCATTTCAGGTGCTTTATATGACCTGCATTTCAGGTGCTTTATATGACCTGTATTTCAGGTTCTTTATATGATCTGCATTTCAGGTGCTTTATATGACCTGCATTTCAGGTGCTTTATATGACCTGCATTTCAGGTGCTTTATATGACCTGCATTTCAAGTGCTTTATATGACCTGCATTTCAGGTGCTTTATATGACCTGCATTTCAGGTGCTTTATATGACCTGCATTTCAGGTGCTTTATATGACCTGCATTTCAGGTGCTTTATATGACCTGCATTTCAGGTGCTTTATATGACCAGCATTTCAGGTGCTTTATATGATCAGCATTTCAGGTGCTTTAGATGGAAATGGAGAACTGTTCCTTAATGAAGTTGATTGAGAGAGATGGGTTAGGTTTACCTAACACTTACCCTAACACTTACACTAACACTTACCCTGTGACAGACAGCACAATCTACCCTCACCTTTTTGTCTCTCAGTTCTTCTTCCAGTTCATCTTTTCCCCTCTCTCTCTCATCAAACGCCTGTTTCCCAATTGTTATGGTTGGGTTCAGCTCCTCCTCATCCAAACCCAATTCCAGGACAGGCATCTCTGTGGACACATCTGACTCCTCAGCCATGAAGCTGTCTTGGTATGAATCCTGTTATTACAGAAGAACAACACATTCTGTGTACTGCTATGAGAAACATTTGAACTTAACTTCAACACAGTCAGTCGTTAACGTAAATATTAGGCCCATAGTTCTAACAGACATTGGCTAGACTGGGAGGAACATTGAGTCAGAACTACGGACTGAGACCCGGGTCACATACCAGACTCATCACATCCTCAGAGGCAGACTGCTTCAGGCAGCTAGGAGGCACAACAGTACAGGAGGAGGTCAGAGTGGAAGGCAACGAATGACATATGGAGGAGGAAGAGGGGAGCGAAGAGGAAACACTCAGTAGGAGTTTGTTTTCTGTGCTGACGAGTGGGGAGGTAAGGAGGGAGGAGGAGAGGGAGGAGGTGAGAAAGGGGGGGAAAGTGAGGGAAGGAGTAGAGAGGGAGAGGAGGGTGGATGTGAGGTGGGAGGAGGTGAGGGTGGGAGAAGTGACAGAGGAAGTGGTGATGGACAGTAGGGTGGATGTGGTCGATGTTAGCCTGGAGGGCTGGGATGCCCAGGATAAAGGCACAAGGAGGTTCTGAGGCAGAACAGAGGCCTGGACCAGAAGTGTGTTCTCCATGGTCGGTCCTATTGATGCACCTTGTTGGACCTGTGACCCATGAGGCGAGTGAAAAGGCAGTGACTTCATCTGCAAGGAGAAATCAATAGTGTCAGGTTTTTAGATTAGTTGGGACTCAACCTAACAGAATCCATTAGGTATTACTGATAAGCTGTCCTGCAGCATTCCAGATCACTAGTGTAAACTGTATACAAGGACATGCATACAAACCCATCCCTGCATTTGGGTGGGGCCTTTCTCTGACAAAAGCAGTGGTAAAACAAAGTCCACTCAACAAATAAGAAGTATGTCTAGCTTAAAGTGCGATAAAATATGATAACATGCACATTGTTTAATGGATACATTAATCCAGAACCGTTTTTTTCATTAGTATAGTTGGTGGTAATAAATTGGCTATCCACAATATTAGATTGGTACTAGAAGTACAGTGAGTAAAGTACACACAAGAACAGGTCCAGGGCTAGAAAGTGTTAATGTTTAAACAGCACGCCCTTATCCACAATGAATTGATAAAAAGGAATGACCAAACTACCAATATATTATGAGTTTACACAAATGTACGAATGACTGAACTATAATATTATGCCTTCAAAGCATTAGTATAGCAGCACCGTGATTACAAGACATTTATAAGGTTGTAATAACAATACACAATAAAGTTATGCTATTCAGATCAATTTCATTGGGTGTGACGGTCAGTAATGCAGAACGAATAGAGGCAAACTTACCTAATTAGTCGTTCAAAAGCTCCCGATGATAATAACTAACAAATGTACATTATTTATAAGATGAATTATGCGATCAGCTCTCAGGACAACATAAAGTGTATGGGAACCAAGCCACAATAAGACGTACTCAAAATATTAAAACTTGAGTCTTCAAAATAAGAGTCCCTCATTCAAATAAGTGAAAATGGATAAACAATTGACATTTGAACTTTATATTATGCTATATAATGTTGTAATGTATTAAATTATTTTACATGATAATTTATGATTATAAAAATGTTCTACTTCAGAATTATTAAACCACATATATTGAGTTCACATCAAGGTGTCAAACCGGTTCCTTGGAGTGCCGGGTATCTGCAGGTTTTTGCTCATACTTAATTACTTGATTAATTAGTTAAGTCATAAATGATTTAAGATCTGACCTCACCTGGGTGTAAGGTTCTCAGTTGGACTTGGTCACAAATTGAAAGGAAACCCAGCATACACTAGGTTCACAGTAGAATCAGGTTGACATATGTGGTTCACACAAACAGTGGTACTTCAAAGGTTTAAAAACGACTTTTTTCAAATATTTTCTAAACAGGTCAAACAACATAATGATGAGGAAGGTTTACAGGGATTATTCTACCAGGAAATATATTCAACTGTTAATCCTGAAGTCTTCAAAAACCACTTCCACAAAGCATTATTCATAGGGGCATATTGGACTGCTATGAGATACAAAATGATAGATCAATTATTCCAGAAAGATTTCAGTTTACCTGAAAAAAATGCAGAAGCAACCTGGTTTTCCCACCCTCCGGTTTGAATACGAGGTGGTTTACTTATGCCGTACTTGAAAATAGAACTTTGCGTTTTGAACATAATACTGTTTTCTGAAAGGCGTAAACACTGGACAGAAACACCTATTATGTATTATTGTATATGGATATCAGAATGCTTATGACATTGGAAGCATGGCTTTTCTTCTGTTTTGTGGTATGGAGTTGAAGGTGAAGTGGTACCAGGTGTTTTGTCTTAGAATAATCACTGAGTAATTGCAGTGCTGATACACAGCTGTTGCATGAAAACCTTATTAGTGAAACTGGGTGGAAGTGTGAATGAATATGACGAACTAGACAACCTCTTGACGTGACAGTCCTTGTCTTATTTTCGTAGTACCAGTGTGATCATAGAGGTGTGTAAAACAAAGCAGAAACTTTTTGAAAACTATTGAGTGCATACAGTATTGAGTTGACTGCATACTGGTCCCATGTGAAATAAACCCAAAACACCAACATACTCGATATTGTGCAATATGTTACATCCACAGTAGCATTTAATAATTATTTAACGACATTTCAACATTCTACAAAATAATCTATTAATACTGTGTAATGTTTCCAACATTGCTTGGGACTTTCATTTTGAAGGCGGAATTTGTGGTGCTATTGTTGCTCAGCATTATCATGGCTAGCGTCCTACCGCTTCCTACAGGTCTACATCCGCCTATATGTCATCAAATGTCAGGCTATTGGTCGACCAGTAAAAGCGTTGTCTGATTACGTCCTGTTCGGACACCGTAGGACGTAATTATCATATGACCACGTGCTCCTCCCCTGTGTTTGTTTTTGCGGAAGTAGAACCCATCGATGTGCTAGCTAGCCAGTTGTTGTGTTTTTCTAATAAAGTATCAGTAGAAATATAACACTAGTCAAATAAAATGTTGTTCCAGGAGAATATGACAAACGGCGTTACTTTTCAGAACAAATTGACGACAGTAATGGATGTGTTAGCCAAAGCTGCGGTGGCAGAAATAAGTAAAATGTTTGATGATGGCTTCGCCGTCGTACGCTTGGAAATGTGCCGACGAGAAAATGAAATAGTATCATTGAAAAGAAAATTGTTATCTGTTGAAAACGAGCGGCAAACGACGAGGTCCAAATCACTAGAAGCAGCGTGTCCTTCCACATTTCCTCCGTGTTCCACCAGAACAGAGCAGGGTGAGGCAGCGTATTATTATAATACTAACGAGCTTTAAATGCAACTATGTATATAGCTACTCTACATTTAGCTTTAAATGCAACTATGTATTATAGCTATTCTACATTTCATCAGTAGTTGCAAACGGGCCATAACCTGACACAAGTTAATTACATCAAAACGTGTTAGAGCCCGTAGACACAGACATGTGTATAAATTGTAATGACATCTCCGGGTTTAATTAGTGCCTTGCACAATAAACACGGGTACATTTGATCACAGGTACATTACTAGTGTGGTGGGCTACTGATAGAAACCGATTTTCACAATGTCAAGTCCACTCACGGAGTTTGTTTAGTGTCAAATATATTAAACATTTCTATGTTAATGTCTACCTATATTTATTGAATTAATCCATTAGTTTTCACGTCACGGATAACACTTAGTGCAGATGACGCAATGAATATAAATGTATAACGTAAGTTGACCTAGTCCCACTATCAGCCAAAAAAGGGATGTATAATAGCAAATGCTGTAGTTATTCTATGTACTTACTAGCTAGGTTACGTTTATTTGAGCGTTTTCGGTACAGTATGTCACTACCTTCCACAAGACTCCCTACAATAATTGCACCTAATCCAACTACCAATTTTTAAATACTTTTATACACTATTTACAATCTGGACCTTGCATGTGTAAATTCATTTTCTTCTAAGTCTTGACTTTGACACCAACCCAACAACTAGCTAGTGTAGATTCTGGGTTTCAATTATAACATTGACTTTGCTTAATAGTTCAATGCTCTCAATTCTATTTTATAGTGCGTTTTTGTATTCTGATATTTCCGATCACTTTCTTTTTCAGGATCAATGAGGTCTGATGAGGATGCTGGTGAAACTACATTGGAACAGGCTTCAAGAGAGAAAGTGATCACACATAAAGATGACCAACTGCCTCTAAATAGACCACACCCACCCACAGAAGCTGTAGACCAACTGCCTCTAAATAGACCACACCCACCCACAGAAGCTGTAGACCAACTGCCTCTAAATAGACCACACCCACCCACAGAAGCTGTAGACCAACTGCCTCTAAATAGACCACGCCCACTCGAAGAAGATGTAGACAAACTGCCTCTAAATAGACCACGCCCACCCACAGTAGCTCAAGTGGAACTAAATAAACAATACCAATCTGGTCACAGAGAGGTGGTTAGTGAAATAGCATTAACGGTGAAGACGGAGCAAGAGGAAGACTATGACGTTATTTCACTACATACATCAGGAAGTGAAGATGGCACAGAGAGATCGGATCATCAAGAAACTGAGTTTGCAGTGGATGACAGGGAGAGTCGGCTATGGACATCTGTTTCAGAGAGGCTCTGTGAATCTGAGAGTGCAGATTGCTCTTATAATACAGAACAATATCCTCAGGAGCTTGATACAGACACACAGCTGATTCAAAGTGCAGTGGAGGGTCTCAATAGCCATACATCAGAGATTGGGTACATTAACAGATTAATGAAACAGGAGATGCGAACACAGTCTGTTTGGACCGATCGAAGAACGATCGCTACAGATCTGTATCAGGTACTGCCAGGACAGCCTGGAGATCAACCTGGGTATCCAGGAGGACGGGAGGAAGAAGCAACTACCAGAGTGGCCTCGGATAAACAAACACATCCCAGTGAGAACGCAGCATATTCTAACCGTTGGTTAAGCAATGTGTTTTCACTTGCGCCAAATTGTTTCAGCTCTGTGAGAGTAGCCCCAAGGAGGTCCCCAGCCAGAGAGAAGTGGTTTGTTTGCACGTACTGCGGAAAGAGCTTTGATCGAGTTAGTCACCTGGAGATGCATCAGAGGATTCATACAGGAGAGAAACCGTACAGCTGTGCAACCTGTGGCCGCTGTTTTGCTCAGCAGAGTAATCTCCGTACACACCAACGAGTCCACAAGGGCCTCAGAACAAAGCCAACAGTCTATTGATGGTTAGCACCATGACGAGACAAAAAAGAACATTCTTCCGAAACTAGCTAGGACCCGTAGACAGTATATAAAACAGAACCTAATGGACAAGTATTTAGTAATGATTGAAAATAGTAAATGGAGTCAGTAAGCTGCACTGGGTTATATTTATCTTTCCATTCTGTAAAATTATAGCAGTGAAATTCTTACTTGCTAGTGGTGCTAAAACTACTTGTTGAATCCAAGTGGCAGGTTTCTAGCCTTCTGTTTGTAACCCTTTATGGAACCGTTATCAAGTGGTAATTCTCTAGACTTCTGTTTGTAAAACTGACAGAACAGATCTGGAAACTACAATGGAAATTATTTTGTCAATGCATACATTTTTTTGAATAAACACTTTATTGAAATAAACATGAAAATAACTCAAGGGTATAGTATATATTCAGAATTTCATATTTTGCCAGATTATACATTTCAGCACAAAGTTCATATACAGTCACTATGCCTTGGCAGTTGGAGTAATTATTAAGGAATAACAGAGGTCTTATATAAGTACTTTGACAAGACTGGATTTTCGAGAAACAATCTCTTGTTCAATCTCTGCTCTGACTGGTAAGACTTGTTTATATTGTGGGAAACACAAGGCAACGCTGATAAAACCGCGTGAAAGAGCAAGATATTTCCAAATGCTCCCCTTTCTGTCCAAAAAGTTCAGCATTCTGGAGTAACTCACAGGCTTACATGACCACCACGTTAGGATGGTCTTGCTGAGAGCACTTCCCAGGAGGACGTCAGTCTATATGATCTGTCCTCTGGGGTGGAGGAGGACGTCAGTCTATATGATCTGTCCTCTGGGGTGGAGGAGGACGTCAGTCTATATGATCTGTCCTCTGGGGTGGAGGAGGACGCCAGTCTAGATGATCTGTCCTCTGGTGTGGAGGAGGACGTCAGTCTAGATGATCGGTCCTCTGGGGTGGAGGAGGACGTCAGTCTAGATGATCTGTCCTCTGGTGTGGAGGAGGACGTCAGTCTAGATGATCTGTCCTCTGGGGTGGAGGAGGACGTCAGTCTAGATGATCTGTCCTCTGGGGTGGAGGAGGACGTCAGTCTATATGATCTGTCCTCTGGGGTGGAGGAGGACGTCAGTCTATATGATCAGATGATCTGTCTTCTGGGGTGGAGGAGGACATCAGTCTAGATGATCTGTCCTCTGGGGTGGAGGAGGACGTCAGTCTATATGATCTGTCCTCTGGGGTGGAGGAGGACGTCAGTCTAGATGATCTGTCCTCTGGGGTGGAGGAGGACGTCAGTCTATATGATCTGTCCTCTGGGGTGGAGGAGGACGTCAGTCTATATGATCTGTCCTCTGGGGTGGAGGAGGACGTCAGTCTAGATGATCAGATGATCTGTCTTCTGGGGTGGAGGAGGACATCAGTCTAGATGATCTGTCCTCTGGGGTGGAGGAGGACGTCAGTCTATATGATCTGTCCTCTGGGGTGGAGGAGGACGTCAGTCTATATGATCAGATGATCTGTCCTCTGGGGTGGAGGAGGACGTCAGTCTATATGATCTGTCCTCTGGGGTGGAGGAGGACGTCAGTCTATATGATCAGATGATCTGTCTTCTGGGGTGGAGGAGGACATCAGTCTAGATGATCTGTCCTCTGGGGTGGAGGAGGACGTCAGTCTATATGATCTGTCCTCTGGGGTGGAGGAGGACGTCAGTCTATATGATCAGATGATCTGTCTTCTGGGGTGGAGGAGGACATCAGTCTATATGATCTGTCCTCTGGGGTGGAGGAGGACGTCAGTCTATATGATCAGATGATCTGTCTTCTGGGGTGGAGGAGGACATCAGTCTAGATGATCTGTCTTCTGGGGTGGAGGAGGACGTCAGTCTAGATGATCAGATGATCTGTCCTCTGGGGTGGAGGAGGACGTCAGTCTAGATGATCAGATGATCTGTCCTCTGGGGTGGAGGAGGACGTCAGTCTAGATGATCAGATGATCTGTCCTCTGGGGTGGAGGAGGACGTCAGTCTAGATGATCAGATGATCTGTCCTCTGGGGTGGAGGAGGACGTCAGTCTAGATGATCGGTCCTCTGGGGTGGAGGAGGACGTCAGTCTAGATGATCGGTCCTCTGGGGTGGAGGAGGACGTCAGTCTAGATGATCGGTCCTCTGGGGTGGAGGAGGACGTCAGTCTAGATGATCGGTCCTCTGGGGTGGAGGAGGACGTCAGTCTAGATGATCGGTCCTCTGGGGTGGAGGAGGACGTCAGTCTAGATGATCTGTCCTCTGGGGTGGAGGAGGACGTCAGTCTAGATGATCTGTCCTCTGGGGTGGAGGAGGACGTCAGTCTAGATGATCTGTCCTCTGGGGTGGAGGAGGACGTCAGTCTAGATGATCTGTCCTCTGGGGTGGAGGAGGACGTCAGTCTAGATGATCAGATGATCTGTCCTCTGGGGTGGAGGAGGACGGCATTGGAGTCTAGTTTGGGCCGCAGGACCCCGTTGCTGCAGTGGAAGTGGTTGGATAGCGCTTCTGAGATCCGGTCACAGTTCCGGTCTGAGTCGCCCTCATCAACCCCCAACATGGACTCTCTGTGTCCCCATTCCTGCCCTTCGGTCACCCCTTCCCTCAGACCACCCAGGCTGCGGAGCTTCGGGGGGATGTCAGTGGGACCCACATTGCTGTCCTGGTCGTGGGGCTTCATGGGGAATGAGGAGAGGCCAGAGTCCTGAGAAATACATAGAGAGAAACAAATAGGCCTTTATGTTATTATAGGGAAAGGTTGCATTTCATGTTTTTCAGTAGCCTCTCTGACACACACACACACACACACACACACACACACACCAGGGACATGTTGCTGCTCTTCAAGTAGGACTGCGCCCTGCACTCTTTCTCCAACTCAGTCTGTCTCACACTCTGCCTGCCCTCCTGCCAGCTGGACTGGTACTGGTACAGAACAGGGCGACCCAGAGGGTCCACGTCACCAGCTCCAGTGGTCCCCCTCCTGCCTCCCAGGCTGGACTGACTGCTGTTGTAATTAGGACGGTCCTAACGAGACAGATTCATGTAATCAATTAGGAAGGAACATTGCTTATTGTTGCTAATGTACACATTTTGGAAACACGTTTGTTTAACTCACTTCAAGGGAAATTAGGCTGTTTTTAATTCTACTGTCTAGCCTGGTTAGTGTATAATCTTCATTCTGGGGTGGTGGGGAAAAATTTACTAAATGGTTATGGTCGTCATGTTACCTGATAACTAGAAATTACAGGTGTTTACTAAAAATTAAAGGTGTTTACTAGAAATTCCAACAAAACCACTGAGTTAATATGCATATCACGTACCGGTCTTCTTGGGTCTGTGCCAATAGAGTTCAGTCTTCTGCAGGAGTTCTGTCTGGATAGGCTGTTGATTTCTAACCTGTGAACGACAGCGTCTGAGAAACCTCCGGCTGATGCAGGCAGATGTCATTCTAGGGAAACGATAATGTGGAAATCTACTCACGTCCTCTCACTAAGTGCGGTCTCTAATTTCCTGTTTTGCCGTTTGTGGTATCGGTTGACCAATAAGATGATGACAGCCATAATAATGATTAGCATCCCAGCTGTCACACCGATAATGATTATTATCAGGGGGTCTACAGCAGATATCTGCCTACTGCCTGAGGTCACTGTGTGAGGCACACGTACAGAGAACCAGAAAGTAGACACATGTTTATAGGATGTTTCAGATGCATCACAAGGTGGCAGCGATGCTTTACAGATGTTTCTATGATAAACAAATGTGTGGTGAGGAGATTTGCCTTCTCATTTTGTAAACGTTAATTTATTTCAAAAGGTAGTTGACAGGTAAGTGCCACTTACCCGTCACTTTGATATTATTTTCTACTTTCCCAATCGCGTTGCTGGCCACACATTTATAAACCCCCGAGTCAGTTTGTCTGAGGGCTCGGCCAAACACAAGCCTGGCTCTGTCCACAGTCAGGTCGTCTGGCAACGGTTTACCATCCCTGCAGGAGAGAGGAGATTAGGGTGCAGAAAAATCACAACGACCACATTGATACTCAGCTACTCCACACTAATAGAATACAGACTCACTGATCCAACTCTGGCAAACACAGAAATGGATTGGTCAATTCTTAAGCAACAAGTTCTATCCAATAAAAAACAGCTATTTATAAAACTATGCACACTGGTAAGCCATAACTTAGCCAACATAATAAAACAAATTGCAGAAGCTTTTTTATCCCCCTATAGTGACCTGCAGTTACCCTAACATACATGTAACACATTTCAGCCTGTAGTAAACATGCCAGGACCAGTAAATGCTACTAATAACAGCTAACACATTAGGTTGGTGTGCATGGGTCAGGTTTCAGCTAAATACATTGGTTGAAACGGTTTGGCGAAAAGGGAAACCAACTATTTGCTATCACCTGAAAATAGTGTGTCAGGGAACAACAACATATTGTCTTGATGAGCCTAAACTTCCTTCCTATAGAACCAGCTAGTTTCAGATACACCATAGATGGGCCTTCCCTCCTATAGAGCCAGCTAATTTCAGATGCACCATAGATGGGCCTTCCCTTCTGTAGAGCCAGCTAGTTTCAGATACACCATAGATGGGCCTTCCCTCCTGTAGAGCCAGCTAGTTTCAGATGCACCATAGATGGGCCTTCCCTCCTGTAGAACCAGCTAGTTTCAGATGCACCATAGATGGGCCTTCCCTCCTGTAGAGCCAGCTAGTTTCAGATACACCATAGATGGGCCTTCCCTTCTGTAGAGCCAGCTAGTTTCAGATGCACCATAGATGGGCCTTCCCTTCTGTAGAGCCAGATAGTTTCAGATGCACCATAGATGGGCCTTCCCTTCTGTAGAGCCAGCTAGTTTCAGATACACCATAGATGGGCCTTCCCACCTGTAGAGCCAGCTAGTTTCAGATGCACCATAGATGGGCCTTCCCTTCTGTAGAGCCAGCTAGTTTCAGATACACCATAGATGGGCCTTCCCTTCTGTAGAGCCAGCTAGTTTCAGATGCACCATAGATGGGCCTTCCCTTCTGTAGAGCCAGCTAGTTTCAGATACACCATAGATGGGCCTTCCCTTCTGTAGAGCCAGCTAGTTTCAGATACACCATAGATGGGCCTTCCCACCTGTAGAGCCAGATAGTTTCAGATGCACCATAGATGGGCCTTCCCTTCTGTAGAGCCAGATAGTTTCAGATGCACCATAGATGGGCCTTCCCTTCTGTAGAGCCAGCTAGTTTCAGAGACACCATAGATGGGCGTTCCCTTCTGTAGAGCCAGATAGTTTCAGATGCACCATAGATGGGCCTTCCCTCCTGTAGACCCAGCTAGTTTCAGATACACCATAGATGGGCCTTCCCTCCTGTAGAGCCAGCTAGTTTCAGATGCACCATAGATGGGCCTTCCCTTCTGTAGAGCCAGCTAGTTTCAGATGCACCATAGATGGGCCTTCCCTTCTGTAGAGCCAGATAGTTTCAGATGCACCATAGATGGGCCTTCCCTCCTGTAGAGCCAGATAGTTTCAGATGCACCATAGATGGGCCTTCCCTCCTGTAGAGCCAGATAGTTTCAGATGCACCATAGATGGGCCTTCCCTTCTGTAGAGCCAGCTAGTTTCAGATGCACCATAGATGGGCCTTCCCTTCTGTAGAGCCAGCTAGTTTCAGATACACCATAGATGGGCCTTCCCTTCTGTAGAGCCAGATAGTTTCAGATGCACCATAGATGGGCTTTCCCTCCTGTAGAACCAGATAGTTTCAGATGCACCATAGATGGGCCTTCCCTCCTATAGAGCCAGCTAGTTTCAGAGACACCATAGATGGGCGTTCCCTTCTGTAGAGCCAGATAGTTTCAGATGCACCATAGATGGGCCTTCCCTCCTGTAGACCCAGCTAGTTTCAGATACACCATAGATGGGCCTTCCCTCCTGTAGAGCCAGCTAGTTTCAGATGCACCATAGATGGGCCTTCCCTCCTGTAGAGCCAGCTAGTTTCAGATGCACCATAGATGGGCCTTCCCTCCTGTAGAGCCAGATAGTTTCAGATGCACCATAGATGGGCCTTCCCTCCTGTAGAGCCAGATAGTTTCAGATGCACCATAGATGGGCCTACCCTCCTGTAGAGCCAGATAGTTTCAGATGCACCATAGATGGGCCTTCCCTTCTGTAGAGCCAGCTAGTTTCAGATGCACCATAGATGGGCCTTCCCTCCTGTAGAGCCAGCTAGTTTCAGATGCACCATAGATGGGCCTTCCCTCCTGTAGAGCCAGCTAGTTTCAGATACACCATAGATGGGCCTTCCCTTCTGTAGAGCCAGATAGTTTCAGATGCACCATAGATGGGCTTTCCCTCCTGTAGAACCAGATAGTTTCAGATGCACCATAGATGGGCCTTCCCTCCTATAGAGCCAGCTAGTTTCAGATGCACCATAGATGGGCCTTCCCTTCTGTAGAGCCAGCTAGTTTCAGATGCACCATAGATGGGCCTTCCCTCCTATAGAGCCAGATAGTTTCAGATGCACCATAGATGGGCCTTCCCTCCTGTAGAGCCAGCTAGTTTCAGATACACCATAGATGGGCCTTCCCTTCTGTAGAGCCAGCTAGTTTCAGATACACCATAGATGGGCCTACACCGACAGTTCATTTAAAACTATGACCAATCAGCTCGGAAACATGTGGATGTAGCTGGTTGTCTAAAAGCAATGATGGAACAAAGCACATTTAATGTGATAAATCTGGGCCATGTGGTCAGTTCTACCAATGCAATCTCTAGCAAACTGAATTAGCAATTTAACAATATTTTAACACCATTTTAGAATGTAAACAAAGACCAAGAGAACAGAGCACACCACCCGGTTCTGTGCACTGGCTTCCAGTCACTTACGGATTGGATTTTATACATCAATAAATGGTTTGGGCCCTGAATACATGTCTGATATATTTGAAGATTATAAACCGAGCAGGGTTCTTAGATCATTGAACTCAGGACAGCTAGTAGAGCCCAGAGTCCAAACTAACCATGGTGAAGCTGCATTCAGTAGTTACGCTGCATGCAACTTGAATGAACTACCAGAAGATCTTAGACGTGCCCCAAACATATTCATTTTTAAAGCCAGCTTAAGAACATGGATCGATCAACCAGATGGTTTTTGTTGAATATCTGTTTATCTACTGTTGTAACGGATGAAGATCACACTATTTTAAGAACCATTTATGCAGGTAATTCAGCAGGTCATTGGCAGACGGTCCATTTGTGTTTGTTTGGGGTCTTTCTAAGTATGGGAAAATCTACCCATCGACTACAGCTGCCGGTTATCTCCCTGCTTTTCCGGTACTGCAGCAATCTTCACTTGTTTATCTTTCTGCCTTAAGTCTCATCTCAGCAATGAAAGACATGTTCAAGCGGATTCCAATCTGGAGATTGACTTGGCCAGCCAAGAATGCTACACTTTTTGCTTGTACTCTGGCAAACAAGAGGTTTCTGTGTAAGTCAGAACTTATTCTGCTACTGCAAAATGAGGCAATACGCTATGAATTATGAGCAAAAAAATTACCCATCCTGTTTTTGAGGCTAGCTATTATTTGGCACCTGGCTGAGTTCCCTCCATAGCTCAAAACCACACCCACCTCGTGGAAAGTGTTCCTCATTGGACAGCATTCACCCTCTTCATTACAAATAATGATTTAGTATTCAAACCAACCCAGGATTGATTATGTACATGTTTGTGTTCAATGGTTTTGCTCCCAAAACATCATAGTCATTGAATTTTCCCTATGCAAATTATCTTGGCATCATTTGTGCAAATGCATTCCTTTTGGCCAAAACCAGTGTTGTCTAGCAATAAGACTATAGCAATAGTCTATTTTCTTTACACAAAAACCCAGGAGCAGAAATCAATCAAATGTCATTTAAAGCTGGTAAGTTGTCACAAAGTGCTTTTACAAACACCCAGCCTGAACCCAACAGAGCACACATCAATATGTTGATACAAGTTGATACACAGCGGCTGATGCGTCCACTGTGAAACATGTGGCTAGCTTCAAATTCCTGGGTGTCCACATCGCCAACGACCTATCCTGGTCCCTCAACACCACAACCCTGGGCAAAAAGGTTTGCCTAACTACAAACATCCTGGTAAACTTTTACAGCTGCACAGTCAAGAGCATTCTGACAAACTGTGCCACAGTCTGGTAATTTGCTCTGCGGTCGACCGGGAGTCCCGGCAGCACATTGTTGGTGCCCTGCTCCCTGTCATCTGTGGAGAGTATAGGGCATTATCGAGGACCCCAAACACCAGAGCCATAACCGGTTTGCCCCCCTGCATTTAACCAAGCGGTAAAGGTCTCTACAAACCCACACCAGCAGGCCTAGGAACAGTTTCTTCCCAGCTGCTGTTACTGAACTCAGAAAAACAACGCTAGCATTACCTCCTCCGCTACCTCTTGCTCTGCAAACTTCTACCTTATTTTATTTGCACAATACATACATACATACCACTGGTACTGCCCTCTGCATATGTGCACAATACATACATACCACTGGTACTGCCCTCTGCATATGTGCACTAGTTACTCTGCTAAACTGCTCATTCACACACCACCCTGTAATATCACTTTTGCACTGCTCATTTTGCACTTCTGTTTGGATGCAAATTGCAATTTTGTTATATAGTACTTGTACTGTCCAAAGACAATAAACTGAATGTGGATTCACTCACTTTGTTTTCTTACAGTTGCCACGTGTCATTATTTGTATGATATTTAAAGATATTAATGGCATTGGTTTACAAAGACCAACAATCTGGTTGTAATTCAGTCAAGCACTCGGGCCTTTATCACTAATGTGATAAACCAAGGCTGGCCACATATTAACTCCTAACCGGGACAGTGCTGGCCAATTGCATATCCATCATTGGGTTCTCTGGGCAGGACTCAAACTCTGGTCTCACAATGTCTCAACTAACAGCGAGGCACCGACTTTACTGTGTGCCCAGAGGCAAAAGAAAACTACTCCACTGCACCCATGATTAGATAACACCATGTTGGATTCAGATTTGATATAACCTAACGCACATTCTGACAGTACACACACTTGACAGAGACAACTGCACATATCCTGATAAAGTGAGGTTTCTCCGGTTTCATTGTTATCCTATTGATCTTGGAATGTGTGCATACTATGATGTAAGACGCAAATCTCAGAATTAGTACAATAGAGAGCCAGTTTCTGATACCACTTGAAGCTTGGTTCATTGAGAGGGCTCAAGTTGCCCTAGTTTCACTCTGCAGAGCGAGGCTGGCATTTAACTGCTTACCCCAACAAAAGGCATCTCACATTTCTCTTTCTGTTCGGTCAGCCACACCTACTAACTAATCTTTGGTACTGGAATCCATACTAACATAACCTTTGACACTGAATACATGTTTGCCTATATACCTACAGAGTGGTGGAAAGTCCTGTCGTCAAGTGGAAATCCATTAAGGTTTAAAATGATGATGGCGTATGAGATACTTTTCCCAAACTTGCTCTAAATTCATATAGTCTCTCTCCTTCAATTATATCCAACTACTTCATAAAAATGACTCGTCGAGTTTTAGCATACTGCAACAGAGACAGTTTAATTGTGTGTTCTGTCATTACTGCTCTGAGAAGTATCTTTAATTATGTGCAGACCGTGTGTTTTACCGTGTATTAGTTATATTTAAAGTAAGGCTCTATGATTAAGTGCTTAGAGGAGTCTCCAGCTCTTCCTCCTGGCTCCCTCCCTCCCTCCTGTGAAAATGTCTACTTCCCAATCAGTATGCTTTGTCTGTCACTTGACACTTTTCTCCCTTCTTGAATGGAACAAGGAGAATAGTTGGCCCTACTCTGGTTCACAGTCTTCTATCTAGCATGATTTTCCTGCTAGACCTTGACTTGTACATTTTTATTGTGACAAAAGAATTCAGCCAGTAATGCAGAAAAAGAACCAGCCAATAACTACCTGGTCCAGGTGAAGCTCTGTGGTTTGGGATGTCCACTAGCCCTACACGTGAGTTCAGCTGCCTTTAGTCCCATGTACCAGTTTCCATCATAGCCAGTGATAACTGCATCTGGAGGAACTGTCAATACAAACCAGTGATAACTGCATCTGGAGGAACTGTTAATACAAACCAGTGATAACTGCATCTGGAGGAACTGTCAATACAAACCAGTGATAACTGCATCTGGAGGAACTGTCAATACAAACCAGTGATAACTGCATCTGGAGGAACTGTCAATACAAACCAGTGATAACTGCATCTGGAGGAACTGTCAATACAAACCCTGTGATTTTAATCAAGGCAACCAAGTTCACCATGGTAACAGCTGATGGTAAACTCACATTGTACCTCCAGGCGGTTACTAATTCTGCGTGGTTGTGCCAGAGTCGGGTGCCAGACCAGGCAGTCCAATCGCATCCCATTCATACTCCTGAGGGGGTGCAGGGAGAATTGGGTGGACACCACCCCACCATCTGAGCTCCGGTTTTGGACCTGCCCGGGAAGTTCTGTGTCCCAGGTCAGGACAGGCGGAGGGCGACCCACGGAGCGGCAGGAGGCGGCAGTGCGAAATGACTGGCCCTCCACCAGAACCACTGGGTCCAGAGACGAGATGGGTAAAGCTGGGCAGGAAGGAGAGTTAATGGGCATAGTAAAGTACAGGTTTGGGATACCATCTTATGCAGGTCAACTCACTCATTAAGTGAAAAGGACAGTGAGTTGAAAAAAGTTCTGTTGTTTCCAAATACAATAAAAAGCAAAGAGGTTAGAAGTTCTTACTCCACACAGTGAGTGACAGCTGCCTCTCAAAGTTCCCGTTGGGGAATGTGCTGATCTGACAGGTATATTTCCCTTCATCGGACTCCTCAGTGGTCAGAATGAGCAGGGCAGAGTTCACTGTGGGACTACTGCTCTCAAACCGAACCCTTCCTGAGTACTGCCCAAACTCTGAGTCAAACAGAAAGATCCAGACGAGACGGGTTTGTGTTCAGACTACTGCAGCGAAACTTCATTATGATTACAGTGATTGTGTGACTACGTGTTTCAGATGGAGGACTGTGCCACCTGCGTGCCACCTGCGTGCCACCTGCGTGCCACCTGCGTGCCACCTGCGTGCCACCTGCGTGCCACCTGCGTGCCACCTGCGTGCCACCTGCGTGCCACCTGCGTGCCACCTGCGTGCCACCTGCGTGCCACCTGCGTGCCACCTGCGTGCCACCTGCGTGCCATGATAATATCTATGATAAACCAACCAGTGTGTCCAGCTGTATAGTGAGCTGTGATGATTTGATCCTTAATGCCGCCCGGTTGCTCCTTGATCCAGGTGACTTGAATGATCTGCTCATCGTCATGAACCTGAAACTGGCAGGGCAGCCGTGTCTCAACCTCCGTCAGAGACCTCAGAGAGTAGTGTAAAGGAGGCTCCACAAACCCAGCCCTCACACATGCTGCTGTAGGTGTGATAGAGAGATGTGGATGAAAGAGTGTAAGAGAGAGAATGCATCATCGTCTTCATAAACAAGGAAGAGTTGTCCCCAGAAAGGCCTGTGTGAATTGGCAGTCTGTGGTTAATGATTCCTTCACACATTAATGATTACACCCACTGATAACACCACTGCACATACTCACGTCCATACCAATCACACAGGAACATGACTTCTCTTGGGTTCAAGAACACACAGAAGAATGCAAACAACCCTTTTTGGTCACGCACACAGGCGTAGTGATTTTCTAGTCAACATAAAACATACTCTTTTGGAACTGTTCCAACAGAAAGGCACATGGGAAAACTGATGGGTGTCACAAAGTGGTTGTGCTTGCTTTTCCTGTTCACTAAAATGTGCACCTTTTCACCTCAGTTGGTTGGTGAGCTAAAGCCAAAGAAACAGACACACGATACAGCTGTTCACAACAAAGGAGGCCTGTTTGTAACACACTTACAGACCTGGCACGCATGCTTCAAAAATGTGTTTGTTGCTTTATTACGATTCAATCAAAAGATACTGCAGAGATGTGGTCTGGGCTATTTGAGTTTTTCTACTCTGCCACATTTCTATGGTAGTGAGTGTGGTTGTGGACTCACCAGCACTCCCTTTACATACAGTGTGACGGTATGTTAAAATAACATGTTACATTGTTTCCCCCTGATTCCCGATCTTACCAAATGCCCATAGCAAAAAGGCTGCCTCCCATTTACTCTGGTCCGAGACGGGCAACTTCATTCCTGAATCAACAGCACTCACGAACCATTATCCATCTTTAAGAGTTCAAAAAATATATATAATATGAAATACCGCATGTGGGGAACCATTAATAATTAAAGGAATTACTACAGAGGAGTAAGTATAGTAAGTAGACATAGGCTTTGTTCCATGAGCTTACAAACTGTGCACATATTTCCAATGTATTTACATTAACTACCTTCAAAATATTTAACTGCAGTTAAAAAAAAAGTACGACGTTATTGTTTCTCAGACCTCGTTCAGTAATCTGTATTAAGTTGTCTTACCTGATACGTTCGAGGAAAAAAACATTTTCACTTGAACCGCTGCAAAACCCCAGACAGGTAACACTACATATTCCCTAACAACTGAAACAGAATTATAATGTTAAACCCCAGACAGGTAACACTACATATTCCCTAACAACTGAAACAGAATTATAATGTTAAACCCCAGACAGGTAACACTACATATTACCTAACAACTGAAACAGAATTATAATGTTAAACCCCAGACAGGTAACACTACATATTCCCTAACAACTGAAACAGAATTATAATGTTAAACCCCACACAGGTAACACTACATATTCCCTAACAACTGAAACAGAATTATAATGTTAAACCCCAGACAGGTAACACTACATATTCCCTAACAACTGAAACAGAATTATAATGTTAAACCCCAGACAGGTAACACTACATATTACCTAACAACTGAACAGAACTATAGTGTTAAACGCCAGACAGGTAACACTACATATTACCTAACAACTAAACATAATTATAATGTTAAACCCCACACAGGTAACACTACATATTCCCTAACAACTGAAACAGAATTATAATGTTAAACCCCAGACAGGTAACACTACATATTCCCTAACAACTGAAACAGAATTATAATGTTAAACCCCAGACAGGTAACACTACATATTACCTAACAACTGAACAGAACTATAGTGTTAAACGCCAGACAGGTAACACTACATATTACCTAACAACTGAACAGAACTATAGTGTTAAACGCCAGACAGGTAACACTACATATTACCTAACAACTGAACAGAATTATAATGTTAAACCCCAGACAGGTAACACTACATATTACCTAACAACTGAACAGAATTATAATGTTAAACCACAGACAGGTAACACTACATATTACCTAACAACTAAACATAATTATAATGTTAAACCCAAGACAGGTAACACTACCCATTCCCTAACAACTAAACAGAATTATAATGTTAAACCCCGGACAGATAACACTACATATTTCCCACTCTCACGCATGCCGTAGTTGAATACACCTGTTGAATCAGCACTCGTCTATCCCCGCCCATTTAGAGGCGTCACACCTGCAATCCTCTATCCCCGCCCACTTAGTGATGTCACACCTGCACTCGTCTATCCCGCCCATTTAATGATGTCACACCTGGCGCTCTGATACCTTGACAGCACCTCTGTTGGATACTATGGAACGCCATTTGCGTCAGTATTAAATAGTTAAATACACCTATGAAATAATTAATATAGCCATGAAATTAGGCAATAATTACATAAATACGTGTAAATATAAATGTATAAATCACTTAATATGTAAAGAAATAGGTTTTATTTCCAAATGATGTTTTCCATAAGACAACATTTAGGCTATTTATTTCGAGGGACTTGTATTTCACAATTCCAAATGTATTTATTCATTTGAAGGCACTCCTTCCTTTTTCACAATGACACGTTTTTCATAAGAAAACTTTTATTTATTACAGTGGACCCTTATTTCGAAATTCCCCATGTATTTATTTCAAGGCAGTCCATTTTCATAATGCAGTATTTATTTCATAATGGCACATTTCCTTTTGGTATATTCAAATGAATGAGGGTTGCTGTTTCCCCTGTTAGTCCAACTCTATTGTGTCTTTATTACACCAGCATGGCTTTCTTCTGCACTTTGATAGTCTCATAGGTGTCCTGGCCTTGATGGGTGAGTCCCTGTAAGAAAACCAACATCAACAGATTTCAAATTAGGAAAAGCCATTTGAGTAATTTATGATATATTGTTAGTTCTAATAAAAATAAGGAAATTATCTTACGGCATAAAGTCTTTCTCCTTTCTGTAAAATGTAAATGATAAGGGTTAGTCACACAGATGCAAATTCATAGACAATTATATTAATATGTTAATATGATTCACATCAGTTTTTAATCAGACGTAGACGAAGAGACAGTCTTCATTCCTGATGTCCACTTTCCTGCATCTTTTTTCTATTTCTTTTTTTAACAGCTAAGTAATTAATTTTTACGACATTCACTGCTCTTTGCTTTTGTATTTGACTGCAGCTTCATAAGCTTTCCATTACAAAATGTAACAACTTGACACCTACAACAGGATGTTGTGTTGCATCTTAGTCTGCCAGTAATGGAAATCATTTTTAAAAGTATGGTTTGGTGGTGAATTCATTTTAACAGGAAATGATAACAGTAGGTTGGGGGGGGTGGAGGTTGAGCTACTGGGCTTTGAGGTGAAATGTGAAACAACATAAGACCATCTAGAATCGTACTCATCGCACTTTATTTTTCATTTTATCACTGGGTTGAATTTCAAAAATCCCACACCTAAACATTTTTTTTTGCCAGAATACTTGGGTCAGCATCAAGATGTTTAAAATGTGTGGATTATAAAGGAGGTTCAAGTAAAATATTGAATGTTAGAAAACGTTTTGAATGCATAACAAGCCCATACACATGTTTATTCTCTCTTTCACTGTCTCTTACTCACACACATATAATCACATACAATATTGTACCTGATATCCGCTAGTGTCATCTGGATATTTACTGGTGTCATCTGGATATTTACTGGTGTCATCTGGATATTTACCAGGGGTTTTGTAGGTCGGCTTAATCTACAGTATTTGATAAATATAGTATTCATTAAAAATATTTTATTCAAGTCGATGGTGCAGTTGGTAATAATGTATTGTGTCTGGTGGTAAGTCAAGTGCGTTATAATGTATCATGTTGTTAATAGTGAGGCGTTATAATGTATCATGTTGTGAATAGTGAGGTGTTATAATGTATCATGTTGTGAATAGTGAGGTGTTATAATGTATCATGTTTTGAATAGTGAGGTGTTATAATGTATCATGTTGTGAATAGTGAGGTGTTATAATGTATCATGTTGTTAATAGTGAGGTGTTATAATGTATAATGTTGTGAATAGTGAGGCGTTATAATGTATATCATGTTGTTAATAGTGAGGTGTTATAATGTATCATGTTGTTAATAGTGAGGTGTTATAATGTATCATGTTGTGAATAGTGAGGTGTTATAATGTATCATGTTGTTAATAGTGAGGTGTTATAATGTATCATGTTGTGAATAGTGAGGTGTTATAATGTATAATGTTGTGAATAGTGAGGTGTTATAATGTATCATGTTGTGAATAGTGAGGTGTTATAATGTATCATGTTGTTAATAGGTAGGTGTTATAATGTATCATGTTGTGAATAGTGAGGTGTTATAATGTATCATGTTGTTAATAGTGAGGTGTTATAATGTATCATGTTGTTAATAGGTAGGTGTTATAATGTATCATGTTGTTAATAGTGAGGTGTTATAATGTATCATGTAGTGAATAGTGAGGTGTTATAATGTATCATGTTGTGAATAGTGAGGTGTTATAATGTATCATGTTGTGAATAGTGAGGTGTTATAATGTATCATGTTGTGAATAGTGAGGTGTTATAATGTATCATGTTGTGAATAGTGAGGTGTTATAATGTATCATGTTGTTAATAGTGAGGTGTTATAATGTATCATGTTGTGAATAGTGAGGTGTTATAATGTATCATGTTGTTAATAGTGAGGTGTTATAATGTATCATGTTGTTAATAGGTAGGTGTTATAATGTATCATGTTGTGAATAGTGAGGTGTTATAATGTACCATGTTGTTAATAGTGAGGTGTTATAATGTATCATGTTGTTAATAGTGAGGTGTTATAATGTATCATGTTGTGAATAGTGAGGTGTTATAATGTCTTATCATGTGTTAAAGGGTGTAATAATGTGTTAATGGGTGTTGATAATGTGTTCATGGGTGTTGATAATGTGGTAATGGGTGTTGATAATGTGTTCATGGGTGTTGATAATGTGTTAATGGGTGTTGATGTGTTAATGGGTGTTGATAATGTATTAATGGATGTTGATAATGTGTTAATTGGTGTTGATAATGTGTTAATTTGGTGTTGATAATGTGTTACTGGGTGTTGATAATGTGTTATTGGGTGTTGACGTGTTAATGGGTGTTGATAATGTGTTCATTTGGTGTTGGTAATGTGTTAATTGGTGTTGATAATGTGTTAATTTGGTGTTGGTAATGTGTTAATGGGTGTTGCTAATGTGTTAATGGGTGTTGCTAATGTGTTAATGGGTGTTGATAATGTGTTCATTTGGTGTTGGTAATGTGTTAATTGGTGTTGATAATGTGTTAATTTGGTGTCGGTAATGTGTTAATGGGTGTTGGTAATGTGTTAATGGGTGTTGCTAATGTGTTAATGGGTGTTGATAATGTGTTCATTTGGTGTTGGTAATGTGTTAATTGGTGTTGATAATGTGTTAATTTGGTGTTGATAATGTGTTAATTTGGTGTTGATAATGTGTTAATTGGTGTTGATACTGTGTTAATTGGTGTTGATCATGTGTTAATGGGTGTTGATAATGTGTTAATTTGGTGTTGATAATGTGTTAATTGGTGTTGATCATGTGTTAATGGGTGTTGATAATGTGTTAATTTGGTGTTGATAATGTGTTAATTGGTGTTGATCATGTGTTAATGGGTGTCTAGAATGCCTTACTCTAAGTCTGCAGTACAATATGGTGAGAATGATCGAGTACATCACCAGGAGTCCATCCAAGATGTAACACAGCCTTCCATCAGACATTTGGGCTTCTGTACGTATTAACAAAGAGTACTTCATTATTTCACCTGTTTTAATCAACCTAATTATTATGTCAACGGTTGATATCCCTAATTAAAGTGTATTTACTCACTCCCTGTAGATATGCATCTTCTGAATAATGTAGAGGAAATGTAACCAATAAAACTGTTTTATGTCCCTGTCTATGTAAAATAAATGCTGAAAATTAAATAAAACTGAATTGGATCCTCACCTGCAAGGTTAAAGTTCAGGAAGAAAGTGACCAATATCAGCAATCCAGGAAACATCTCTGTAGAAAACGACCAAGCAGATAGAGTTTTAGTACTTGATGTTCTTTTAGTGTCTTTCTGTGGGTTTCTGACACCACTGAACAAAAAGCGCAAGGCTTTGCTGCAGGAAGTTATCTGACCCATATTTAAATGTCCGACTATAAATGTTAGAACCAAACTCCGCCCACAGAGATTCTTGAAAAACATGATATGTAACAAAGAGAAGATATAAACAAAAATAAGTTATTTTGCAAACTACTGAGGGGTTTACACTCTTCCTGGATAGGTCATATCTGATGGCATGTAGATTATCGTAAAGGTATGTGACGAATCGATAAAGTGTTTATTTGCATATGTTATACACTGAATTTCATCAGATATTTATCCAAAAAGTAAAGTTAAAAAAGGACACAGAATAAACAAAAAACTTTTTTTTTTATTATTATAAGTTATCAAACATCTAAAATGGGTTTGGTTCCAAAATTGAGCCTTGAGGATCACCATAAAATTTTTTTGAGGAGAGACCATATGCCCAAAAAAACATACTAATATATTTCTGATAGATAGTATCTAAACCAGGAAAGAACATGTCAGCATAGCCCACCATGGGTTAGGGTGTAATCAATGGTGTCTAACCTTACATGCACACCGTCAACAACCTCACCTCAAAAATATCCCAATCTCGGGTGAGCTGTAGCTGGGCTCTTTTTTGTGGGCACACCGCCAGCTCAGAGTGGGGGGTGTCTTCCTATTAGTTTCTGTGAATTATTAAAACGTTATTACAATACATGACTCCAATACAAAAAATGCATTTCGTATCGACATAATACCAATTCAATGATTTGTCAATTTTCAAATAGTGATTGAGTTCGTATAACTTCCAGAACAGAATCAGAACAGAATCCCAACGATTTTTGAAACGTAATAATGGGAAAACCGGATATCTTCATGATACGTATCTCTAACTTCCTAACCAGTGCCCTAACTTCCTACCCAGTGCCCTAACTTCCTACCCAGTGCCCTAACTTCCTACCCGTGCCCTAACTTCCTACCCAGTGCCCTAACTTCCTACCCAGTGCCCTAACTTCCTGTGAGAGCGATGAGTTGTTTAACCAGTTGTCCTGGATAAACATTTTCAATCTAACCTTCATATCTATCATGGCTACCAAAACCTCTCTTCTACCCAAAATGATTTAAAGTTGCTCTGGAGCATAACATATTCCAGACAGTGAAGCAGTACATTAATAGTACACTCAGTACATTAATAGTACACTCAGTACATTAATAGTACACTCAGTACATTGATAGTACACTCAGTACATTAATAGTACACTCAGTAGATTGATAGTACACTCAGTACATTGATAGTACACTCAGTACATTGATAGTACACTCAGTACATTGATAGTACACTCAGTACATTAATAGTACACTCAGTACATTAATAGTACACTCAGTACATTAATAGTACACTCAGTACATTGATAGTACACTCAGTACATTAATAGTACACTCAGTACATTAATAGTACACTCAGTACATTGATAGTACACTCAGTACATTAATAGTACACTCAGTACATTGATAGTACACTCAGTACATTAATAGTACACTCAGTACATTGATAGTACACTCAGTACATTGATAGTACACTCAGTACATTAATAGTACACTCAGTACATTGATAGTACACTCAGTACATTGATAGTACACTCAGTACATTAATAGTACACTCAGTACATTAATAGTACACTCAGTACATTGATAGTACACTCAGTACATTAATAGTACACTCAGTACATTGATAGTACACTCAGTACATTGATAGTACACTCAGTACATTGATAGTACACTCAGTACATTAATAGTACACTCAGTACATTAATAGTACACTCAGTACATTGATAGTACACTCAGTACATTAATAGTACACTCAGTACATTAATAGTACACTCAGTACATTAATAGTACACTGACACTAGATTAAATATATTAGCTCCATGTTATCAACTGGGTGTTAGCCCTCATTTTTCCTACCTGCACAGATTATATTCCAAAGAGACACAAAAGAAAAAAATAAACGGAGAAATCAAACTAAACTGAATTTCTAATAAATTCTGTATTTTTTCTGGGCATGCCATATCATCCAGGTTAAAGACTTATTCCATACCATCTGGAAACAGTGGTAAAAAGTGGTGAATGAACCATGGAGGGAGCGAGCTGGTGCACAAGAAAAATATTTAATGTAAAAACATCTAGCACACTACAAGCCAGAAGCGACAGGTATTAATTAAAGAAAAAAGTCAAATCTACCCATCTTTGTACAAGCGACCTCCAGAAAGTAAAAAAAATACATTGTTTGAAACAAATTATCATAACTTAGGCTTTATAGAAATAAGGCTTTATGATATAAAACATAGAAAATGTACTTAAACCCAAACGTGCACTGCATGCATCCAAAACTGTAATGACAATAAATTGCATTTTATCACCCAGATGTTATCACAAGTTGTAAGTCAGGTTTGAACTCCATTTCATTGGTTGTTCTCTGACAAATGAATGTTATTTCAGTTCAAATGACATGAATACAGACAACAGTCTATTGAGGCCCAACTCTCCCAAATGAATGACTGTTTGGAGCAGTTGGCGCATCATCGTCAGGCTGCCAGTTACTTTACAGGTTTAGTGGTCAGAGAAGTGGTTCTTTGTCTGAGATGACTGGCCAGGCTTTTGTCATTGATACATGGTTAAGGCAGTTCAATGCAGCAGACGTCTTTGTCCTGTTTTATAATGTGGCACAATGTGGTGTTTTGCTACGACTGCAGTGAGGATACAATCAGATGTCTCTGGTCAGGGGAGGCCAGAAGGGTGGAGGACATAAAGTCCATTCCAAACAGCTTTGGGAATCAACAGGTTTAGAACATTCTGTCTAAGAAACAGTGTTAGAGAGGGTTCAAAGGCAGACATGTACTCTCAGACTTTACCAATAATTACATTAGTTTAAAAAGACCAGTGTTAAATGAAACCAGAGCCACATGTACACAGAATATGCACCGTCACAACATACAGACTTTCAGTTGAAAGATGTTTAAAGTTGTTGTTCCTAACAGATGGAAGACGTACAGCACGACAGGAAATGCCTTATTAAATCAATACACATACATTCTGTAGTAAAAAAGTCCCATCGCTACATAAATCAGAACTCATTATGTCAACAACACACCAGCAACCAATGGGTGCAGCTGCCGGACAAGAGTTATACTCTGATTGGTCCGTTCATAAGACATCAGAAGGTAGGACAGAGGCAAATGAAACAGCTCCTCTAGTGGTCAGACCGTGAACTTTACGTGAAAAATGCTCTCATACATCAGAATCTATGTAGGCTTATGGTCCCTTTGGAATAACAACAGAATTTTACAGTGTCCAGAAGACAGGGTCACGGTATCCCTCTTGTGTCTTTGGAGGATCTTAGCTTTATCACATTCTGGAAACACCCATGGGTTCAATAGTCGGAAGTATAATGACCTATAATATGCTTTCAAATCCCAGAAGGGTCAGAGGTCAGCATCAGCTCTACACAGACGTCTCGGACTGCAGCCTCATTACAAACTTGTGGCTCTTAGGGTCAATAAACTCCTCCCCAATACGCAGGAACGGGAGGGGCTGCACCGTGACAACCAGGGAGAAGTCAAGACGACGCAACGAGAAAACCAGATCCTGACGCAGAGCAGAGGTCACTGGTTCCTCGCTCACTAGAGTCCACTGGCGCCCTCTGGCATTCTCGCGCTGGTACTGCATGGTAGGGCCTGGGCTGAGGTAACGCTCGAGAAAAGCCTGACGAGACAATAAATACACATTACAAGCTTTCCGAATCACCTGGACTACAGAAGGCAAGATGAATGTGTGCAACAAGGACGGTACATTTAATAATATTATTACACCCAAATGCAGAAAAGGCTGTTCTCACACTATACCCAGGCGCTATCGCACAGTGTAGTCATTCTTTTTGAGGGTTCTACGTTCTAGACGAGGAGAACATGCTGCTCACCTTGGGAGTCATGTTGTGTGTGATGCAGAACTGCAGGTGTGTGAGGATGCTCTCCATGCTGTGGTAGGGCTGCTGGCGCGTGGTCCTCAGGTACTTCTGCATGGCCCGGGCCATGGGGGCGAAGATGGCCTGAGCCGCCTCACGAGGGTCCATCACCTCACGCGGGTGTTTGGGAGACGAGGCAGCCGGGTCGTCGTCCTGGAGACGCTTGATGTGGGTGAAGGCTTCTTCCACCGCCACAACCAACCTGAACACCACAAACCGCGGTCATTAGGATTATGGAGCACTGGGATATCAGTCAGTCACACTATTAAACTGACTGGTTTATGCAGCACTGGGATATCAGTCAGTCACGCTATTAAACTGACTGGTTTATGCAGCACTGGGATATCAGTCAGTCACGCTATTAAACTGACTGGTTTATGCAGCACTGGGATATCAGTCAGTCACGCTATTAAACTGACTGGTTTATGCAGCACTGGGATATCAGTCAGTCACGCTATTAAACTGACTGGTTTATGCAGCACTGGGATATCAGTCAGTCACGCTATTAACCTGACTGGTTTATGCAGCACTGGGATATCAGTCAGTCACGCTATTAAACTGACTGGTTTATGCAGCACTGGGATATCAGTCAGTCACGCTATTAAACTGACTGGTTTATGCAGCACTGGGATATCAGTCAGTCACGCTATTAAACTGACTGGTTTATGCAGCACTGGGATATCAGTCAGTCACTATTAAACTGACTGGTTTATGCAGCACTGGGATATTAAACTGACTGGTTTATGCAGCACTGGGACTGGTTTATGCAGCACTCAGTCACACGCTATTAAACTGACTGGTTTATGCAGCACTGGGATATCAGTCAGTCACGCTATTAAACTGACTGGTTTATGCAGCACTGGGATATTCAGTCACGCTATTAAACTGACTGGTTTATGCAGCACTGGGATATCAGTCAGTCACGCTATTAAACTGACTGGTTTATGCAGCACTGGGATATCAGTCAGTCACGCTTAAACTTAAACTGACTGGTTTATGCAGCACTGGGATATCAGTCAGTCACGCTATTAAACTGACTGGTTTATGCAGCACTGGGATATCAGTCAGTCACGCTATTAAACTGACTGGTTTATGCAGCACTGGGATATCAGTCAGTCACGCTATTAAACTGGTTTATGCAGCACTGGGATATCAGTCAGTCACGCTATTAAACTGACTGGTTTATGCAGCACTGGGATATCAGTCAGTCACGCTATTAAACTGACTGGTTTATGCAGCACTGGGATAAGTCAGTCACTGACTGGTTTATGCAGCACTGGGATATCAGTCAGTCACGCTATTAAACTGACTGGTTTATGCAGCACTGGGATATCAGTCAGTCACGCAGACTGGTTTATGCAGCACTGGGATATCAGTATTAAACAGGTCACAGCACTGGGATTAAACTGACTGGTTTATGCAGCACTGGGATATCAGTCAGTCACGCTATTAAACTGACTGGTTTATGCAGCACTGGGATATCAGTCAGTCACGCTATTAAACTGACTGGTTTATGCAGCACTGGGATATCAGTCAGTCACGCTATTACTGGGTTTATGCAGCACTGGGATATCAGTCAGTCACGCTATTAAACTGACTGGTTTATGCAGCACTGGGATATCAGTCAGTCACGCTATTAAACTGACTGGTTTATGCAGCACTGGGATATCAGTCAGTCACGCTATTAAACTGACTGGTTTATGCAGCACTGGGATATCAGTCAGTCACGCTATTAAACTGACTGGTTTATGCAGCACTGGGATATCAGTCAGTCACGCTATTAAACTGACTGGTTTATGCAGCACTGGGATATCAGTCAGTCACACTATTAAACTGACTGGTTTATATGGGATATCAGTCAGTCACGCTATTAAACTGACTGGTTTATGCAGCACTGGGATATCAGTCAGTCACGCTATTAAACTGACTGGTTTATGCAGCACTGGGATATCAGTCACACGCTATGGGTTTATAGCACTGGGATATCAGTCAGTCACGCTATTAAACTGACTGGTTTATGCAGCACTGGGATATCAGTCAGTCACACTATTAAACTGACTGGTTTATGCAGCACTGGGATATCAGTCAGTCACGCTATTAAACTGACTGGTTTATGCAGCACTGGGATATCAGTCAGTCACGCTGGGATTAAACTGACTGGTTTATGCAGCACTGGGATATCAGTCAGTCACGCTATTAAACTGACTGGTTTATGCAGCACTGGGATATCAGTCAGTCACGCTATTAAACTGACTGGTTTATGCAGCACTGGGATATCAGTCAGTCACGCTATTAAACTGACTGGTTTATGCAGCACTGGGATATCAGTCAGTCACGCTATTAAACTGACTGGTTTATGCAGCACTGGGATATCAGTCAGTCACACTATTAAACTGACTGGTTTATGCAGCACTGGGATATCAGTCAGTCACGCTATTAAACTGACTGGTTTATGCAGCACTGGGATATCAGTCAGTCACGCTATTAAACTGACTGGTTTATGCAGCACTGGGATATCAGTCAGTCACGCTATTAAACTGACTGGTTTATGCAGCACTGGGATATCAGTCAGTCACGCTATTAAACTGACTGGTTTATGCAGCACTGGGATATCAGTCAGTCACGCTATTAAACTGACTGGTTTATGCAGCACTGGGATATCAGTCAGTCACGCTATTAAACCGACTGGTTTATGCAGCACTGGGATATCAGTCAGTCACGCTATTAAACTGACTGGTTTATGCAGCACTGGGATATCAGTCAGTCACACTATTAAACTGACTGGTTTATGCAGCACTGGGATATCAGTCAGTCACACTATTAAACTGACTGGTTTATGCAGCACTGGGATATCAGTCAGTCACGCTATTAAACTGACTGGTTTATGCAGCACTGGGATATCAGTCAGTCACGCTATTAAACTGACTGGTTTATGCAGCACTGGGATATCAGTCAGTCACGCTATTAAACTGACTGGTTTATGCAGCACTGGGATATCAGTCAGTCACGCTATTAAACTGACTGGTTTATGCAGCACTGGGATATCAGTCAGTCACGCTATTAAACCGACTGGTTTATGCAGCACTGGGATATCAGTCAGTCACGCTATTAAACCGACTGGTTTATGCAGCACTGGGATATCAGTCAGTCACGCTATTAAACTGACTGGTTTATGCAGCACTGGGATATCAGTCAGTCACGCTATTAAACTGACTGGTTTATGCAGCACTGGGATATCAGTCAGTCACGCTATTAAACTGACTGGTTTATGCAGCACTGGGATATCAGTCAGTCACGCTATTAAACTGACTGGTTTATGCAGCACTGGGATATCAGTCAGTCACGCTATTAAACTGACTGGTTTATGCAGCACTGGGATATCAGTCAGTCACGCTATTAAACTGACTGGTTTATGCAGCACTGGGATATCAGTCAGTCACGCTATTAAACTGACTGGTTTATGCAGCACTGGGATATCAGTCAGTCACACTATTAAACTGACTGGTTTATGCAGCACTGGGATATCAGTCAGTCACACTATTAAACTGACTGGTTTATGCAGCACTGGGATATCAGTCAGTCACGCTATTAAACTGACTGGTTTATGCAGCACTGGGATATCAGTCAGTCACGCTATTAAACTGACTGGTTTATGCAGCACTGGGATATCAGTCACACTATTAAACTGTCACACTATTAAACTGACTGGTTTATGCAGCACTGGGATATCAGTCAGTCACGCTATTAAACTGACTGGTTTATGCAGCACTGGGATATCAGTCAGTCACGCTATTAAACTGACTGGTTTATGCAGCACTGGGATATCAGTCAGTCACACTATTAAACTGACTGGTTTATGCAGCACTGGGATATCAGTCAGTCACGCTATTAAACTGACTGGTTTATGCAGCACTGGGATATCAGTCAGTCACGCTATTAAACTGACTGGTTTATGCAGCACTGGGATATCAGTCAGTCACGCTATTAAACTGACTGGTTTATGCAGCACTGGGATATCAGTCAGTCACGCTATTAAACTGACTGGTTTATGCAGCACTGGGATATCAGTCAGTCACACTATTAAACTGACTGGTTTATGCAGCACTGGGATATCAGTCAGTCACACTATTAAACTGACTGGTTTATGCAGCACTGGGATATCAGTCAGTCACGCTATTAAACTGACTGGTTTATGCAGCACTGGGATATCAGTCAGTCACGCTATTAAACCGACATTAACTTAAATACCCAAAATACAAAAGGGACATTAACTCATTCATTCCCTACAAGGTCGGCCGATATGACTTTTTTCGGGCAGATATTGATACTCATACCGACTATCAGTGATCAACGATACAGATAACTGATAATTAAAAGGGACACATAAACATTTATGTGAGGGCAGGCTGTGCTTCAGAACATTTATGTCAGGGCAGGCTGTGCTTCAGAACATTATGTCAGGGCAGGCTGTGCTTCAGAACATTTATGTCAGGGCAGGCTGTGCTTCAGAACATTTATGTGAGGGCAGGCTGTGCTTCAGAACATTTTAGATTTGTGCCAATTAAAATAAAAGTTAACTGTGTCTTTCTATTGAAGGTATGCATCATTTTACCTGGCCTTGCGTTTGCGAACCCTGCGATCCATCTCGGCCTCTTCGTAGTAGTACTCGTTGTGAGAGTTGTCTCTTCTGCGGGCCGCAGCAGCAATCATGGCCCGGGATTGGCTGGAGGAGTTATTGGTGCTGCTCTCTATGGGTCGGGAGATGTACAGTGACGACATCAATCATGAACTGCACATACAAACCATAGAGATGCTGGAAGTTCCAGTAGATGTAGTGGAGATGCTGTGTAAGTGTTTACCGTCCAGAGAGTAGACTTTGAATCCGGACATCTTCTTGGACAGGATGGACTTGGGCAGATTAAGCAGAGCAGGGTTGTAGACGGGGAAATCACTGTAGTACCGGTCCAAAACCCACACTGCTGCCCTCTGAATACTGGGACACACAGATCGGAGATCAGTTATTATCATCCACTTTGTAATGAAGATGCGCCAACAGGATGACATCAGTCCACAGACAGACACTGACCTGAGGTGTCCCACGTTATAGAAGCGACTGGCCCCGTCTGTGGTCCGCACCACCTTCAGACAGAAGGCGGGCTGTAGGTGCCGGACCTCCAGCAGCACCAGGGCCAGGTACTGGATGAAGAGCAGAGCATCCACCAGCGACGCCGCGTACTCCACGATGCCCCTGTAGTCCCTCTCACGAGGCTCCAGCACGCGCACGCCGTAGAATAGCCAATAGGACGCCACGAACAGGAACACCAGCACCATCAGCAGGCAGCGGAACACAAAGAAGCGGGGCAGAGTGGCACGAGGCGGGCGCAGGAACAGAGCCCAGGAGGAGATGAGGAGCACCAGGAGCTTGAAGGCCAGGGAGACGTAGAGGCCCTCACAGGGGGTGCCGCAGGGGTCCAGGGCCTCACGCCACAGTAGCTGGGGGAGAACCAGGAAGGCCAGCGGGGTGACCAGGGCGAATAGACCCAGACAGCCACCCAGTACAGGCCCCAGGAAGCGTTTGCACTCTAGGGGAGATGATTCATCCAGCTCCTTGGAGACCCGCGTCAGGTCCTCGTTGGAGACGCTGTGTTCTGATGTACCCGTGACAACAGTGGTGGTCTCTCCCCAGTTATCATCCTGCAGACAGGAAACAGGGGTCAACATGGAGGGGAGGGGCTTTACAGAAACAGGAAACAGGGTGTCTGGGAAGGACTCTGACTGCTTTAAACATTTGTCTGACTCTGCCCGCCATCTGGTCCTGGTTAGGTCAGCCAAAACCTTTAGCACAGTACTGAGATACAGATTATTATCAGAAGAATGGATGGTGGCAGGAGGTGGTTCTGACCCGGTCGTCACCACGGGTGGATTCTGCATCCAGTAGCGGCTCCCCGGGTGCCTGGATGGTAACGGACTTGTCCCCCCTGCTGCTACCATCTCTGTTTTTGGAGCTATGCCGGCCCCTGCGGTCCCTGGGTGAGAGAAACAAATCATATGAAGTGTGTGTGTGTGTTGGCAGGTGAGTTGGTTTAGCTCAGACAATATCGTCATCATTATCATTATTATAACAGACGGGCCCGGCCTGGGTTTGATCTGGTACCTGTTCTTGCGGGAGCTTCGGGAATGAGACGACTTGCAGGAGTAGCCGGAATACTGCGACTCGTTGTCCATGTCTCGGGTTGGCGGGCGGGTTTCACGGGCCCCTCCTCCCCCCGGGACTCGTTCTTTGGCTCGGCCCAGCTGGCTCTTGCGCTCAGAGATGGACTTGTTTGACAGGACAAGAGGAAACTTCAGCAGGTCAACCTTACTCCTGAGGGAATCTATCTTGGAGGCCGATGGACAGGGAGAGAAGAAAGAGGCCACCAGACAGAGGGGATCAGGACCCGTACACTAGGCCCAGAGATAAAGGAGAGGATGATGAGGATTGGATGATGAAGATTGGGTTTAAATGGACCTGAAAGAGAACAGAAGGAATACAATAAGTGAAGAAGAAACTATAAATCAAGTGTGTGTCAAACCCTGACCGTAGAACAGGTCATGTATTTCACCTGGACTTTTGTATAAGACTCTCTGCATTTAATAATTCAAAAACTATTATAAGTTCACCCAGCACAGGCAGAATAAGACTGGCCACACCTCAGAGCCTGGTTCCTCTCTAGGTTTCTTCCTTCTGACCCATCAGGAACTTTTTCCTAGCTGCTGTATATAAACTTGTTGATGCGTGCGCGGTCGGGTTCAGACTGAGTGTTGGTAAAAGCACTTTGTGACAACTTGTTGTAAATAGGGCTTTATAAAATACATTTGATTGATTGAACTCAAGACATCACTGGTCAATTGAGCTAAAGGTTACAGGGACAAGGAGTGAATACAAGCTTTAAGCCCTCGGACAAGCTTGATCCCAACCCGGACATAGTTCCGCAGACCAAAGGCTAAGTCTGGAGTGAGCCTTGTTTCAGAAAAGCCTACAGATTTGACACAATGGCGGCCATATTGGATTACTGTGTTTTCACAAAGTTGTTTGGCCCCTCCCTCGATTTTCCCCATCTCACATTCCCTCTTGGTCTCTGACGGTCCCCAGGGTAACAGGGCCTCTCCACTGCCATGGCGATGAAAGAGGGTGTTCAGCTGGAGGGGATTTGAGGTTGACAGTTTCCGTGGAAACGTGACCTTATAACACCCACTACCACTCTGAGAGAAATAAAAGTGTTTGAGTGACTTTGTCTTGTCACATGCTTAATTAATATGGGTTCTATGTTTAATCTATAGGGTTATATTGTCACATGCTTAATTAATATGGTTTCTATGTTTAATCTATAGGGTTATATTGTCACATGCTTAATTAATATGGGTTATATGTTTAATCTATAGGATTATATTGTCACATGCTTAATTAATATGGGTTCTATGTTTAATCTATAGGGTTATATTGTCACATGTATAATTAATATGGGTTCTATGTTTAATCTATAGGGTTATATTGTCACATGCTTAATTAATTTGGGTTCAATGTTTAATCTATAGGATTATATTGGCACATGCTTAATTAATATGGGTTCTATGTTTAATCTATAGGGTTATATTGTCACATGTATAATTAATATGGGTTCTATGTTTAATCTATAGGGTTATATTGTCACATGTATAATTAATATGGGTTCTATGTTGAATCTATAGGGTTATATTGTCACATGCTTAATTAAGAGTTCTATGTTAAATCTACACACTGGGGCTGATCAATTACTTGCATTTGCCATTTTATTTAATACGATAAACTACAATTTTGGACAGCATAGGCTGCAATTACACATTTTTTATTTACATTTTTAACGAATTAGAAATAAATTGGCGCATGCCGGAATCAAACCCAATCAGTAAGATAATATATTTGTACTTATCAACTGTCTAGAGAAGTTCACAGACAGAGTTACAAAAATGCAATCCACATGTTTACATTTCATATGTTCATTAGAGTGACTTTGAATGATCTAAATCCTGAGTGTGGTAAAGCCAGATATTTTTTATTATTATTTCCGCAATCTGCACTTATATTGTGTGATTTGTTACTGACTTGTATATTAATGTTTACAGCCGGCTTATCAGCAGTGCTTTATGTTTTCATGATAATTATTACAGGTTTACACAGATGGAAGTTCAAGAAATCAGTCATACTAATAATCGCATATTAAATTAAAAATAATCGCTTACTAAATCGCAGTATTGGTAAAAATAATGTCAATTTTATTATTTTCCAAAATCCTTCAGCCCTACCTCACGTCATTCTTAATAGTCTCTCAGATGTTTGTGTGTCTGTCTGCACTTGTTTTGGGAACTAATGAATGTGAACTAATGAATCCATATTAGCCCTAATACCCACAAACAACAACAACCTCAGCTCCTATCACATGTTGATAAGAAACAGAATGTGTAAATGAGTTATTGTGAGGTGCTGAGGCCCTGTGCTGAGGCCCTGTGCTGAGGCCCTGTGCTGAGACCCTGTGCTGAGACCCTGTGCTGAGGCCCTGTGCTGAGGCCCTGTGCTGAGGCTTCCTGCTCCATACAGTAGACAAAATGATGGCAAACACCTGATCCACCTGGGTGTGGTCTGCTAGAGAGACAGCTAGAGTTTCCTGTCCTTATATACCAGCTGCGTCCTGAGAGTCAGGTCATGTGGATCACCAGGAAATAAGAAATTAAAACATTTGCCATATTGGTGACTCGTCACCTGCTGAAACAAACGTCACATAATGAAATCATCCACGTGACGTCATTAAGATCCAGATATACAATCAAATCAAACATTTCTAAATCTAAGCATGAAGCTTCTGATTGATCCGTTCGCATTGTACATACCAGCTGGCCCGGTATCTACCTTTAATGAAGGTCAAATGATATCTGGTACCTGAACCCACCTCCCCTTCCAACATCTAATCCTGTAGTCTGGGATTAGATCTGATGATGAGCCACTTCGACAGGTAAACACCAACAGTGTAGAAACCCCCATGTATGTATAATGTCCCACAGTAAGTAAGTATCCCAGGTGCCATTTCTGAATCCACACAGCTACTGATCAACCCAACATTCAGCACACCAGCTGGCCAGTGAAACATCTGTCTGTCTTCAGCACGTCAGCTGGCCAGTGAAACATCTGTCTGTCTTCAGCACGTCAGCTGGCCAGTGAAACATCTGTCTGTCTACAGCACATCAGCTGGCCAGTGAAACATCTGTCTGTCTTCAGCACATCAGCTGGCCAGTGAAACATCCATCTGTCTACAGCACATCAGCTGGCCAGTGAAACATCTGTCTGTCTTCAGCACATCAGCTGGCCAGTGAAACATCCATCTGTCTACAGCACATCAGCTGCCCAGTGAAACATCTGTCTTCAGCACATCAGCTGGCCAGTGAAACATCTGTCTGTCTTCAAAGCCTTAGCCAGTGGTGAAGTACAAACAACCCTCATGGGTGGGGAAACCAGTATGTCATTTAAAGTAAAAGTAATACGAAGCCACTAGTCAGTTGCAAAAACAAACATGCAAAAACAAACGTGCACAGGCTGTGAGGCTGTGGGGCAGTGTATGAGGGCCACACGCACACACACACACACACACGCACACACGCACGCACACACACACACGCACACACACACCATTACACCCCCCACCCAGTTACTGCTAATTGCAGTGACAACAGAAAACCCCACTGTATAAAAGCTGTAGCACTCTCAGCCCTCTGTCCAATCTGCCTCGGTGCTATAAATCAGTGTAGCAGCTCTCCATGTTTCTCAGATTTTTGATGTATTAACCACTAAATACACATATGATAGACTATACCCACAGATATAGCTCCTGAGAAGAGCTCCTTTAAATGACTGTTAAAGGTACTTTGTCTGTATGCATTGGCAAAGGGACTGTAAGTTGGTATGGCGTTGCTGTTTGTCCACGCCAGTTTGAGCCATGTGATAAATGTAATATCATATGAATATGACTAGGTGTGTATATAATGCAAGACAGGGTGTAACCAAATCAACATGTGATTTAAGGACTTGAAAAAACAGTGTTGATACGATATTGTTGGAAAGTTTGTCTGCAGCCAGTAATTGTTCTGTGTGACCATAAGAGTAACCACTGTCCTGTATCTATATGGCCTTCTGACCTGTGGCCCTGTTTATTCTGTCCTGTATCTATATGGCCTTCTGACCTGTGGCCCTGTTTATTCTGTCCTGTATCTATGGCCTTCTGACCTGTGGCCCTGTTTATTCTGTCCTGTATCTATGTGGCCTTCTGACCTGTGGCCCTGTTTATTCTGTCCTGTATCTATATGGCCTTCTGACCTGTGGCCCTGTTTATTCTGTCCTGTATCTATGGCCTTCTGACCTGTGGCCCTGTTTATTCTGTCCTGTATCTATGGCCTTCTGACCTGTGGCCCTGTTTATTCTGTCCTGTATCTATGGCCTTCTGACCTGTAGCCCTGTTTATTCTGTCCTGTATCTATGGCCTTCTGACCTGTAGCCCTGTTTATTCTGTCCTGTATCTATGGCCTTCTGACCTGTGGCCCTGTTTATTCTGTCCTGTATCTATGGCCTTCTGACCTGTAGCCCTGTTTATTCTGTCCTGTATCTATGGCCTTCTGACCTGTAGCCCTGTTTATTCTGTCCTGTATCTATGGCCTTCTGACCTGTGGCCCTGTTTATTCTGTCCTGTATCTATGGCCTTCTGACCTGTAGCCCTGTTTATTCTGTCCTGTATCTATGGCCTTCTGACCTGTGGCCCTGTTGATTCTGTCCTGTATCTATGGCCTTCTGACCTGTGGCCCTGTTTATTCTGTCCTGTATCTATGGCCTTCTGACCTGTAGCCCTGTTTATTCTGTCCTGTATCTATATGGCCTTCTGACCTGTAGCCCTGTTGATTCTGTCCTGTATCTATGGCCTTCTGACCTGTAGCCCTGTTTATTCTGTCCTGTATCTATGGCCTTCTGACCTGTAGCCCACTTGATTCTGTCCTGTATCTATGGCCTTCTGACCTGTGGCCCTGTTTATTCTGTCCTGTATCTATGGCCTTCTGACCTGTGGCCCTGTTTATTCTGTCCTGTATCTATGGCCTTCTGACCTGTGGCCCTGTTTATTCTGTCCTGTATCTATATGGCCTTCTGACCTGTGGCCCTGTTTATTCTGTCCTGTATCTATGGCCTTCTGACCTGTGGCCCTGTTTATTCTGTCCTGTATCTATGGCCTTCTGACCTGTGGCCCTGTTTATTCTGTCCTGTATCTATATGGCCTTCTGACCTGTGGCCCTGTTTATTCTGTCCTGTATCTATGGCCTTCTGACCTGTGGCCCTGTTTATTCTGTCCTGTATCTATGGCCTTCTGACCTGTGGCCCTGTTTATTCTGTCCTGTATCTATGGCCTTCTGACCTGTGGCCCTGTTTATTCTGTCCTGTATCTATGGCCTTCTGACCTGTGGCCCTGTTTATTCTGTCCTGTATCTATGGCCTTCTGACCTGTGGCCCTGTTTATTCTGTCCTGTATCTATGGCCTTCTGACCTGTGGCCCTGTTTATTCTGTCCTGTATCTATGGCCTTCTGACCTGTGGCCCTGTTTATTCTGTCCTGTATCTATGGCCTTCTGACCTGTGGCCCTGTTTATTCTGTCCTGTATCTATGGCCTTCTGACCTGTGGCCCTGTTTATTCTGTCCTGTATCTATGGCCTTCTGACCTGTAGCCCTGTTTATTCTGTCCTGTATCTATGGCCTTCTGACCTGTGGCCCTGTTGATTCTGAGGGCCAGAGGCAGCTGGGACAATTGCCTGGTCAACATGATACATTTCACATGATTAAAGTGGCAACGGAAGTTGTTCAAACTTAGTTTACAAAACGTTTAAACTAACACACTAAAAACTGAAGATTTGTGTAATTTACAAATAAAGTTTTGGGAGCGCCGTCATGAGCTTTTGCGTTAAATGGTTTCATTTAAGTGCCGAGTTTAGAGGATTTGCCTTCAAACATGCATCTGTAGTTAATATAGGGACTTGATCAGTGTTGTTACAATGTTACAAAGTCGTTATTAAGCCCCAGATGGATCACATGAAATTAGGTACAATTTAAACATTAAACATATAGTTAAACACATATTTAAACATATAGTGTCGTGCCTCCTATCGTTCTGTCGGGTTTGGTCAGCTCATGATCCATTCATTATTTAACATCACAGCCACAAAGGACTTAATGATACACTGGCAGTTATAAGGAAACCCCAAACAAACACGATTCTTAACGAGTTCCTAACACCCACATATGACGGTTATACAGGCCGATCTGTGTGTTATCCTCCATTATGGGGGTTATAATGGAGGCTTATATGAAACAATGGGGTTGTAACTCCACGACCACTACCGAGCACACATGCTATGAGATCCGGACCAGACCGCACATCCCCTGTTATTACCGACCCGCACCCGTCCGCAAATACTGGATTATTAACATAGAACCGAACACCTACCGTGGCAGATCTCACGGACCTAGAACCTGCACGTCTCCTCTTATCGTCTGGTTCCCATGCCGTCCGGATAATAAGGGTTTGGGTACTTCCTCCCTACTTGTTGGGACTCAGGACTCAATCCTTCACGTATCTACGTGTTCCTGTGTGAACAATAGGCGCCATCAGACCAGGGGTCCTCTAGAAACTTCTCTGTAGCTTTTGTCTGTCGCAAGAAATCAGTGTGACCATGGCTTCTACCATAGGGTTACAGGTTACAGATCACCCTAGAGTATATTTCCTATTTTTCTCAGTCAATTGAATATAGTCAATTATTTCTAAACACTGTTTAATAACAACATCGATCCACATTGAAACCATCTTACCCACACAAAAAGAGTAGGCCTGCTTATTCCCAGAATATCCATTGAGGTTTTTCTTCACTTTCCTTGCCCCGCCCCACCAACTGTATAGCACCCATCACCCTCCTCCACTCCTGGTTGCATGTAAGCTCCGCCCACCGGATTCACTGACCCTCCTCCACTCCTGGTTGCATATAAGCCCCGCCCATCGGATTCACTGACCCTCCTCCACTCCACATTTTAATTGACATGTCTTATCTTTAGAATAGAACCATAGAAAGGTAAATACATTAGACAAATTTATCAACTTCTGGGAACTATTAGAAACAACGTGCTTGCTCAAGGGCAAAACAACAGATTCTTCATTTTTGCAGTTTGGGGATTAAATCGAGATTAGATATATTGGTGCTCGTTAGTCCCTGGACGGGAGATGAGTTGCATGTTATACGTTGGAGGACCAGTAGGGGGTAGCCTTCCCTCTGCTCTAAATATCCAATACCAAAGCTCCGGGGTTTAGGAAGGACGAGGACAAGTCAAATCCGATCATGGACCTCAATGGGGTTACCAATGTTGTCTGTTGCCGTACCAACACATACCATAATGTCGAAAAAGATCAGACGGCAAAACACAATCCCAAAAGAAGCCATGTTTATTTAGTTATCAAGGCAAATCACACATTTCCCATCTGGTCAAACCGTACTCACAAATACAACCCAAATCACTTAACAAATTTTGGCAATACGGTCCATTACCGACTTACCAAGAGTCAGAGGAACCCCCAAGTCAATCTGAAGTTTGAGGGAAGTTCATGACTTCCGTTCAGTTAGATAGTGCAGTAAAAACATTGTCATTATAATCCTAGCTCCCACTTATATTCCACGGCTGGGTTTGAATAGATCAAAACCAGTGAATCACAGGTGTATAGTCAGGAGATATTTTTCACAAAGTTGATTACTAGCGTCTTATGAAGAATATTAAATATGCCTGACATGGGAATCTAGCTGTAGATCAGTTAAACTGCAGTACCAATAGGGGCTCCTGTAAGACACTGATTTTAAATGAGCTGCGTCACTGCCAGGCACAATCTATCTGGCATATTATTCCAGGGTGCCATGGATCGCCCTTGGTGAGCATTGGCCATTTTGGGGGCTATTAATCCAATATGGTTGCAGAGTTGCCCTCTTGTGACTCCTTCTGGCGACTTGGGCACCTGTGAGCTCAACTAAAGTAGAAGTGTGTTCTTTCAGGCGTGTAAGGATTCTGGTGTAAACTTCCTGTTTGTGTGAGCAGCGTGACAAGAACTATAATTAGGCTCCTCCCCCTATAGATTGAGCTCACCTATTCAGTATCTTTGGTCAACCACGGTCGCAGCACTGACCCCACTATAGGAGCTTGCACCCAATTGAGAAGGACTAACTGGGAAAAAAATTGATTTATAACTAGTTTATTAATAGCAGAGGAAACTCACAGGTTGGCAGGTAACACCAAACCGATGACTAGCACTTAAATCACACTAAAGCCCAGCACTTGCAGTGAAAACCATAAACATATCTGGCGTGAATACATTTTAATTTGGTTGTAAGTGACCTGGAAGTAAAAAAAAAATCATTATGGGAATGGTTCTACTTTAGCATTTGGCAAAATAACTGCCAACTTCCATCATGTGGCGCTGACAAATAAATTATACAGACAAGTTCTTTAAGCTCTTGTAAAGTGGATTAAGGCCTGCATTGCCAAAACTTTAAACATATGCATTAATACATTAAAACCTCTGGCCATAATGTCACCACATTCTGCAAATTAGTCCTAGATTTAAAACAAAGTGCATTATTAAAGACAGCAAACCAAATAAAACTATTTCAACATCCAAATCTTTCGCCCAACAGTGGTAATTCATCTTAACCTAGATCCGAAGCCCATTTGCCTCACATACGTATCATTCGCTTTAGAAATTACTGATCAAAATACTACAAGACGAACTAAAAGAGAGTCACTGCCCAACACTTACACCCACGTCCTCCTCAGCATGTGCACGTGTAACTCACTTACCATTCACACACACACACACACACACACACACACACACACACACACACACACACACACACACACACACACACACACACACACACACACACACACACACACACACACACACACACACACACACACACACACACACACACACACACACACACACACACACACACACACACACACACACACACACACACACACACACACACACACACACACACACAGCATTAAGCGTTGTTTGCCCTTGGTGTAACTCCCATTATACAGTAAACAAAACATTTGACAAAAAACCTTGTACACTGGCAGCAGAACGGCCGAGACCAGTGCAATCTGACCCTGATGAATCCAGATTCAATTGGGACAGAAAAGTCCAGTTACGTGGTAAACCTCATCTGTGTGAGTCCATTTAGGTCATTCACTCTGAGTTTAAATCTGTTCTAACCAACATGTCTGTCTGTGTGTCTATAGTGTGTGAAAATAAAATAAATCAATGTTCCTGTTTGTTTGGGAGAGTAGTGGTCGCTGGTCACAGGTTAAAACGCCTGAGGCACTCAGTAGGCAGAACCCAGTAGGCAGAACCCAGTAGGCAGAACCCAGTAGGCAGAACCCAGTAGGCAGAACCCAGTAGGCAGAACCCAGTAGGCAGAACCCAGTAGGCAGCACTCAGTATGCAGCACTAGCAGGTTCTCTCACGGAGCTGAACAGGACATCTGCCTTAATGCTAATGAAGTACGTCACCAGCAGGGAGGTGAACAGAACAGCCACTCCTACACCTAAAGTCAGCATCTATGACAGACAAAAGAAGACTAAAGATTAGTTTCATTCTCTTCTCTTTCCATCTATAGACTCACAATTATTGGTTAAAAACAACTCATTTTGCTGCTTAAAACCGTGTGTGATGTTTGGTGTGTGTGTGTGGTGTGTTTAACATTTTAATGTGGATCAGAGCAGGTAAGCAGACAGAAGTTTCACCTCTAAGTCCCGGCTGGCCACTAGGAACATTCGAGCTTCTATGAACTTCCAGCGAGACTCTGTCCAAGTGGAATAGGTTTTAGAAGCAAATTCTCTCAAGTCAAAGGCAGGGGACAGTGCTTGGGACATGCGTACAGATGCCCGGACGCACAAAGTATTATTAGCAGTCCCGTTGGTCGGGAACGTTCCCCGGATCCAGAAATAGGAATGCATCTAAAAAGAAAAGGTGAATGAAAGTGTTGTGAAACATATAATGCTAAGAAACGCATTTAAATTCTAATGTAAACAGTGAGATGATGTTAACCGTGTGAGATTAGTCCATCTGCTAACATACCTGTTCGCTCTCATCTGGCAGATCATCTGGTTTCTTACACTGGTCCTGAGTCAGGTTGGTGGCTGTCCCAGTTAAATTAGCCAGGAGGTACTGAACTATTTTAGTCAGTGTTTTTGCATGCGCCAACAAGGGCGAGGCAATGCCAACATAGAAGTTTGGTGGGCTGGCCTCTAACAGAAAGAAAACACAAAACAAAGAGCTAAGTATGTCACTAGCTAACTCATAATGTGCTCAGTGAACACACACACAGGCACTACATGAGTTAGTAGTAGCAGACCGTCTCAGTAGTGGGTGTCTCCTAGGGATAAAGTATCTCTGACTCACCGAGCTTCATATCTGGGGGTATCCGAGCCTGAAACCAGCTGTTGTTGGCATGGACCAGAAACCCAAACAGCATCTGGGTAACCTGTGAGATGTACAATGTTAGTAAAACAATTCTGCTTACTGACCCCAAACCTCACGAAGACTTACGTTTGCAATCCAATGTGGCTCACTTAGTAAGAGGGTCACACTTAAACACATTTGTAGGTTTCATTTCCATGGAGGTCAGTAAGAATAAGTATGAAAATGCATCCTAGAAAACAACATCAATGTAGACGTATGGACAGTGATGTAATGATAGGGCTATAACAGAAAGCCTGACTGAAACAATCATTTAGTCACACCGTTTTGGGATCTGCGTTTATGTTGTTGACTTGGGACTCGTTTCCTCCAGCCTGCTTGTATAGAGCACGGGCCACAACTGTGGCCACATCCGACAGAGCCTGAAGAAGAAGGGAAGAGAGTTTACAGTAACAGATGACATCGTTAGAGCAACTGTAACAGATATATGCATTAGCAGGGTTGCTGTGGAAACCGTACCATAGCAGTTTCAGTCACAAACTCCAGCTGTTCCTCTGTTGTCAAATTATCTGGATAATGTAAATTGAGATTGGCGGCGTTGTCGTAGTAACTCCCATAGTACCTGTTGATGGGTAAATGGGATAAAAGCATCATTATGCAGAAATCCATCAGGGAATACTATCAACATGGAACATAGATCTGTAGCAATAGTGGAATAATGACTTACTTGTTGTTGAATGCACTGCGGTGGTCTCCTAGCACAACCCCTGGAATATTCTGAGCTAGCAGAAAACGCTGGAGGGAGGAGGGTGGGAGTGGCTGAGAGACACCCGGCTCAACCAATGACACGTTCATCCCCGCATTGGAAGACTGCAAGTTGGTCACAAGTTTCTTAACCTAAAACAGAGTAAGAGTTTTGTTGAGAGAGTATAGCGAAGATAGTGGTGTGGTTTGGTAAGGACCAGTTAGATAGTGGTGTGGTTTGGTAAGGACCAGTTAGATAGTGGTGTGGTTTGGTAAGGACCAGTTAGATAGCGGTGTGGTTTGGTATGGACCGGTTAGATAGCGGTGTGGTTTGGTATGGACCGGTTAGATAGCGGTGTGGTTTGGTATGGACCGGTTAGATAGTGGTGTGGTTTGGTAAGGACCGGTTAGATAGTGGTGTGGTTTGGTATGGAGCGGTTAGATAGTGGTGTGTGGTTTGGTATGGACCGGTTAGATAGCGGTGTGGTTTGGTAAGGACCGGTTAGATAGTGGTGTGGTTTGGTAAGGACCAGTTAGATAGTGGTGTGTGGTTTGGTAAGGACCAGTTAGATAGTAGTGTGATTTGGTATGGACCGGTTAGATAGTGGTGTGGTTTGGTATGGACCAGTTAGATAGTGGTGTGTGGTTTGGTATGGACCAGTTAGATAGTGGTGTGTGGTTTGGTATGGACCAGTTAGGAGCGATATAGTCGTGTCCCACTCACCTGGTCGTTGATGCTGTCGTTCATTCTAGACACAGGGTCTGTGTGGAGGAAGAGTTCGCTGCCATTACGCAAGCCAACCTAACATAACAGATAACAGATCAATGGTTATTGTGTATTAGAGACCAGCCCACCTAACAGATCAATGGTTATTGTGTATTAGAGACCAGCCCACCTAACATAACAGATAACAGATCAATGGTTATTGTGTATTAGAGACCAGCCCACCTAACACAACAGATAACAGATCAATGGTTATTGTGTATTAGAGACCAGCCCACCTAACACAACAGATAACAGATCAATGGTTATTGTGTATTAGAGACCAGCCCACCTAACATAACAGATAACAGATCAATGGTTATTGTGTATTAGAGACCAGCCCACCTAACATAACAGATAACAGATCAATGGTTATTGTGTATTAGAGACCAGCCCACCTAACATAACAGATAACAGATCAATGGTTATTGTGTATTAGAGACCAGCCCACCTAACATAACAGATAACAGATCAATGGTTATTGTGTATTAGAGACCAGCCCACCTAACATAACAGATCAATGGTTATTGTGTATTAGAGACCAGCCCACCTAACATAACAGATTAATAATTATTATACGTCTGTAGTGTGCTGGAGTGTATTAGAGAGACGAAATATAAGGACATTACCTGTCCAACCTCAATTAGTGAGTGAACGTTGTTCAGGTCAATTACAAACTTGCCCTTCTCCATGTCATAAACCATCCGAGAGCTGCCAATGTAGTCAAACGCTTCCTGAAGACAAGGAAATAGGCAATAAAAAAAACTCACATTATAGTGTAGTACAACACATTTTATTTCTTCATGATAAGTGCCCACATAAGATAAATATCACTGATAGACAGGCTTAATAGACACTCACCCCTTGGAAAAATGCATAGAGGATATTATGTGTGGGAGGGGACTCCCGAGTGACATCACGTAGTGCCTGAGCAGCAGCCAATAGAGTGATAAAGCCTGAGACACTCCCCTCTGCTCCTGTAGCCACATCCCAGAAAAATGCCCTGCTGTCCAGCTACAAAAAACATACAGTAAAGTGTCCAGTAAATGGTAGATTAACTGCAAATGAAGAAACCCATGTAAGGCACATACAAAGAAATGCTAAACAGCAAACAACCTAAATTAATTTGTAAACACATCAAAAGGTGTTGCAGACAGGAACCCATCATATTGATTTCTATATATTCCAAAAGGCGTGACAACAGTGTCACGTGTCAAGCCGTGTCAGAGAGGCACGATGATGTCACTCACCCTGGCTGCTGCTATGACAACACTGTCATTATCCCTGTGGCCCAACTCACTCTTGTTATAAGGCCGGATGGTACCCCACACGTTGAAATCTCCCAGGGGGTCACACACCATCTCTGGGAGAGAGACAGAAAGAGACTGGTATTAGAAACGCACATGTCTACCAACCAATACACTACAGTATGTCTCTCTCTCTACCAACCAATACACTACAGTATGTCTCTCTCTACCAACCAATACACTACAGTATGTCTCTCTCTACTAACCAATACACTACAGTATGTCTCTCTCTACCAACCAATACACTACAGTATGTCTCTCTCTACCAACCAATACACTACAGTATGTCTCTCTCTACCAACCAATACACTACAGTATGTCTCTCTCTACTAACCAATACACTACAGTATGTCTCTCGCTCTACCAACCAATACACTACAGTATGTCTCTCTCTCTCTACCAACCAATACACTACAGTATGTCTCTCTCTCTCTACCAACCAATACACTACAGTATGTCTCTCTCTCTACCAACCAATACACTACAGTATGTCTCTCTCTCTCTACCAACCAATACACTACAGTATGTCTCTCGCTCTACCAACCAATACACTACAGTATGTCTCTCTCTCTACCAACCAATACACTACAGTATGTCTCTCTCTCTCTACCAACCAATACACTACAGTATGTCTCTCTCTCTACCAACCAATACACTACAGTATGTCTCTCTCTACAGTATGTCTCTCTCTACAGTATGTCTCTCTCTCTACATGCCTGGGTTGATGCTGAAGTTGATGACATCGTTCCGCCTCATACATGTGGCCGTGTCAGTAACAGCGGACATGTGTGAGAACAGCTGCAGGGCACACAGAGGGTACTGGGGAGTGGTGCCGTTCTCCACTAGGTTATGGTCAACGTAGCACTGCAATGAGAACAAGCAGAATGATGTCACTGCTTCTATATTCAGGTACCCTGACAGACAGTTAATGGTCACCAGGTGACATGATATTACCACTGACTGGGTCAGCACGATTTTCCCTCACCTGTTTGATGGTCTCTGTTTCGTTGTCCTCTTTGAGGGAAAACACCGGGAAGTCAAATTCCTCATAGGATAGACCGTTCCCTCGAGGGTTCCATACAGTCGTATTACAGTGTGCGTAGTCAGGACCGTAGCTGTCTGAGTAGACACCTGAAGGAGAGTAAATCACACAGAATAAATTAGACTCTGGATGTCCCACCTGTCACGTTAGATCATACATCCTAACAGCTGATCCACCTACCTGTGTTCTCATTGGGACATGTGGTGTGAGGAGAGAACTCTGGAGGGCTCATGGTTGGGATCACAACAGCCACGCCCGCTACTCTGCTAGATGCATTCTTAATCTTCATCATGATGGACCTGGAACAAAAACACAGTGCTGCTAGGATAGAATAGATTGAGGCTCTGATGAAAACAGGTGTAGTGAGTGATCAACCTGTTATTGTGGTTAATGGTTACACAGGTTAATGTACAGCCTGTGTGTTGATTACCTGGTGAAGAGCGATGACTCCAACAGGACCATATAAGGAGGATTGGGTCCTTTGCTCAAAGGCCATTCCAGATCTGCCTCAGACTCAAGAACATGGATCACCCCTGTATCACCTGATATTGAGGCTATGACACATGGAACAAAATATATGAATATGCAAATATTTAAAAGTCTATAATAATGTACATCAAGGAAAACTAAAAGAATAAGGTAACGAGGTCAACAAAACAACCTGTGGGTGATAAAAGACAACATGGATATTTGTTATGATTTATTGGGAAACGGCACCACCACAATAACGTTACTCATGTCCTATTTTAGATATCTATTGTTTTAACAGCATGAGGTTCTGAATAAGTGATTACTATATAATAGCACCGGTACGTAAGATGAGAGATTTGAGTAAGGTGGTGTACATTTAATGTATTGTTGTAATTAGTCTCATGTATTCTATAATGTGTCCGTGTCACTCACACTGGCAGCCAATCTGATGTGTTGCATTGAGCAGTCGAACACATGGTACTGTGTTTTTTACTACCACATAAATCTTCTGAGCCACAGAGGAACTGTTCACATCTAAAAAACACAGAAACACAAAAAGCCAGTCTGTGTAGTGATGTAAATTACCGCACACAGCAAAGCACAAGTACACAGATGCAATTGTCTAACGGTAATAAAGCCTGTATGATGGACCACCCACTTCCCCTACGGTATTTTCCTTGAGATCACGAGTGGTCACGCTGAAGCTGAACATGTTATGGTGCCTAATGAGGCAGAACATATTGTAGTGCCTAATGAGGCAGTAATATAACATATTATGGTGCCTAATAATCAGGCAGTAATATACATATTATGGTGAATAATAATAATGAGCAAGTAATATTAGTTTCACTACATATTGTGTGCTAGCTAACGCATCCTAGCTAAATGCTTACAACCAACTCCACTGAACAGCGATATATTTTGTTAAACTTGGTTGGTCAGTTAGTACACGAGGGTCAAGGTATAATGCATTATTAATATATATCAATATGAGTCGTAGCGACTTGTGTCCCCAACTAACCATATACTTGGATACAACTCTGCTAACGAGACACAATGGAACTTGCTATCGATAATTAAATAACCTGACAAAGAGGTAACCGTTCTCAGCCAAAACTATAACTTTAATATAAAGGTGAAAGCCTTAAGCTACTATTGTAAGCGAAAGACACACTTACTTTTGCAAAGCCAACAAACTAGAAGCATTAAAACCCATTTGGACGGTACCAAACCCATTTTCCTGGTTTCCAAAACAACGGGTGAAATCACCGGAAGTGTTACAGTGAAATAGCTCCGGGTTCCGCAATATCACATGTCCCTGTTCCGCAATATCACATGTCCGGGTGGGTTTATTATGTCAGACAGATATTAACCATTGATGGGACGCTTAGACAAACATATTAAAACAGTAGATGGATTGTTTTAGTCTCCAGAATAGAGCAATTTGGCAGCAATCTTACCGAGGATCTGTTCAAAACTATCAAAAATAAAGACATAGTACCGGTATTTGTTTTTAGAAATATATATATATAAATACACGGTTACATGTCGTTAATATTACATAAAAACCTATGTTATGAATAATGCGTACAATGACTTCTCAATATAAAAGCAAACAATGCTCTTTAAAATAGTTACTTATTTCGCTTATATAAGGCTAACATAACATGCAAGACTATACTTTAAATACAAAATATTGGAAAATCATTTGTTGTAACTGTTATAAGTACTTCAAATGCCACTATAACCATGTGTTTGTATTGTAGATATGTTTAAACAGGTCCCAGGTAAGATGGCTGCCAAATTGCTCCCTTCTGATTTATAGAGGCACCATGACATCATCCGACCTACTGTTCTAATATCTCTGGTTTCAGACACACCTTGAAAAAGCAGTTGATCGAGACAAGCCTAGTCCTATTGTAAAGCTTTCAATGGTTCTTCAATATGTCAAGCTATTGTATCCATGTCATAACAACTACACACCTTCAAACAATAACTGAGGTTGTATAATGATCCCACTCATAAAAGTTTCAGGTTGCATCTTTAAAACAAGCTTGAATGACACTGGTCGAATAAAAGCGTACACAGCATATCAGTAAATCCATTATTTTATTCAACGGGTTACACAACAGTTACGCTCGTTTAGCATTATTCATTTTACTGCGTACTTAGGCAAGACAGGTAATCTATGGCTCTAATACAACCGCACATTTTAGTCGTTGAAGCAGAGATGACATACCACAGTCAGGTACAGCATGACAGAACAGGTAAAGCAGGTAGTAGCTTTACATCAATATAAACCCATCCACCATTCATTATGTTTAATTTTCTAGCCCAAAAAGGAAAAACAAGCTGTATATAGAACAGGGAGTATGTGTTGGATCAATGGATCAATGTTATCCGGTTGGAAGAATGTCCTCTAACGGAACTGCAGCGGACTGACACGCAGACCAATCACATCCTTCCCAATCTCAGTCACCTTGGAAACAAGAAGGTCAAAAAGGTCAGATCAATAATTAAATGAGAGGAAATGTGAAACATTGATGATTATTCACAATTATATTGACATCAGGGTAAGACAGTTTGAAATAAGGGCACGATCGACACATGACATCACAGCAGGGTAGTTGTCCTGACTGACCTGTGTCACTCTGCAGACTTGGCCCTTGTAGGGGGGGCAGTAGCAGGCTCCTGACAGGGGGCATTTCTCTACCGGACGTCCACGGTACAGAGGTGTATAGGAGGCAGCGCACAGGTCAAATGGATTGTGGGGATCGTAGTTCAGCTGGTGGGTGTCTGTCAGCGTCTTCTCGCAGGCTGCCAGGATCTTGCGTGTCTAAATGATATCTGAATGTTAAAAGCTGGTGGTGACATGAACATAATTCCAGGTACAGACAAGAGTATTACCTGCTGTGCAACCTCTGGTTTGGGTCCAAGTTCAAGTAGGCGACGAGCAAAACCGGCAGCTGTCTTGAAGTTCTTCAGTTTAAAGAAAAGATTCAGCGCTGTCCGTAAGACCAAAACCATGTGGACCGGCTGGAGACTGCAGTGAGTGAAGTAAGCTGCCATCTGAAAGACGAAACAAATTTCAGCCATCATTACAGGATCTCAGAAGGAAAAAGGTGTTATGAGTAGACAATTGGCATAGAAGCACAAAGACAATACCTCACACAATCTCTTCTGTTGGTCCAACGTGTCTTTAGGCAACTTCTTCCTTTCCGTTTCCATGGTGAGGCCGACAATGTATTCTCTGCAGATTGTAATCAGCTGCTGGGCCTAGAAGACACGGTTACCTCAGGTCAGAACACGCATAAATAACCTCAGTGAAACATGTTCATCAGATCCAGTCTACATACCTCAGCAATTTCCTGTTTGTTGTCGACCACCAGAAACGGCACGGACAGCAGGATGGTCCGGAAGCGTTCCACAGCTTCCTCAAATCGCCCAGCCGTTGTGAGCTGGTAGCACTGCTGCAGGCGGGCGATGAGGTCCGACAGACGGAGACCCACAGCAGGCAACCCCTGCTTGGCCCCACAGTCCTTCCAGTTCCTCTGGGGGTTCCCACGCAGACAGGGCAGGGATGGCAGACCCAGGTAACAGGTCCGACCACGGGACAGCGTCTGCATGAACAGCTGCTTATAGGGGCCAAACTGAACCACTCCAACCTGGTCATGGAGCAACTGAAGGTAGAGGAAGAGGGGACATGAGTATGTAGAAAATATACAGTGTGTGTGTGTGTGTGTTGTTCAAAAAATGCAGCCATTTGAAGCAGACTGCCTTGTTAAAAACTAGAAGAAAGCAGGAAGGTTAAGCTTAGTTTGGTAACCCTAGCCAATTAGCTGGCTGCCATTTTATTGTAATATATTTTATATAATCATCTAACAACTTAATGGTAACAAAATTTGTGTAATCACGACCGTAGGTCATTGCAACTGGCTTGGGAGAGCCTTAGCAAAATGCTTCCTCTGAAACATGCGCCGGCAAAAAAACAAGCTGCACTGACTCTTGTCACAATGCCACTTAACCCACGTTCCCATGTCTCATCACACTCTAGCAACAACTGAGGTATTCCTGATAACTTGTAATGAACCTAGTTGTGTGATGTTTAGGAACGGCAGCATAACTAGACTGGATGCAAGGAACCAGACAGAAACATGTGAGCGTACCCTCATGGCGGTCTCAAAGGAACCAGACAGAAACATGTGAGCGTACCCTCATGGCTGTCTCAAAGGAACCAGACAGAAACATGTGAGCGTACCCTCATGGCGGTCTCAAAGGAACCAGACAGAAACATGTGAGCGTACCCTCATGGCGGTCTCAAAGGAACCAGACAGAAACATGTGAGCGTACCCTCATGGCTGTCTCAAAGGAACCAGACAGAAACATGTGAGCGTACCCTCATGGCTGTCTCAAAGGAACCAGACAGAAACATGTGAGCGTACCCTCATGGCGGTCTCAAAGGAACCAGCTAGGATGTGGTCCACAGGGAGCTGCGAGTTGTTACACCACAACTGGGTGGGGCTCATGCCCTTAGTGGGAGGGACAAAGAAACCATCTTCAGCTCCTCCTCCAGCACCAGGTGCCAACTCCTATTGGTTGAGAAAAACAAACCTCAGAAAACCCTCCCACGTACAGGTCATCACAACTACCATAATTTGCAGAATGAATAGCATGTTACCAGTTCTGGAGGCAAGTCCAGATCCTCCTCAACCTCCCAGCCTCCTCCCTCCTCCTTGGCCACACCTCCTTCCTCCCCCAATGCATCCTGGGCATCCATGAAACCATCTGATGGTCAGAAAGGAGAAACATTTTTACCACCACATGAGATACGAGGCACAATAACAGATTGTTAGCTAGCCGTATGAACAGCCTACAGCCATCTGAAGTGGCACAATAACAGATTGTTAGCTAGCCGTATGAACAGCCTACAGCCATCTGAAGTGGCACAATAACAGATTGTTAGCTAGCTGTATGAACAGCCTACAGCCATCTGAAGTGGCACAATAACAGATTGTTAGCTAGCCGTATGAACAGCCTACAGCCATCTGAAGTGGCACAATAACAGATTGTTAGCTAGCCGTATGAACAGCCTACAGCCATCTGAAGTGGCACAATAACAGATTGTTAGCTAGCCGTATGAACAGCCTACAGCCATCTGAAGTGGCACAATAACAGATTGTTAGCTAGCCGTATGAACAGCCTACAGCCATCTGAAGTGGCCACATTCAGGAAGTCACCTTCATCCAGCTGGAGCTCAGCATCCTCCCCCCATCCCTCCACTGGGGAATCCACATCCATGTCTGCTGCCATCTGACCAGCCTTCCCTGTAACCAGAACAAACAAATAAAAACATATACTGACACACGTGTATAAGGCACAGGTGCAGGTAGAGTGTATGACACACACACACACGTATGAAGCCACAGGTGCAGACTGTATGACACACAAACAACTACAGAAAACACCCAGAACACAAAACACGGTCACCTTTGGCTGAAATGGCGCCCTCGAAGAAGCCCTTGGACACAGTGAGCAGAGGCCAGTTGGTGTCCAGGGGGTTGATGGGAGGAGGTGGCTGCAGCAGCTGGGCATGAGGGTCGACCTCCGGGATAGTCTCCTTCTCTAGGTCAAAGGTCTCCTTAAGGGCTTCTGCCTCCTCGTCCATCCCGTGAGTGGCAGCGGTCAGATATGCCAGAGATTCTACACAGGGAGGAGACGGTCAGATATGCCAGAGATTCTACGCAGGGAGGAGACGGTCAGATATGCCAGAGATTCTACGCAGGGAGGAGACGGTCAGATATGCCAGAGATTCTACGCAGGGAGGAGACGGTCAGATATGCCAGAGATTCTACGCAGGGAGGAGACGGTCAGATATGCCAGAGATTCTACACAGGGAGGAGACGGTCAGATATGCCAGAGATTCTACACAGGGAGGAGACGGTCAGATATGCCAGAGATTCTACACAGGGAGGAGACGGTCAGATATGCCAGAGATTCTACACAGGGAGGAGACGGTCAGATATGCCAGAGATTCTACACAGGGAGGAGACGGTCAGATATGCCAGAGATTCTACACAGGGAGGAGACGGTCAGATATGCCAGAGATTCTACATGGAGGAGACGGTCAGATATGCCAGAGATTCTACACAGGGAGGAGACGGTCAGACCAAAGGCATCACAAACAGGTCTAGTGTCACACAGGTTGACCTGTTAAGTAGTGAGTGTGTGTTAATGAATGTGTTAATGAAATCCTCACTCTGGCCACAGTTCTTCAGAATCCGGACTCTCTCACTGACGTCTCCCAGATACAGAGCTCCCTGGTAGTGACCGCTCATATCCTTCCTGATCTCAGCTGCAACACAGAGCAATCAGTCAACTAGTTAGATGAACACGAACTTTACTGGCCTCAAACCACACACACACACACACACACACACACACACACACACACACACACCGATCTTCATCATCTTGCGGAGCTTGGCCAGGTTGCCAGTGATGAGGTAGAGGAAGGTGAGCTTGTCGAAGTTCTTGGTCCTCTGGTAGCACATCTCCACAACCTGATGGTGGCCCTGCAGCAGCGCTGCTTCGCCAAGCCTCTCCCAGCAGCCCCTCTCATCTAGAGCCTTGGCAGCCTCCAGCGCCACCTGCAGGTCCAGAGGGCGAATTACAGGTGAGTAATTAGATTAATTGGTGTCTACAGACTGTCTTTTAAAATAATATCTGATCACTAAAGAGATGCTTAAGGAAAGTCCTAAACACACCTCAATGTTGCCACACTCCAGAGCCAGACTGAAGCGGGTTTTCTCATCCTTGACAAAGTGCAGGGCGACCTCTGGGTAACCCTTCTTCTGCAGGTAGGCGATGATTGACTGACCAACTAGCTTGGCATTACGCACCATGTGCAACACCTGGAGGGGGCAAAGGTCAGGGTTCAAAAAGACAGTCCAAGAAGGAGAAATGCAAAGAGGAGCATTCCACAACCTCCTCACCTCCTCATATTTGCGGTTGACCAGGGCCAGTTTGAAGCGGTACTCTGTGGGGTCGATGGTCAGAACACGCGGTCGGCACTCACGGTCCAGACAGTAGACACTGTTCCCTCTGACACGCGTCACGTAGATGGGAAGATCCAGAGTACGAATGATACCATGATCCCTACAGAACAATGTGATTAGGAGTAATTAGCCACACAATAAGCTGCGTAGGACAGACATCAGTGCCCTACCGATAAAACAAAAAAATAAAATGAGAAAAAGAATTTGATTCAGACCAGACAACCGCGGTGAGTTCCACTGTAAAGTGTCGGATATGTTGAGAGAAAACGTGGGCAGATGTGCCTTACCCAGAGGTGAGGGCGTATTTAATGTGGGCAGAAGTGCCTTACCCAGAGATGAGGGCGTATTTAATGTGGGCAGATGTGCCTTACCCAGAGGTGAGGGTGTATTTAATGTGGGCAGAAGTGCCTTACCCAGAGGTGAGGGTGTATTTAATGTGGCAGATGTTCCTTACCCAGAGGTGAGGGCGTATTTAATGTGGCAGATGTGCCTTACCCAGAGGTGAGGGTGTATTTAATGTGGGCAGCCTTAGAGGTGAGGGTGTATTTAATGTGGCAGATGTTCCACCCAGAGGTGAGGGTGTATTTAATGTGGCAGATGTGCCTTACCCAGAGGTGAGGGCGTATTTAATGTGGCAGATGTGCCTTACCCAGAGGTGATTTTTAATGTGGCAGATGTGCCTTACCCAGAGAGGTGTATTTAATGTGGCAGATGTTTAAGAGGTGAGGGCGTATTTAATGTGGCAGATGTGCCTTACCCAGAGGTGAGGGTGTATTTAATGTGGCAGATGTGCCTTACCCAGAGGTGAGGGTGTATTTAATGTGGCAGATGTGCCTTACCCAGAGGTGAGGGTGTATTTAATGTGGCAGATGTGCCTTACCCAGAGGTGAGGGTGTATTTAATGTGGCAGATGTGCCTTACCCAGAGGTGAGGGTGTGTTTAATGTGGCAGATGTGCCTTACCCAGAGGTGAGGGTGTATTTAATGTGGCAGATGTGCCTTACCCAGAGGTGAGGGTGTATTTAATGTGGCAGATGTGCCTTACCCAGAGGTGAGGGTGTATTTAATGTGGCAGATGTGCCTTACCCAGAGGTGAGGGTGTATTTAATGTGGCAGATGTGCCTTACCCAGAGGTGAGGGTGTATTTAATGTGGCAGATGTGCCTTACCCAGAGGTGAGGGTGTATTTAATGTGGCAGATGTGCCTTACCCAGAGGTGAGGGTGTATTTAATGTGGCAGATGTGCCTTACCCAGAGGTGAGGGTGTATTTAATGTGGCAGATGTGCCTTACCCAGAGGTGAGGGTGTATTTAATGTGGCAGATGTGCCTTACCCAGAGGTGAGGGTGTATTTAATGTGGCAGATGTGCCTTACCCAGAGGTGAGGGCGTATTTAATGTGGCAGATGTGCCTTACCCAGAGGTGAGGGTGTATTTAATGTGGCAGATGTGCCTTACCCAGAGGTGAGGGCGTATTTTATGTGGTTGGAGGTGGTATAGATGAACACTCCACTCTCGTCCCAGGCACCGCTCTTCACACGGATGTTCTCATGGATGTTACACAAACTCTCCAGCTTCCTGTTGCAGATCATGATGGCTGCCAGGTTTCAGAAGGACACACAACAACAGTGAGTGGGTAAGGTCACCACGTGGAGGGTGTAGTGTTCAGTTGAGCTCTGTGTTGGGTTCCTCACCGTGTTTAGCCAGCAGGGCCACATGGCTGGTGTCAGCACTCCACACCACATACTTGACTTTGGCGATCTTCACAGTGGCCAGCGAGCGTTTCTGTTGCACATCGAACAGGGTGACCCCGTCTGCGTCACGCAGCAGCAGAGAGCCCGTACCCGCGTAGAAGATCTCCTCACAGGACGGGACCTGCACCTTCTTCACAATCTCATTCTTCAAGTTCTTGATGAGGAGCTGAAGAGGCAGAACAGGTTCACAGTCATCATCATTAATCCTCCTCCAACCACAGAATAACAGAGCCTATGGGCTAGTCTGGTCTGAGCCACTCCAGTGAACATGATGGGTTAAAACACACCACACACACACACACACACACCCCCACACCCACACCATCTTGTATTATTAACCTATATTAACTCACTGAATGCATACGGTCCAGAACAGCAAACCGATTCCTGGCCACCCAAACTGCAGTCAGACCAGAGGACCTCTTCCCTTCAGGAGCTGCAGGGGAGCAGAGAAAACTGTTTTACCCACCCAACAATAGGAATAGAAAAGCATCACCCAACGACAGGAATAGAAAAGCATCACCCAACGACAGGAATAGAAAAGCATCACCCAACGACAGGAATAGAAAAGCATCACCCAACGACAGGAATAGAAAAGCATCACCCAACGACAGGAATAGAAAAGCATCACCCAACGACAGGAATAGAAAAGCATCATCCATCAATAGGAATAGAAAAGCATCACCCAACGACAGGAATAGAAAAGCATCACCCAACGACAGGAATAGAAAAGCATCACCCAACGACAGGAATAGAAAAGCATCACCCAACGACAGGAATAGAAAAGCATCACCCAACGACAGGAATAGAAAAGCATCACCCAACGACAGGAATAGAAAAGCATCACCCAACGACAGGAATAGAAAAGCATCACCCATCAATAGGAATATAAAAGTATCACCCAACAATAAGAATATGAAAGTATCACCCAGGAATATGAAGTTTGACCCACCCATCACACAACAGGATATTAGGATATGAGAAATACAATTCTATTGACATTTCCCAGATTTGCAGTGAATACAGAATAAGAGCTATACCATCAGGGTTCTGGGAGTCGCTCTCTTTGGGGATGGAGTTTAAATCATAGGTGCTGTTCTCCAGGTTAGTTGCTCTCTACAAGAAGAAAGATACGTTTAAATCCTGCTACATTAAAACGATAAGTGCATTTCTACGTGACACTCACTGTGCAGAGCAGGACAGCATTCTCTGCAGGGTTGTAAGACATGCTGAACACAGGGAACTTTGACCCGCTGTTAGAAAAACACAACAGAGGTTAAAATTCACACGACGATCAAGGAAAATGTCATTCTTTACAGGGTAAGTACTATCATACAAGGAGTTGATCGCTTTTGATACTACGCATTAATATAGGACATGACACACACACACACACACCTGCGAAGCTGCATGACAGCGGTGTCCTTGCTGCTGTTAAAATCGAGCTGACGAAGGAAGCGGTCCTTGACATAGTAGAGCATGTTCCCATACACAGCGTAGGCGGGGCGCTCCGGTTCCAGCTTAAACACCAGCATCCCACTGTCATGACCTGGGAGTATCAATACACACGTTAGGGCACGCGCACACACGCACGCACACACGCGCACGCGCACGCACACTCTGCATCGTATGTAGTAGAGTACCACTTCCAGCATAACCTATGAGGCCATTATAAACAACACCAGCTGAGGTCACTGTTCCCCATGTGTGCACGTCACCTACCAGCAGCAAATAGGTTGAGATTGGGGTGGGCCCCGAGCACCCAGAAGCGGTCGTGGTCTCTGCGGAAGGTTTGGACTCCGGTCCTTTTGGACATGTCCCACACACGGATGCTCTTGTCCTCTGAGTTGGACAGGATGAGCTCCTGACGAGGGTGAAACACGGCACAGGACACGTTGTTGTAGTGCCCCCTGCAGGTGTCCAACTCCCACGCTTTGGATTCTGGGAAAGAGACAGACATTAAGGAAGTAAGAATTTAGAAATCAGTAAAGACATGGCCGGGAGAAACGGAGATATCATCAAACAAGTAAATGAATTAATTAAGTGCTGTATTTTTAAAGGCAAAGTCAATACATTTACTGGACACTGACCGTTCATCCTCCAGATCTTAACCTGTCTGTCGTCAGCTCCTGAGACGATGAGAGGCATGCTGGGATGGAAAGCGGCCCAGTTGACCCCACGATCGTGACCCTGCAGGAAGACAACCCACATGGTTCATAACTGGACCCGGGTACTGGGCATGACACTAAACATAACTGGACCCGGGTACTGGGCATGACACTAAACATAACTGGACCCGGGTACTGGGCATGACACTAAACATAACTGGACCCGGGTACTGGGCATGACACTAAACATAACTGGACCCGGGTACTGGGCATGACACTAAACATAACTGGACCCGGGTACTGGGCATGACACTAAACATAACTGGACCCGGGTACTGGGCATGACACTAAACATAACTGGACCCGGGTACTGGGCATGACACTAAACATAACTGGACCCGGGTACTGGGCATGACACTAAACATAACTGGACCCGGTACTGGGCATGACACTAAACATAACTGGACCCGGGTACTGGGCATGACACTAAACATAACTGGACCCGGGTACTCCGGGTACTGGGCATGACACTAAACATAACTGGACCTGGGTACTCCGGTACTGGGCATGACACTAAACATAACTGGACCCGGGTACTGGGCATGACACTAAACATAACTGGACCCGGGTACTGGGCATGACACTAAACATAACTGGACCCGGGTACTGGGCATGACACTAAACATAACTGGACCTGGGTACTGGACATGACACTAAACATAACTGGACCTGGGTACTGGGCATGACACTAAACATAACTGGACATGACACTAAACATAACTGGACCCGGGTACTGGGCATGACACTAAACATAACTGGACCTGGGTACTGGGTACATGACATAACTGGACCTGGGTACTGGGCATGACACTAAACATAACTGGACCTGGGTACTGGGCACTGGGCATGACACTAAACATAACTGGACCCGGGTACTGGGCATGACACTAAACATAACTGGACCTGGGTACTGGGCGGGACACTACTGGGCATGACACTAAACATAACTGGACCCGGGTACTGGGCATGACACTAAACATAACTGGACCCGGGTACTGGACATGACACTAAACATAACTGGACCTGGGTACTGGGCATGACACTAAACATAACTGGACCTGGGTACTGGGCATGACACTAAACATAACTGGACCTGGGTACTGGGCATGACACTAAACATAACTGGACCCGGGTACTGGGCATGACACTAAACATAACTGGACCCGGGTACTGGGCATGACACTAAACATAACTGGACCCGGGTACTGGGCATGACACTAAACATAACTGGACCCGGGTACTGGGCATGACACTAAACATAACTGGACCCGGGTACTGGGCATGACACTAAACATAACTGGACCCGGTACTGGGCATGACACTAAACATAACTGGACCCGGGTACTGGGCATGACACTAAACATAACTGGACCCGGGTACTGGGCATGACACTAAACATAACTGGACCCGGGTACTGGGCATGACACTAAACATAACTGGACCCGGGTACTGGGCATGACACTAAACATAACTGGACCCGTGTACTGGGCATGACACTAAACATAACTGGACCCGGGTACTGGGCATGACACTAAACATAACTGGACCCGGGTACTGGGCATGACACTAAACATAACTGGACCCGGGTACTGGGCATGACACTAAACATAACTGGACCCGGGTACTGGGCATGACTGGACCCGGGTACTGGGCATGACACTAAACATAACTGGACCCGGGTACTGGGCATGACACTAAACATAACTGGACCCGGGTACTGGGCATGACACTAAACATAACTGGACCCTGGGTACACTAAACATAACTGGGGGCATGACACTAAACATAACTGGACCCGGGTACTGGGCATGACACTAAACATAACTGGACCTGGGTACGGGTGACACTGGGCATGACACTAAACATAACTGGACCCGGGTACTGGGCATGACACTAAACATAACTGGACCCGGGTACTGGGCATGACACTAAACATAACTGGACCCGGGTACTGGGCATGACACTAAACATAACTGGACCTGGGTACTGGGCATGACACTAAACATAACTGGACCTGGGTACTGGGTGACACTAAACATAACTGGACCTGGGTACTGGGCATGACACTAAACATAACTGGACCCGGGTACTGGGCATGACACTAAACATAACTGGACCCGGTACTGGACATGACACTAAACATAACTGGACCCGGGTACTGGGCATGACACTAAACATAACTGGACCCTGGGTACACTGGACCTGGGTACTGGATGACACTAAACATAACTGGACCTGGGTACTGGGCATGACACTAAACATAACTGGACCCGGGTACTGGGCATGACACTAAACATAACTGGACCTGGGTACTAACTGGGGGTACTGGGCATGACACTAAACATAACTGGACCTGGGTACTGGGTACTGGGCATGACACTAAACATAACTGGACCTGGGTACTGGGCATGACACTAAACATAACTGGACCTGGGTACTGGGCATGACACTAAACATAACTGGACCCGGGTACTGGGCATGACACTAAACATAACTGGACCCGGGTACTGGGCATGACACTAAACATAACTGGACCCGGGTAGGGGGCATGACACTAAACATAACTGGACCTGGGGACATGACTGGACCTGGGTATGACACTAAACATAACTGGACCTGGGTACTGGGCATGACACTAAACATAACTGGACCCGGGTACTGGGCATGACACTAAACATAACTGGACCTGGGTACTGGGCATGACACATGACACTAAACATAACTGGACCTGGGTACTGGGCATGACACTAAACATAACTGGACCTGGGTACTGGGCATGACACTAAACATAACTGGACCCGGTACTGGGCATGACACTAAACATAACTGGGTACTGGGCATGACACTAAACATAACTGGACCCGGGTACTGGGCATGACACTAAACATAACTGGACCCGGGTACTGGGCATGACACTAAACATAACTGGACCCGGGTACTGGGCATGACACTAAACATAACTGGACCCGGGTACTGGGCATGACACTAAACATAACTGGACCTGGGTACTGGGCATGACACTAAACATAACTGGACCCGGGTACTGGGCATGACACTAAACATAACTGGACCCGGGTACTGGGCATGACACTAAACATAACTGGACCTGGGTACTGGGCATGACACTAAACATAACTGGACCTGGGTACTGGGCATGACACTAAACATAACTGGACCTGGGTACTGGGCATGACACTAAACATAACTGGACCTGGTACTGGGCATGACACTACATAACTGGGTACTGGGCATGACACTAAACATAACTGGACCTGGGGGCATGACTGGACCCGGGTACTGGGCTGGATGACACTAAACATAACTGGACCCGGGTACTGGGCATGACACTAAACATAACTGGACCGGGTACTGGGCATGACACTAAACATAACTGGACCCGGGTACTGGACACTAAACATAACTGGACCCGGGTACTGGGCATGACACTAAACATAACTGGACCTGGGTACTGGGCATGACACTAAACATAACTGGACCTGGGTACTGGGCATGACACTAAACATAACTGGACCTGGGTACTGGGCATGACACTAAACATAACTGGACCTGGGTACTGGACTGGGTACTGGGCATGACACTGACATAACTGGACCCGGGTACTGGGCATGAAACATAACTGGACCCGGTACTGGGCATGACACTAAACATAACTGGACCCGGGTACTGGACATGACACTAAACATAACTGGACCCGGTACTGGGCATGACACTAAACATAACTGGACCCGGTACTGGGCATGACACTAAACATAACTGGACCTGGGTACTGGGCATGACACTAAACATAACTGGACCCGGGTACTGGGCATGACACTAAACATAACTGGACCTGGGTACTGGGCATGACACTAAACATAACTGGACCCGGGTACTGGGCATGACACTAAACATAACTGGACCCGGGTACTGGGCATGACACTAAACATAACTGGACCCGGGCATGACACTAAACATAACTGGACCTGGGTACTGGGCATGACACTAAACATAACTGGACCTGGGTACTGGGCATGACACTAAACATAACTGGACCTGGGGACCCGGGTACTGGGCATGACACTAAACATAACTGGACCCGGACACTAAACATACTGGGCATGACACTAAACATAACTGGACCCGGGTACCTGGGCATGACACTAAACATAACTGGACCCGGGTACTGGGCATGACACTAAACATAACTGGACCCGGTACTGGGCATGACACTAAACAAACTGGACCCGGTAACTGACACTAAACATAACTGGGTACTGGACCGACACTACTGGGCATGACACTAAACATAACTGGACCCGGGTACTGGGCATGACACTAAACATAACTGGACCCGGGGGCATGACACTAAACATAACTGGACCCGGTACTGACATGACACTAAACATAACTGGACCCGGGTACTGGGCATGACACTAAACATAACTGGACCCGGGTACTGGGCATGACACTAAACATAACTGGACCTGGGTACTCCGGGTACTGGGCATGACACTAAACATAACTGGACCCGGGTACTGGGCATGACACTAAACATAACTGGACCTGGGTACTGGGCATGACACTAAACATAACTGGACCTGGGTACTGGGCATGACACTAAACATAACTGGACCTGGGTACTGGGCATGACACTAAACATAACTGGACCCGGGTACTGGGCATGACACTAAACATAACTGGACCCGGCACTGGGCATGACACTAAACATAACTGGACCCGGGTACTGGGCATGACACTAAACATAACTGGACCCGGTACTGGGCATGACACTAAACATAACTGGACCCGGGTACTGGGCATGACACTAAACATAACTGGACCCGGTACTGGGCATGACACTGGACACTAAACATACACTGGACCTGGGCATGACTCCTGGGTACTGGGCATGACACTAAACATAACTGGACCTGGGTAAACATCCGGGTACTGGGCATGACACTAAACATAACTGGACCTGGGTACTGGGCATGACACTAAACATAACTGGACCTGGGTACTGGGCATGACACTAAACATAACTGGACCTGGGTACTGGGCATGACACTAAACATAACTGGACCTGGGTACTGGGCATGACACTAAACATAACTGGACCTGGGTACTCCGGGTACTGGGCATGACACTAAACATAACTGGACCCGGGTACTGGGCATGACACTAAACATAACTGGACCCGGGTACTGGGGGTACTGGGCATGACACTAAACATAACTGGACCCTGGGCATGACACTAAACATAACTGGACCCGGGTACTGGGCATGACACTAAACTGGGCATGACACTAAACATAACTGGACCCGGTACTGGGCATGACACTAAACATAACTGGACCTGGGTACTGGACATGACACTAAACATAACTGGACCTGGGTACTGGGCATGACACTAAACATAACTGGACCTGGGTACTGGGCATGACACTAAACATAACTGGACCTGGGTACTGGGCATGACACTAAACATAACTGGACCTGGGTACTGGGCATGACACTAAACATAACTGGACCCGGGTACTGGACATGACACTAAACATAACTGGACCTGGGTACTGGGCATGACACTAAACATAACTGGACCCGGGTACTGGGCATGACACTAAACATAACTGGACCCGGGTACTGGGCATGACACTAAACATAACTGGACCCGGGTACTGGGCATGACACACTAAACATAACTGGACCCGGGTACTCCGGGTACTGGGCATGACACTAAACATAACTGGACCTGGGTACTGGGCATGACACTAAACATAACTGGACCCGGGTACTCCGGGTACTGGGCATGACACTAAACATAACTGGACCTGGGTACTCACCTCAAGCACATGTTTGACCACAGCATCAGACGCACCGAACAAATCAACACCAGAGATTCCTCGCACCTCCGTCTCCACGGCACCAGGAGAGAGGTTCTTCTTTCTCAGCCCTGTAACCAACATGCAGAGCAGCGGGCACCAGGAGGTTCCGTACACATGTCACACAGAGGAACCACAACCACGGACCGGGAAACAGAACAGAACATTAATACACTCTGAAACTGATACCACCATCATCAAGGGGAGAAAGAATGCATGATCAGAGAACACACACACAGTATAATCAGCACACTGACAAGATTAAGTTGGTGTAAATAAATCATCAACACACTCAGAAGATCAGCTCCCATATCATTGGGTTTAAAATTCACCACAAAGAAATGATGTCTAGGACCAGAGAATGAACAGAATACAGCTGGGTCCAGCCCAGAGATGAGGTCTAGGACCAGAGAGTGAACAGAATACAGCTGGGTCCAGCCCAGAGATGAGGTCTAGGACCGGAGAAAGAACAGAATACAGCTGGGTCCAGCCCAGAGATGAGGTCTAGGACCAGAGAGTAAACAGAATACAGCTGGGTCCAGCCCAGAGATGACATGTGGTGAACTAATAACCCAACAAGATCAGAAGACTGATGAATCACAGATGTACTAGGAACCCATGTGCAGGTGTGGATGTTTCCAGGGGGAGTATGAGAACAGGCGACAGAGGTGGAGGGGGTGGATTTGGCTGATGGGCTGGTAAAGAGGTGCTCTGATGGGACGCTGGATGTCAGTATTGTGTTTGGAAGTTCATGCTTGGTTAGGTATATATACACATATAGATATACACATATAGATATATATATATAGATATATTCTATATTGCCACTGCTGTGATGTTTGAGTCATGCCAAATGTTAATATTGACTGATCATCAATAGAGGACTTTCTGTAGATGTGTTCCAGAGGAGCAAGAAGATGTCGGAGGCAGTTAATGTCTGATGCAGTGATGCAGTTAACAGGGGGTGGAGGGATGGTGATATTTCAACTGTAGCACTGTGACATGCAGTGGGATTTGGCCAATACAGTTAACAGGGGGTGGAGGGATGGTGATATTTCAACTGTAGCACTGTGACATGCAGTGGGATTTGACCAATACAGTTAACAGGGGGTGGAGGGATGGTGATATTTCAACTGTAGCACTGTGACATGCAGTGAGATTTGACCAATACAGTGAACCCAGTGGATTGGGAAGAAGTGTCAGCTTTATCTGAATAGATGTGACACATTGAAACAGACTGGTTGTTGTTAGACATTGAATCCGTGCAAGCTAACGCTAACAAACAACAATCAGGAAACGTATGTATGTATGTTATAGTGACTCAGGAAGTAGAAAGCTGTTAGGGGGTTTATGAAAAAGAGGAGAGAATAGCCAGTGATGAAAGCAGACAAATCGGCATGAGCAAAGTTGACAAGAAACAAACAATTAGATATTACAACATGCAGAAACGTAGAAACACCTCTCATGATCATTCATAGATGGTCCCAAAGTTTATAACCACAGAGCTGGGATGACATCTAAAGAGAGGTGTCTCTACAAAGAGGAGTGAGAAGAGGTTCAGGAATTATCCTGTCCCGTCCCAGCATTCCTCTCTACACCACCCATCACAAATACCCCCCCCACACCCTGAGGCCTATTCCCACACCCTCACCGGAGATATCCCACACGCGCACGGTCTGGTCCAGACTGGCTGATACCACCAGGTCTTCAGAGGGGTGAAACTGAGCACACATCACATAGTGATTATGCCCTGTCAAAACACTGCAGGGGGAAACAAAAATCAATTGTCATTAATTAGAACTCAGAACAAATAAAAAACTGGCACATGCAACACTTTGAGTGAAACGTCAACTCCTGGCTCGGGGAATTACCAGACACAGGTCCTGGACTGCCAGTTCCAGATGCGGATTGTCTGGTCGTCTGAGGCACTAAGAATCCAAGGATACTCCTGGAAAAATTAATTTAACCTTTTTATTTGGGCAATATAGAATCCTATGACAAATCTAGTAAATATATGAAACTTGAGTTGGTTGGGCTATCATGTATGTGACTAGAAGACTGATGTATGCTAAACATTTGATAAGCGTGAAAATGAAAAGGACTAACATGATGGAAGAATGTGGTCCGGATATAGTCCAAGTGTCCAAGAAGAGTGAAGAGGCAACGACGCAGCTTGTAGTTCCACACCTGGTAAAGGCACAAATAGGAAACATTGCAGCACATTACTGTACTGTATCCATAGGTATTACTCACATAATAACAAGCCCTACTCACATAATAACAAGCCCTACTCACATAATAACAAGCCCTACTCACATAATAACAAGCCCTACTCACATAATAACAAGCCCTACTCACATAATAACAAGCCCTACTCACATAATAACAAGCCCTACTCACATAATAACAAGCCCTACTCACATAATAACAAGCCCTACTCACATAATAACAAGCCCTACTCACATAATAACAAGCCCTACTCATATAATAACAAGCCCTACTCATATAATAACAAGCCCTACTCATATAATAACAAGCCCTACTCATATAATAATAAGCCTTAAAAATGTTACAAATTGAAAACTCCACTATTGGTGCAGGCCAGATGGAATTGCCTTAAGGCTGGATTCGGCCCACGGGCTTTAATTTGCCTACCCCTGTTTTGGGAGAATTGAGGGTGTGTGATTGTCTAACCTTAATTTTGTAGTCATCTCCTCCAGACACAAACAGAGGCTGCTGCTTGTGGAAATCGATTCCTCTTACAGGGCCTAAAAACACTCAGAGTCAATTTTCAATTGAAGTAGATACAATGATCATGTTACGAAATGGGCTAGAAAGGGTGAATATTACCATCATGCTCATCAAACTTGTCGATCAGGGTGCACATTCGATAATCCCACAACTGAATGACTCCATTGTGAAGACTTGCAAGGATCCAGGGCCGCTTAGGATGGAAACTCAGCCCTAGAAATGGAGAAATGGGTTTAGTTTGTCTACTAAAACAGGTAATATGCCAATTTCTCTCAAGGTCTCCCTACACAAAACATTTATAATATAACAAGAGAACTACTGTTGTAATTGGCAGTGAAATTTAACCTTCAATAGTCTGGTTAATGTCTAATTAATTTAACTGTGCGGTCATCAAGTATAAACCATCTGGATAGTGACAAACTACTCCTATGTATTTAGTGTTATAACATTAGTTCATGCATTGCAGTGAACTAAAAACATCACACATTTGATCTAGTCGTTCGCACGACACCAATTATGTATGATAACAACTATAATAATATGTATTCTACCACAATACTACTGCTAGTATTATATATATATATATATATATATATAATATAATACTAGCAGTAGTATTGTGGTAGAAGGAAACATATCTGCTAACGACATTGCTAAAACAGTAGCTAGCTAGCATGTTTATTAATATGCAACCAATCTAGAAACGGATATGACAATGATTATATTATCAATAATATGACATGTTAATTTACAATGACTAAATTAATACATTTTACTTGACACATACATGATCGCCCACATTACAATAAGAGAAGCAGCTAAATGTCGTTAGCTAAAGCACAGTACCTTTAACACGGGCCGACTTGGTTTCGAATTTGGTCAACATCGTTAAGCAGCTATAAAACCGTAGCTAGCTATAGAACTGTGTGACAGATTGGTGATGTAAAAAATATTAAAAACGTTTTTAAATGTGTATTATTCGACGGGTTTCCAACCGGTCTTCTTTAGCCCATTTACTTCTCCAGACTGTTTCCTGACACGTCGACCTGCAGAGATACTGTCACTGGTTAACAACGGGTTGGCGCGGTGCATTCTGGGCACATCTCTAGCTTCAAGGAGTGCAGTTCAGGACAAGATTATTTGGCAAACGCGTGACGCGGCATAGTAACCGGAATGTGATTGGTCAGGTGCGTTACACGTTCTTTCATAAATTTACCAAAGACATTGACATCTCGTCCTGTCTAAAATTCACTGAACTGTTGGTCTGATAGTTTTGGAACAATAAAGTTCATAATAATATGTTGAACGGATGGTGCTTTCAAGACGACTAGAAACTTGGAAAATAACGAGATCGAACCATAAAATTAGTGACCTTCTTTAAAGAAAGTTCTTTAAGGTGTAGTCCAAGAGGTTTAGAATTGGAATTCCTAATACAATTACCGTAACATTTGTGTTTCCTAGTTTGATTGTTTCTTTCGAATTTCCAGTTCTCAACAAATCATGGAGTTCGAAGATTTCCAAGTTCATTTGAACGCTGCGTTTTAGTGACTGTATGTGACGCAAAAAGCTCCACGGGTCAGTCATTGATGCTGTTCCTACACGGTTTCATGTCCTTTCCCTCTCCTCACCCAGCATAATACCTGGTGGGAGCACTTTGACCGACCGCCATTAATGTCGTGAATCTTAAAATAATTTGAAAATAAATTCTAACTTTGCACAACTCTGACCATTTTTTTTTTTTTACATTGACCCGTTGCTTCAATTTGCCAGATTTGTATCCTGTCTAGGGAACCCAGGTGACTGTTGCTCAGTTTGCTCACCCAAATCATGTTGTAAATAACATAATTCTGAATTTTTAATTGGAAACCATCCAGAGCTCTAAATTTCAGACCTAGGTATTACAGACACCATAAGCCCGTAATAGGGGTCTTGTCTGTTAACATCTGTAGCTGAATTAATGTTATCTAGATATTTTTGTTATATGAATAAAAAGATCTGGCAAATTGTGCATTTAATTTTCAGCCAAAGTTGAAAGGGTGTAACTTACCCAATCAATACATCCTATTTTCTTTAATTTTGAGGTAATTAGGAACATTTTAAATGATTTGTATCATGGTTAAAATGTCCACAAATGCTCTTAGTAAAGGCTGCAATGAATATATTATAGAAATGGTGTGTAGACTTCCAGCTGAGATTAAACTTGTTTGAGCAGTTACTACTAGTTAGGTGTTGGCATCCCAATCAGATTTATTGAATGTGTTGTCAAACGTTCTTATATATTTCACACAACCTAATTAATGTAAAATCTTTGTGACATTAAATGGAATGTGTTAAAAAAACAACATTATGACTAATGGATGACACAGCAATACACACTTGATCAAACAGTCATTGTTTCCTCAGATCTAAACAAAAAGCTGACATGATAATTTGATAAACATCTGAAGTTTATTTTATAATATATATTCCAGTCTTATTATATTTACACAATATATTCAGGTTGATTATTGAATAATGGTAGTGGAATGAGTTGGGTTACTGGGTAATCAAGTCCTAGTAACACAGGCTACCAGCAGACAGATGCCCTGTTGATCTTGTGCTAACATGCCATAATCACAAGGCAATACACAGGCTACCACCTCCCCCATACAACCATTACACATCATTGGACATACTTGGGCTGTGAGCATTAAAAACACAGCACACTGCTCATCCTATTGGCTGTTCCATTAAACTTTACATCCAGTGATTTGAACTAAGTCCCTGTTTAAGGTGAAAAGTCGACTGCTCTAAATGCCAGCTGTCATTAAAGTTTATAACCAAGACATGCCTGGCTGTAAGGCAAGAAATGGGACAGGTGTATTGAAGTACACATCCATTGGATCAATGCACAACATGATTAACTACAGAGCTACTAGCAGACTCACTCAATGCATACAGTATGTTAGAATATGAATTATTGACAGGATGTCACTCCATTCTAAACAGACATACCACCAGAAAACGATGGCGGTACAGTCATTCTAATTACTATCAATGCGCCCATAGCAAAGGGTTAGGGGTCAGGCCACAGGGGAAACTCATTTGCATTTCACCTCAAATCCATACCTCCACAGGGCTCAGGAAAAAATCACAACATTTTAATTATCTGTCCCTTTAGTTTAATTACATATATATTTTGATTCTTTACCATTGTACAATCAATGGTAACTGCATCATGGAAACTGTGGCACGCACATAGTCTCCCAGTTTCAAACGAACCAAATCCTCGACAAAACCACTTTTTTCATTATTGACAACTGTTTTGGTGGTGTTTGCATTTCATAATTAATGTGCAAAACACAGTGTTGTCTGATGTTATCTTCCAAAACATTATTAACCGCACAAGGAAGCAATCGGACAAACTATAACGCAAGGGTTAAAAGTGTGACCCCCCCAAATGGGTAACCGAGGCCAAATCAAACACTCAAAGTTACTTACAAAGTTCCAAATGGTTACAGGACTGGTTCTAACAATGACACACGCCAACCCAATAATGACAAATGCATTCATGTAGAAATCACCAAACATTGGTTAGGCAACGGTCAATTACAATCACATTAAATACACAATTGGTTAATGTAGTACAAAACCAGAGACCCATTCAGGCCCATCAGTATTGATTTCACAGCGATTGGCTAAAATTATTTTTTTTAAATCCAGGGGGCATATTTAAGAATAGTAATTATGAAATGTCATAAAGTGACACAATCAGAAACCTTGAACTAAGCTCTGTGATGTTGGCAAAGCATTAGTGATTGGTAAATCTCACCTGGGCAGACACATACTCTTCATTAGACATGCTGCCCCATAAGAGTAGCTAGAAATTAACGGCAACTCACAGATTGGTTATTATTCACAACCAATCTAACCAATCTATAAAAATAATGTGAACCTTCTCCAATTCAAGATGAGCGAGGCATCATTTTACCCAATCAGGCCATTTAGTCTTAACAGTTGTGTGGGTTAAAGGTTATGTATTAAAGTAATGCGCTTAGTTAAATTGTTTTTGAGAATGAAAGTACCACTACTATAAATTACTGAACGAGCTTATATGACAAACAACAGCAATTCTTTTGGAATCTAATGTGACCAGTGAGTTTCTAAAGTACTAGTCACATTGCTCTGTTGTGCCGCCCTCCATAATGTCGTCTATCTAGACACTGAAACATGTTAGGCAGTGTAAACAAACAGTTTTTCTCTTCCTGTGATGTCATCTGCCATATGGATAACCCCCAGCCTGTGAATCCTCTGGCTGCTCGGAGATCACATGACCAATCACATGATCAAGCACTGCTCTGCAGCTCCAGCTCCTGGGACTCCTGGTAGGTTCAGGGATTCCAGGTCAAAGTTGAGGCCTGGTGGCTGGTGAAGGGGGAGACAAACACGTTTGAATTACTTTATTTATTCAGGTAAAATACATTTGGATGGATTTTCATTAGATCCACAGACACACACTATGACAAAGCTACACTTACACAGAAAGGAAGAGTGTAAAACTTCAGAACCGTATTAGCACCGTATTAGCACCGTATTAGCACCGTATTAGCACCGTATTAGCACCGTATTAGCACCGTATTAGCCTAAATGAATACATCCACTGTTGCAGGTGCACTTCTCAGCTACTTCTCTCTCTTCGCAATATATTTGGGTTGTCGCCAAATCGTAACATTGGGGGACATATACCACCCTTAAAGTCCACGGTCTCATTTAATAACGTAGCACATGTGTTAATGTTAAATAATTGTGTAATAGCTTTTAGTTATTTTTATGGATACTTAGTGTCCCACTTAAAATTTTGCACATATATCATACCCGAACAGCCTGATTTCACCACTGCCTAACTAGGACATATGTTGAAATAAGACTATGTATATAATAATTTAAAAAGACTACATATATGTATAATTCCTCATAGCACGTAGACCAATGGGTTAAAAAGAAAGACAAAGCAACCTACCGATTCACCAGCCAGCTCTTTGGGGGGTTGGCCCAAGTCTTGTAGCTGAAAATTCAGACAATAAGAATGTAATGAACAACGCACAGCGAACCATTAACAAGATTACCAACCAACAGTATCTGTAATAAATAAACTAATTAGAACCTGCTGCATTAGTTCCAGAATGCTTTCAAATGGACCCTCTCCATCAGCTCCTCGCTCCCCCTCAAACTGGCTGCAGATTTCTCCCATGACCGCGTGTTGCTGTACGTAACGCTGAAACTCATCTGGAGGGAGGGACTGACGATTGCTGTTCAGCCAATCAGGATACTGCACAAGTAAATGACAGTCAGTTATAGGGGTTGACATTTGTTTAGAGAACATTCAAATATGAGTAAAAAATGTGATATCATTGTAGCAATTTCATAAGAGTTCAACATATTAGTTCAAACCAAAGAACAAGACAAGCACATTTACCTTTTGAGTGATCTCTTTTAGAGATGGGTACAGCACTTCCTTGGACAGAAGATTCTGCATGATGGACTGCATGATTGGCAGAATATTTCCATCTTCCCCACCGCCTTCGCCGCCCCCCTCTACACCATCTAAACCGAGCCCTTGCAGAGTCTTGGCCAGGTCCTCTCCAGCCAATCCTGCACTCTGATTAATCATTTTGGGTTCATTTCATGATTCAGTATTTTCACAACATTGTTCAAGGTTGATAATCAAACAAAATGATAAATATTAAGTTTAATATTAAGTTTAGAATTACCTGCAAGTTGTCTGCATTTTTTGCCAATCCACTAAGGGTATCTTTGAGACAAGATGTAAATTCTTGTTGGGAAGCAACATCAGTACCTGTCAAAAAAATTAGGATAGTTTAAATAATTATCACACCCCCTCCCGACCATACCACACCTCCTCCCGATCATACCACACCCCCTTCCGATCATACCACACCCCTGCCCCCATACTAACACCAATAAAGGGGCGACATGTAGGTGCTTACCCACTTTCCCAGCTGCCTCTGACAACTTGTGAAAGTGCTGCAGCAGCTCCGGCTCTTCCTGGGCCAGTTCAGTCATGGCCTTCTCCCACTCCTCCCTCGCCTGAGAGGCCATCTCCCCTTCAAATAGAGCCTCGAAAAACTGACTGTCCTCCAGTAGAGGGGGCTAAAGAGAAGTGCAGAAAACAGGTAAACAGATTTGATCTTACCAATTAGTTTAAAAAACTAAGAAAAAAAATCATTTTTTTGAAAAGTGAGATTAAGTTTAACCAAATTTTTTAAAAACTTTTAAGTAACCAGAAAAGCCTATTGAGAACCAGGCCTCATTTCTTATGACAAACTGGCAAAGGAAAAATTATTCTGAACTTGATTTTAGACAGGAGATGGCTGACGTGTGTCTGGAATAAGAGTTAATGGCCCAACTAACGCCAGATATACATATTTATTGTACATCATCAAAATATACAGGCCAATGTAAGGCTATAACCACTACTACACAAAGACAGATGCCTTATGACAATAGTCCCAAAACTTTTGTTGACTTGAAAAGGTTCAAGTCTTGTCATTTCCCAAAAAAAAACTCAAAGAAAAGCAAATAATCCATAACTAATCGACACAATATTTTTTTTTACTTCAACTTCAAACCTTGGGGGGATGAGGAACACATTTAAAAAACTCTAGGATATTGTGTACATTACATAGACTAAGACTGATATACTGTAGAACTCGACAAGGTCACAACTTGTCTGTGAATCAAAATAAATAACATTAAATAATTCCTTTCAAGAATACCAATTATATATTATCCATGTAAAGGTATAACATCTAATATTATATGTCATTTATATTTACAATATAATAGATGTTCTATCCATCTTACTAAAAAGAGCTTAAGATAACCTTTTGCTATTCAAATGGTTTAAATTATTAAATTAGTGAGCCAATCAATCTCATTTCATGTTGGTTAAATACAATGTACAAGGTATTTCAAAGTATTTGTTGATTTTGCAAAACTGACTGGACGTGGCGTAGATGTGTGAATGCAGGGTCAAAAGCACTGAATATAAGAAAAAAGACAACTTTGCCAAAGTGATAGAAAAGTAGACAATGGATCTACTCACTTTCTGTTCACTATCCTTGGTTGATGGGGCAGCCGCGGCAGTATTAGGTACTGGGGCTGAGGGGGGAGAATTTGTCTTGTCGAAGTCATTGAGAGCACCTTTAATAGAAGAACATTGCAAGTTAATACAGTGCCACAAGTATCACCATTTCATTAACATAAGCAACAGTAAGCATGAAGTAGCTACAGACAATATTAAGAAGTTATTTACTCATCAAGCCTTAGTGAAGTCACCATTTGATATAAGCAAACATATTATTAAGACAACTTTACAATACAGAAAAGATTAGGATTAAATATTAGCTACCTAAAAGTAAGCACAAAACTGTAAACCCCAGACTACTGAATTATCTTAGCATGAAGCATTTCCATACATTACAAGTGCAGCAAATTAATATTGTGTTAAACTAGATTCAGATGATTTGATGAAAGCAGCGAGTTGTCGGCTGTATCGTGTGGATGAGGACATCTATGACCTAAACCTATTGACCATTTGATAGACATTCTCTGGCTTGTTTTCACATCTAGGACCTAAACCTATTGACCATTTGATAGACATTCTCTGGCTTGTTTTCACATCTAGGACCTAAACCTATTGACCATTTGATAGACATTCTCTGGCTTGTTTTCACATCTAGGACCTAAACCTATTGACCATTTGATAGACATTCTCTGGCTTGTTTTCACATCTAGGACCTAAACCTATTGACCATTTGATAGACATTCTCTGGCTTGTTTTCACATCTAGGACCTAAACCTATTGACCATTTGACAGACATTCTCTGGCTTGTTTTCACATCTAGGACCTAAACCTATTGACCATTTGACAGACATTCTCTGGCTTGTTTCCGACTTGACAGGCAGCACCGCCACACATTTATCCAGCTAACATGGCACATTTCCATGTTTAACACTATAATATGTATAAACCGGACACCAGAGGTTAGAACACCACTTCTTGTCAAATCTTACTGTCCAATAACTCGTCTAATTCGGTGTCGTCTTCTGTCTCTTGTCCTGCTAAAAGCTCCGCAGACGCCATCTTCTCTTTCCAAATGTAACCTGCAAACGCAGGAAAATGACGTCACAAAACGTGTCGCGGTTTAGAGCGTCACTGTGGTTCCATCAGATGAAGAAACACCTGCAGTCATTGTTTCAGACAGGAAAAACACCTGAACGCATTGTTTCAGACAGAAGAAACAACTGAACGCATTGTTTCAGACAGAAGAAACACCTGAACTCATTGTTTCCGACAGAAGAAACACCTGAACTCATTGTTTCAGACAGAAGAAACACCTGAACTCATTGTTTCCGACAGAAGAAACACCTGAACGCATTGTTTCAGACAGAAGAAACACCTGAACGCATTGTTTCAGACAGAAGAAACACCTGAACGCATTGTTTCAGACAGAAGAAACACCTGAACTCATTGTTTCCGACAGAAGAAACACCTTGAACGCATTGTTTCAGACAGAAGAAACAACTGAACGCATTGTTTCAGACAGGAAAAACACCTGAACTCATTGTTTCCGACAGAAGAAACACCTGAACGCATTGTTTCAGACAGAAGAAACAACTGAACGCATTGTTTCAGACAGAAGAAACAACTGAACGCATTGTTTCAGACAGGAAAAACACCTGAACGCATTGTTTCAGACAGAAGAAACACCTGAACGCATTGTTTCAGACAGAAGAAACACCTGAACGCATTATTTCAGACAGGGAAAACACCTGAACGCATTGTTTCAGACAGAAGAAACACCTGAACGCCTTGTTTCAGACAGAATAAACACCTGAACGCCTTGTTTCAGACAGAATAAACACCTGAACGCCTTGTTTCAGACAGAAGAAACAACTGAACGCATTGTTTCAGACAGGAAAAACACCTGAATGCATTGTTTCAGACAGAAGAAACACCTGAACGCATTGTTTCAGACAGAAGAAACACCTGAACGCATTATTTCAGACAGGAAAAACACCTGAACGCATTGTTTCAGACAGAAGAAACACCTGAACGCCTTGTTTCAGACAGAATAAACACCTGAACGCCTTGTTTCAGACAGAATAAACACCTGAACGCCTTGTTTCAGACAGAAGAAACACCTGAACGCATTGTTTCAGACAGAATAAACACCTGAACGCATTATTTCAGACAGGAAAAACACCTGAACGCATTGTTTCAGACAGAAGAAACACCTGAACGCCTTGTTTCAGACAGAATAAACACCTGAACGCCTTGTTTCAGACAGAATAAACACCTGAACGCATTGTTTCAGACAGAATAAACACCTGAACGCATTGTTTCCGACTGCTCTCCATTGACATTGGATGACTTTGCATTGCATTACGACGAAAGTCATTCATTGCCAATGGAGCAGTTTCTTTATGCAATGCCTCTTGAGGTACACTATGTGGTTATTTATTAAATATTATGTAAAATACAGTGCATCCACAACGATTTACAACATTTTGATATTTTACAGCCTTATTCCAAAATGGATGCAATCAATTTTTCTATCAATATTCTATTAACAATACCTTAAAGTGAAAAAAAGTTTGCTTTATATTTTTAAGAGATTTGCGAAAAACTGAGTATGCAAATATAACGTATAATAATGTACATACAATGAAGGAAACGATTATTTGATCCCAAACAAAGACAAAATCAGTTTAATTTTAATGGTAGAATTATTTGAACAACAAAAATATCCAGAATAAGACATTCGAAATAATAAATTGATTTGCAACTTACTTGAAATAAGTATTTGACCTCAGACGGGCAAAGATTTGGCAATCTTCAGAAATTGCTTTCGTCTGGCCACTCTACCATCCAGGTCTGATTGGTGGAGTGCTACAGTGATGGTTGTCCATCTGGAATGTTCTCCTCTCTTCACAGAACAACACTGGAGCTCTGTCAGCGTGACCAGTTGGACACCTCCCAGACTAAGGCCCTTCTCCCCCGGACGCTTTGTTTGCCCGGGCAGCCGACTCCAGGAAGAGTTCTGGTGGATCCAAACTTATTCCATTTACATTTACTAACAATATGCATACTAACAATATGCATACTAACAATATGCATACTAACAATATGCATACTAACAATATGCATACTAACAATATGCATACTAACAATATGAGCAAGAGAGACCATGCGTAGCTAATATATGCAGTGTTTAAATACAATATGTCATATGATTATGCAGTTGTCCAAATGTGGTTTGAGTTCAGATGCAGCATATCAGACAGTGATGGAGGAGGTTAGTATTTTAACTCATACTCTATTTTATTTAGCTCTGTACTTCAACATCATGATATTTGATGACCTCCCTACTAAAGTGTGCACAAACGACAATTCCGGCAAAACATTTTCTCAATGTTTATTAGCAAAACAAAAGCAACTGAACATTAGAACTTTTTGAAACAATTGGAAAACAGTACTACAAATAAATCAACACTTTTAAACCATATTGTTTCTAGTTTAAAACATTGAAGGAACAAAAGATCTAACAATTGCTCTCTAACAAGGAGAAAAGTTGAGATATTATGATTGCAATGTGAGGGCAATAAAGAACTTGATGATGCTAATGTCATTAGCGGGGTAGATGTCCTCTACTGAAGGGACCTCGTCCTGCTCGTGTGAAGCCTATACCTTGAAAAAAAGGGTGAGATGACAGAGGGTTTGAATTTAGCCATTAGAAGCATCCAAAATGGCCACTTCACGACACTTGAATCTTTATTGTGATATTTGCTTTAGCTTGAAGCACTTATCGCTTCGTGAAATACCATTGTAAATCTTTTTTCTGATATAATTGTTTTACCATTACAATAATACTGCTTATCAACTAGAGTGTTGTGATACAGGAGCACAGGCAATCTCCCATTAATAAATCACTCGGAATTAAGATGATAACTTACCACCTCTTCGTATTAAAGTTCTGCCTCGGTTGGTTGTTCTCACAGGCAGAGAGTGGCCTGAAGGCTTGGGCTGCATACTGTTACTGGTATCTAGAGATACAAAGAAAGACAAGACATAATGTAAGGCTTGGGCTGCATACTGCTACTGGTATCTAGAGATACAAAGAGAGACAAGACATAATGTTGACGCACACACACACACGCACACACACACAAATAGTGAAGACCAGGAAATATAAAAAGACAGCGAAACCAAAAGAGAACTGGTAAGACAGTGAATGAGAACATGTGCGAGAGAGAACCATGAATGGACAATGTACAAACCACCAGAGCTGGAATGTGGATCCTGACTGGTGGAGGGCAGGCTGGTGGAGGGCAGGCTGGTGGAGGGCAGGCTGGTGGAGGGCAGGCTGGTGGAGGGCAGGCTGGTGGAGGGCAGGCTGGTGGAGGGCAGGCTGACATCACTGGGTGGCTGGCTAGTGTCCATTTCAGACTGGTTTTCCATCACAGCATCACCACTGTTACTGGTGAGAAACAAACATCTGTGAGCACAGAACATACCTACAATACAGATGTTGTCCTGTGTCAGGTTGTGTCCCCATAATACAGATGTTGTCCTGTGTCAGGTTGTGTCCCCATAATACAGTTGTTGTCCTGTGTCAGGTTGTGTTTCAGGGGGCGTGTCCCCAGAATACAGATGTTCTACTGTGTCAGGTTGTGTCCCCAAAATACTGATGTTGTCCTGTGTCAGGTTGTGTCCCCAAAATACAGATGTTGTCCTGTGTCAGGTTGTGTTTCAGGGGGTGTGTCCCCACAATACAGATGTTGTCCTGTGTCAGGTTGTGTTTCAGGGGTTGTGTCCCCACAATACAGATGTTGTCCTGCGTCAGGTTGTGTTTCAGGGGGTGTGTCCCCACAATACAGATGTCCTGTGTCAGGTTGTGTCCCCATAATACAGATGTTGTCCTGTGTCAGGTTGTGTTTCTGGGGGCGTGTCCCCACAATACAGATGTTGTCCTGTGTCAGGTTGTGTTTCTGGGGGCGTGTCCCCACAATACAGATGTTGTCCTGTGTCAGGTTGTGTTTCTGGGGGCGTGTCCGTACCCATCACTCTCGGCTTCCATGAAGACTTCATCTGCGTCATCCCCAGGGGCCACCTCTCCACCAGACACCACCAGCACGTGGGGACCAGTGGATGTGGTTACCATGGGAACGGACTGGGATGCCATGTCATGTGTGTCTGAGGGCTGAGACTCTGTAAACACTGTCACAGGGGCGGCAGCCTGTAGGGGGGTGGTGGGGACACTTCTTCCTCCTGACTCTTCATCATGAGCAGCCAGAAACAGGGGACTCTCATACATACCGAGACCTACAATACAAGATCCAGAAACAGGGGACTCTCATACATACCGAGACCTACAATACAAGATCCAGAAACAGGGGACTCTCATACATACCGAGACCTGCAATACAAGATCCAGAAACAGGGGACACTCATACATACAGAGACCTACAATACAAGATCCAGAAACAGGGGACTCTCATACATACAGAGACCTACAATACAAGATCCAGAAACAGGGGACTCTCATACATACAGAGACCTACAATACAAGATCCAGAAACAGGGGACTCTCATACATACAGAGACCTACAACACAAGATCCAGAAACAGGGGACTCTCATACATACAGAGACCTACAATACAAGATCCAGAAATGAAATACATAGAAACAGACTTATTTTTGTCATTAAATGAATAACTGTCCTTTGGTTCACTTCATATTTTACCATATAAGAACTGAGCACTGGATGAGTCTGATGTACCTCCATGTGAGGCTAGCTGGCCCAGGTCAGAGTGGGAGGAGCTGGCCTGTGCCATGTCTTCAGGAGGTCCAAACCTGAACCTGGGAACTCCTGCCACCTGGGGAGAACTGGACACAAACACAGAGATAGAAGGTAGAAATCGCCAATAGATTCAAGCAAATACGGTCCATGGGTCCATACATGTTTAAGAAAAATATCAGGAACTAACAGATATCCATAAAATGAACTTAATAAATTATCAATTTATTAAATAATGATACAGACTGAAATAACATATGGATCCAACTCACTGGATTAATGATACAGACTGAAATAACATATGGATCCAACTCACTGGATAGCTTCAGCAAACCCGTCCGTTCTGTGTGGGACCACCAGGGTCGGGGTGCTGGGGACCATCCTGTCATCATCATCAAAGAAATGTTGCTACGACAACACAGGAACGAAGAGTGAAATTGGGTTGTGACAAACACAGATAGTGTCCAATAACTACTGACAGAGGTATTAAAGACGAATAACATTATTGTTTAATGAAGACAAAGTTAACATCAAGATCGATTAATTACTATACAGAGAAAAGCTGCAGCGGTGTCGTGGCTGAGACTGAGAACAGATCTTATGTCTATTACTGGTGTGAGAACAGATCTTATGTCTATTACTGGTGTGAGAACAGATCTTATGTCTATTACTGGTGTGAGAACAGATCTTATGTCTATTACTGGTGTGAGAACAGATCTTACCATACTGCCTATTCCAGGTGTGAGCACAGATCTTACCATATTCCAGGTGTGAGCACAGATCTTACCATACTGCCTATTCCAGGTGTGAGCACAGATCTTACCATATTCCAGGTGTGAGCACAGATCTTACCATACTGCCTATTCCAGGTGTGAGCTGTGGTCCTCTGCCTACTGACTGCCGGCGGATAGGAGCAGTCTGCCTCTGTGGGGAACAAGGAAACGTCCAGATACACCCATGAGATTTAGAGAATCAAACCAAACAAATGATAAAACATTAAATCAGCACACACACACACACACACTGTGGACATTAAAGCAGCGCACACACACACACACACACACTGTGGACATTAAAGCAGCACACACACACACACACACTGTGGACATTAAAGCAGCACACACACACACACACACACTGTGGACATTAAAGCAGCGCACACACACACACACACTGTGGACATTAAAGCAGCACACACACACACACACACTGTGGACATTAAAGCAGCGCACACACACACACACACTGTGGACATTAAAGCAGCACACACACACACACACACTGTGGACATTAAAGCAGCGCACACACACACACACACTGTGGACATTAAAGCAGCGCACACACACACACACACACTCTGTGGACATTATCATAACAGCAAGCAGTTTGACATGAATACAGTCCATTTGTTTGGGATCAGTGCCTCACCTGAGTGGGTGGGGGTCCAAAGCCCAGCTCTGGTGCGGGGGGCTGAATGTAGAGACGTGGTGGGAGGGGATGGGGGGGGCGGCGTGGGACAGACTGGGGCAGGCGCAGTGGGACCTGGTGTGGATCAAGGCTGAGGGAGGAGGGCAATAGAGAGCCAGTAAAGGTGTTGGGAGTGTTGGGGGTGTTGGGAGTGTTGGGGGCGTTGGGAGTGTTGGGAGCGTTGGGGGCGTTGGGAGCGTTGGGCTGTAACAGCTCTCTGGGGGTCAGACGAAGGAAAAGGAATGGATTCTGTTGTGCGGCTGCTCCCGTCCTCACCTGAAACAACAACAATGTTTCTGTTAATCAGAGATAAACAACAGAAATCCCTCCCACATATAATCAATAATCAATTATACCACCCCGCTTAAACACATTCTCTCACAATAGACAATATTACATAAAGCGCATATTGAGAGGTGCAAATCTGCTAGAGCCAAAGTCTAGAAGACCCGTAGCTGTGACAGCTGCCTAAGATTCTTCTACAAAGAACTAAAGAAACGCCATGTTGTTTAGAAGTTTATCACACACCATAGATAACGGCGGTGATGTCTGGTCGACCACTGTTTGGGTTAATTGTAAGTTGTGTGTGTGTGTGTGTATCCACTCAGACCCAGAGGGGTTAACGTTCCTAGCTAGCACACTGCACACTGGCTTCTCACTCAAGTGTTTTTATTTGTCCACTCAACAAACACCTTGAAGAGGACTGAACACACACAATAGGTTGGAACCATCTCACCATTCTGTGAGTCAGCTTGTTTTAACGAGGTGTCAGTAGCTCCCATGCTCTCCTCATTCTCTGTGACCGGCTCAGACGTCTCCAGACCCGTCTCATCTCCCTCTCTTTCAAACGGCTCATTGGCATCTCCGCTCCCCTCGTTGCTTTCCGCTCCTCCCATACCCTGTTCATCATCATCTTCATCATCTTCTTCTTCATCCTCTTCCTCATACTTAATCAATTTTAAAGTAATTTGTTGAATGACATAATCAAAAAAAAACATTGAACAGAATAAAGTTTTCAACATATAATGTCCAATTAAACCCTCACCGGCTCTGCCTCTTCCTCATCTTCTTCATCTCGATTGGAGCTGTCTGTATCTATGACGATGATGTCAGGCTGGGGTTCCTCAATATCAGAGGTCAGGGGGGTCACCTGATGGTCCGAAGGGACTGATTGGGATACCCCATCCTCCTCCTCCTCTTCCACCTCCTCTTCCACCTCCTCTTCCACCTCCTCTTCCACCTCCTCTTCCACCTCCTCCTCTCGACATATAGGGAATGACACATCAGGCAGCTCCTAAAAACACAAACACAGTATGACGTGATAATGCAAAAAGACGTCCATGGTGATACATCCAGACACATCTACACATCTGGGAGCTAGTCCTCCTATCATGGTGATACATCCAGACACATCTACACATCTACACATCTGGGAGCTAGTCCTCCTATCATGGTGATACATCCAGACACATCTACACATCTGGGAGCTAGTCCTCCTATCATGGTGATACATCCAGACACATCTACACATCTGGGAGCTAGTCCTCCTATCATGGTGATACATCCAGACACATCTACACATCTACACATCTGGGAGCTAGTCCTCCTATCATGATGATACATCCAGACACATCTACACATCTGGGAGCTAGTCCTCCTATCATGGTGATACATCCAGACACATCTACACATCTGGGAGCTAGTCCTCCTATCATGGTGATACATCCATACACATCTACACATCTGGGAGCTAGTCCTCCTATCATGGTGATACATCCAGACACATCTACACATCTGGGAGCTAGTCCTCCTATCATGGTGATACATCCAGACACATCTACACATCTGGGAGCTAGTCCTCCTATCATGGTGATACATCCAGACACATCTACACATCTGGGAGCTAGTCCTCCTATCATGGTGATACATCCAGACACATCTACACATCTACACATCTGGGAGCTAGTCCTCCTATCATGGTGATACATCCAGACACATCTACACATCTGGGAGCTAGTCCTCCTATCATGGTGATACATCCAGACACATCTACACATCTGGGAGCTAGTCCTCCTATCATGGTGATACATCCAGACACATCTACACATCTACACATCTGGGAGCTAGTCCTCCTATCATGATGATACATCCAGACACATCTACACATCTGGGAGCTAGTCCTCCTATCATGGTGATACATCCAGACACATCTACACATCTGGGAGCTAGTCCTCCTATCATGGTGATACATCCATACACATCTACACATCTGGGAGCTAGTCCTCCTATCATGGTGATACATCCAGACACATCTACACATCTGGGAGCTAGTCCTCCTATCATGGTGATACATCCAGACACATCTACACATCTGGGAGCTAGTCCTCCTATCATGGTGATACATCCAGACACATCTACACATCTGGGAGCTAGTCCTCCTATCATGGTGATACATCCAGACACATCTACACATCTGGGAGCTAGTCCTCCTATCATGGTGATTCATCCAGACACATCTACACATCTGGGAGCTAGTCCTCCTATCATGGTGATACATCCAGACACATCTACACATCTGGGAGCTAGTCCTCCTATCATGGTGATACATCCAGACACATCTGGGAGCTAGTCCTCCTATCATGGTGATTCATCCAGACACATCTACACATCTGGGAGCTAGTCCTCCTATCATGGTGATACATCCAGACACATCTACACATCTGGGAGCTAGTCCTCCATTGATATTACCTGGCTGCCACCTGGAGTCTCTTGTGTCTCTCCTGATATTTCAGCTTCTCCATCGGTGACCTCTTCACCATCCTCCTCAGGTCCCACTCTCTGGATGAAACAAAGCTTCTTGGCGATTGGTGGCCCTTCCCTGTCCTCCTGGACCATGTCAGTGGTCTTGGCCCCAGCCTCCTGCTGCTCCTCACGGGCCCGTTTAGGCCCCACAGGGGTCCCTATGGCCATACCCGAGCCAAACACTGCTGATGATGTGGTAGGCCTCTCCATCTGACTGCTTGGACCAACCTCTGTTTCTTGACTTGCAGGCTCAGTGGTGGGTGGGGCCAGCTGTTGTTGGGTGGGCTGAACAAAAGCAGTCGTCTGGCTGCTGATTGGCTGAGAGTGTGTGGTGGGCTGGACATTGGGGCTGGTGGAGCGGACTGAGCCACTGGTGCTGCCAAACACAGACACATGTTCCACAGGGGTTCCACCCTCAGAGGTCTGAAGCACTGGTTAAAACACAAGGTGAATTAGAACCTTTGTTTGTTCAACACACATTTGTTTTCTGAATACCCAAGACCCAACCATCAAATCCATGTACCCCATCCATCAAATCCATGTACCCCATCCATCAAATCCATGAGCGTTAAGTCACACTTCCATGGAAAATTGAGTGTTATGGGTGGGGCTTATTTATGACCTGCTCTTATGATTGGTTTATGCAGATCCTATAAGAGACCAACTCCACTCACCTTCCTGGTTGTCAGACTGTGTGGTGGGCATGACTGTGGCAGTGGGGGTGGGTACTGTCACAGGCATTGGTCGGATACTGGCCCTCGGGGTGGACTTGTTTCCAGGGATCTGGGAAGGTTTACCAGTGGCACCGCCTGGCACTGGGGTTGGCTTAATGTTGGCTGTGGGAGGCTGCTCTGAGGAGCTGGAAGAACCACTAAAAACACACACAGATGTGCTGTTCAGAGTATGGGTTTGTATGTGTCTATAGCATTTAGCTTTAGCATGATCATGACATCATTCTACCTTCCCCTATCTGTGGCCTGGGTGCTCCTCTGAGGGATCTGCCTTTGCTCAGAAGCTCTTTGCTGTTGGTCCTGCATGAGGGAGTAGAAAGAAGTCTTAAATAACTCAATATAAATATCTGAATCAGAAAGACTTTAATTGCCCAAGTAAGTTAACAACAAACAAGCACTCTGTTCTGACCCGTTACTGTAACAATTAATACTCACGTAATAAATAAAGATATTAATAGATATAGATGCACCCTATATTGAGCTAGAATAACACACATGCTATGCAAAATGCAGAGTCTACTAGGACCAGTCATTGTGCTTGAATGCCTGCACCTTATTGGTGCCCTGGTCCTGGAGCTTGAATGCCTGCACCTTATTGGTGCCCTGGTCCTGGAGCTTGAATGCCTGCACCTTATTGGTGCCCTGGTCCTGGAGCTTGAATGCCTGCACCTTATTGGTGCCCTGGTCCTGGAGCTTGAATGCCTGCACCTTATTGGTGCCCTGGTCCTGGAGCTTGAATGCCTGTACCTTATTGGTGCCCTGGTCCTGGAGCTTGAATGCCTGCACCTTATTGGTGCCCTGGTCCTGGAGCTTGAATGCCTGCACCTTATTGGTGCCCTGGTCCTGGAGCTTGAATGCCTGTACCTTATTGGTGCCCTGGTCCTGGAGCTTGAATGCCTGTACCTTATTGGTGCCCTGGTCCTGGAGCTTGAATGCCTGTACCTTATTGGTGCCCTGGTCCTGGAGCTTGAATGCCTGTACCTTATTGGTGCCCTGGTCCTGGAGCTCCTCCCTTGGAGGTTGTTCATCACGGCTTTCTCTAAGCTCCCTGATCTCTCTGTCCTGTCGCTGCAGACGACCCTCATACTGGGACTTGAGGGCACCCAGACGCACATCTTGTTCTTCCTTCTGCTGCTTCAGTTCCTCCACCTCCTTTGCCAGCTTCTCTTTTACAACTGGGACACACACAGCTCATATCTTAGAGGTCATGAACATTAAATGAGTGAACCAGCAACACTTCAAACAGAATGTCAAATATTAGAAGAGGTACATAAATAAACGGCTACAAGGAATTAGGAAAACCTTCAGACTCCTTTTACTTGTCCTTCTAAACACGCGCGCACACACACACGCGCGCGCACACACGCGCGCGCACACACACACATATTACAGAAGCCACTCTTCAGGAAAGGCACATGTGTCATTTCTTTTACATGATATAATCAGGTCCTTTCCATATCAGGGTGGATCCATTAAAGCTACCACATTTGGAACAGGTGCAGAGGTCTGACTGCCTTCTCAAGGCACTGTAACTATGGTAACGGGACTTACAGTTGAGCTGGTTGATCTTCTGCTTGGCCCCCATAAAGGCCTTTTTGGTCTTCTCCTCCTTTTCTGCCAACTGTTGCTTTAGCAACTCCTCCTGGGTTGACTTTGTCTGCAGTTCCTGTCTGAGCTTGGTCACCTCACCCTGGGCCCCCAAAGCCTGGGCAGACTGCTGGGCAGACTGCTGGGCAGACTGCTCCTGAAGACTGACCACTTCCTGTTTCAGACACCCCAGTTCTGTGTCACGCTCAGTCAATGTCTAGAGGTAGTTGTGAGAAAAAAACTATTGATCACAGTCTTCATACAACACCAACATTAGTGGTGCTAGCAGTGGAGTATATGTGCATTAGAGACAGTGGAGTATATGTGCATCAGAGGCAGCGGAGTATATGTGCATCAGAGGCAGCGGAGTACATGTGCATCAGAGGCAGCGGAGTATATGTGCATTAGAGGCAGCGGAGTATATGTGCATCAGAGGCAGCGGAGTACATGTGCATCAGAGGCAGCGGAGTACATGTGCATTAGAGGCAGCGGAGTATATGTGCATTAGAGTCAGCGGAGTATATGTGCATCAGAGACAGCGGAGTATATGTGCATTAGAGACAGCGGAGTACATGTGCATTAGAGGCAGCGGAGTATATGTGCATTAGAGGCAGCGGAGTATATGTGCATTAGAGGCAGTGGAGTATATGTGCATCAGAGTCAGCGGAGTACATGTGCATTAGAGGCAGCGGAGTATATGTGCATTAGAGTCAGCGGAGTACATGTGCATTAGAGGCAGCGGAGTATATGTGCATCAGAGACAGCGGAGTATATGTGCATTAGAGGCAGCGGAGTATATGTGCATTAGAGTCAGTGGAGTATATGTGCATTAGAGGCAGTGGAGTATATGTGCATTACAGTCAGTGGAGTACATGTGCATCAGAGGCAGTGGAGTATATGTGCATTAGAGGCAGTGGAGTATATGTGCATTAGAGGCAGTGGAGTACATGTGCATTACAGTCAGTGGAGTACATGTGCATTAGAGGCAGTGGAGTATATGTGCATTAGAGGCAGTGGAGTACATGTGCATTACAGTCAGTGGAGTACATGTGCATTAGAGGCAGCGGAGTATATGTGCATTAGAGACAGCGGAGTATATGTGCATTAGAGGCAGCGGAGTATATGTGCATTAGAGGCAGTGGAGTATATGTGCATTAGAGGCAGTGGAGTAAATGTGCATTAGAGGCAGTGGAGTAAATGTGCATTAGAGGCAGTGGAGTAAATGTGCATTAGAGGCAGTGGAGTATATGTGCATTAGAGGCAGCGGAGTATATGTGCATTAGAGGCAGTGGAGTATATGTGCATTAGAGGCAGTGGAGTATATGTGCATTAGAGGCAGTGGAGTACATGTGCATTAGAGGCAGTGGAGTATATGTGTATTGGAGTTTGGCTGAGTTTGACCCAGGGCTGAGTTTGACCCAGTCTGCACCCAAGCACATACCTTATGTACATTTTCTAGTTGACCCTCCAGATCTTGGATCTTGGTGTTGGCCTCGGTGAGGGAGTTTTTCAGACACTGAATCTCTTGGGACGAGGCCTGCTGTTGAGCCAGAAGCCCCGCCTTCTGCGCTGGATTGGCTGCTGCCTCGGCAACAAGCTGATAAAAGAAACAAACAGGAAGTTGGGCAGGAGCGTTACATTGAAGGACATCTGTCAGTTGGCAGTCATTACATTTGAAGAGGCAGCTTGAACCTGCACAATCATGATGTGCAAACATACAAACAGCTCCATCACCCAATTCCACACAAACACACTACTAACTTTATCGTTCTGTGCTTTGAGTTCCTCATATTGGGTCTTGTATCGTCGTCCGATCTTCTTGACCTGTGTGATGGTTTTGGCCTTCTCCTGGATGTCAAGGTTCTTCACATCGAGCTCCTTCTTGGTAGCGTCCCTCTCTGCGGACAACTTGCCCATGGTCTCTCTAACGTTCTGCAGCTGGCTTTGGGCTGTGGTTAACGAGGCTTGGGTCCTAAAGACGCAGGGAATAACAAAGTCAATTGTAGCAGAATTCTAATTGAAGAATTGTTAAGTGGATTTGTCAATACAAATAAGTACTATAGTATAAAAACACTTTATTCCCTTCTCCATTTGTATTTTGCTATTTTAAATTTAATAAGATAAAATAGTTATTATGAACACAAACTACCACCCAGATAAAGAACATTGGTCTGAAACCTAAATCTCTTACGCCGGCACGCGGGTATGAAACTGGCCGAGACAATACAGAAACGTTGTAACATGAGAACTGACCTGGCCACATCAGCCTTTAGTTTAGCCGTCTCCTCTGAGAGCTGCTGGATGCGTTTTAGATGGGCCTCCCGTTCAGAAATTAACTTCTTGTTCTCCTCCTGGTCTGTGTCCTTCTGCTGGCTCACTAGTTGCTATGGACGCAACACATATATAAATGTATATATATATATAAATCACCACACACGGTTGGCTCAAACAGAGAACATTGGCTCTCTCAGCTTAAATTTCAGGGTTTTACATCCAAGAACGATGAACGGAATAGGATTTACAGCAACATCGTTTCCTGAAATCTGCAGACACTTTATTGTATTTATTGCCATTCCTGCTGTCAGGATAACTAGTGTTTTACACTTCGCAGCCTCTCTAGTTCAGTTGGTTACAAATGCTAGTGGCTGTCAGATCCATCAAATGCTAGTGGCTGACAGATCCATCAAATGCTAGTGGCTGACAGATCCATCAAATGCTAGTGGCTGACAGATCCATCAAATGCTAGTGGCTGACAGATCCATCAAATGCTAGTGGCTGACAGATCCATCAAATGCTAGTGGCTGACAGATCCATCAAATGCTAGTGGCTGACAGATCCATCAAATGCTAGTGGCTGACAGATCCATCAAATGCTAGTGGCTGACAGATCCATCGAATGCTAGTGGCTGACAGATCCATCGAATGCTAGTGGCTGACAGATCCATCAAATGCTAGTGGCTGACAGATCCATCAAATGCTAGTGGCTGACAGATCCATCAAATGCTAGTGGCTGACAGATCCATCAAATGCTAGTGGCTGACAGATCCATCAAATGCTAGTGGCTGACAGATCCATCGAATGCTAGTGGCTGACAGATCCATCGAATGCTAGTGGCTGACAGATCCATCGAATGCTAGTGGCTGACAGATCCATCGAATGCTAGTGGCTGACAGATCCATCAAATGCTAGTGGCTGACAGATCCATCAAATGCTAGTGGCTGACAGATCCATCAAATGCTAGTGGCTGACAGATCCATCAAATGCTAGTGGCTGACAGATCCATCGAATGCTAGTGGCTGACAGATCCATCAAATGCTAGTGGCTGACAGATCCATCGAATGCTAGTGGCTGACAGATCCATCAAATGCTAGTGGCTGACAGATCCATCAAATGCTAGTGGCTGACAGATCCATCAAATGCTAGTGGCTGACAGATCCATCAAATGCTAGTGGCTGACAGATCCATCAAATGCTAGTGGCTGACAGATCCATGCTGGTATCCAAGACTTCCTGATCTGACCGTTGTCCATGGTGGTAAATCTGTGGTCATCAGCTGTAGAGGTCCTCCTTGGTTTAATGGGGATTTTGCCATTGCAGTGCATTCATCTAAATCCAACAGTCGTTTAACCTAAATCATGATGACCTTCTTGACCTGTGTTACGTACTATGGGGTAAGGAAACCATAACATACTGTTCCAGTTCCAGAACCAGTACCAGAACAGATCAACCAACTCCAAATACATACAAATAAATACAACATCTACAACTCTCTTGTGCATACGTTGACCTCTGACCTGTGTACGAGCCTTCCAGCGTTTGATGTCCTCCTCCAGCAGCTTCTTCTCCGCCTGTAGCATGTCATTCTTTTTGTTTAGCTCAGAGTTAGACTCCTGCAGAGGAGTGATGTCATTCTCTAGCTTCCGCACCTGAAGGAGAAAGATGTTAAAAAACGATTACATGAGAAATAGCAAATAGTATTAAGTATTATTCCCACAGGTATTTTTCGGCCATCGGTCAACAGATATTCCAATTAGGACATCATAAACACACACACACGCACACACACGCACACACCTTGGCCTGTGTCTGGTGCAGCTCATGACACACACACACACACACCTTGGCCTGTGTCTAGTGCAGCTCATGACACACACACACACACACACACCTTGGCCTGTGTCTGGGGCAGCTCTTGACACACACACACCTTGGCCTGTGTCTGGTGCAGCTCTTGACACACACACACACACCTTGGCCTGTGTCTGGTGCAGCTCTTGACACACACACACACCTTGGCCTGTGTCTGGTGCAGCTCTTGACACACACACACACACACACACACACACACACACACACACACCTTGGCCTGTGTCTGGTGCAGCTCTTGACACACACACACACACACACCTTGGCCTGTGTCTGGTGCAGCTCTTGACACACACACACACACACACACCTTGGCCTGTTTCTGGTGCAGCTCTTGACACACACACACACACACACACCTTGGCCTGTGTCTGGTGCAGCTCTTGACACACACACACACACACACACCTTGGCCTGTGTCTGGTGCAGCTCTTGACACACACACACACACACCTTGGCCTGTGTCTGGTGCAGCTCTTGACACACACACACACACACACCATGGCCTGTGTCTGGTCCAGCTCTTGACACACACACACATACACACCTTGGCCTGTGTCTGGTGCAGCTCTTGACACACACACACACACACACACCTTGGCCTGCGTCTGGTGCAGCTCTTGCTCCAGCCTCTCTCGCTCCTCCTTCAGCATCTTGTTGGTCTCCACCAGAACGTTCAAGCTCTCCATCCTCTTCATCTTCTCATCATTCTGGACCATAGTCTTGGCTGACAGCTGGTGGACAGAGGGAAACATATCAGGTATCTGGAGGATTTTAACGCACTGATTGATGTTTTGGTTGACTCTGTTACACTGTGTATCATGTCCGGGACACTCTGACTGATACATAGTCCCACACAGCAGGGTGCTTTGGTTGACTCTGTTACACTGTGTATCATGTCCGGGACACTCTGACTGATACATAGTCCCACACAGCAGGGTGTTTTGGTTGACTCTGTTACACTGTGTATCATGTCCGGGACACTCTGACTGATACATAGTCCCACACAGCAGGGTGCTTTGGTTGACTCCGTTACACTGTGTATCATGTCCGGGACACTCTGACTGATACATAGTCCCACACAGCAGGGTGCTTTGGTTGACTCTGTTACACTGTGTATCATGTCCGGGACACTCTGACTGATACATAGTCCCACACAGCAGGGTGCTTTGGTTGACTCTGTTACACTGTGTATCATGTCCGGGACACTCTGACTGATACATAGTCCCACACAGCAGGGTGCTTTGGTTGACTCTGTTACACTGTGTATCATGTCCGGGACACTCTGACTGATACACAGTCCCACACAGCAGGGTGCTTTGATCTGTGTGTTGTCACACATTTCTATGGCGTCAGCCACAGGAGCCTTTATTTTAACCAGTTCTGTACTCACCAGTAGTTTCTCTCGCTCTGCATTGAGGCTCTCATGTAGTTCCTTTAATTCTCTGTCCTGGTGTTCAACCTGTTGTTTGTAGCGTAATGTCTCTACCTGGGAAACCTCAAACTGAGTCTCTGCAATCTCTTTCTCACGCCGCACAAACCTGCAAGTAATAACACACCAACGTGACCATAAATGTTTTTACAGATTAAAATGAAAATCTGTTGATGGTTGGAATGCTGTCCTCTGATGAAATTAACCCTGCTTATTTAAATTATAAGTTAAATAAATAACTGTCTGGAATCAACAACATCTACAAACAGTCACGTTTATCAGATGATAAAATCAGAAACATGTAGTGTTTCACTTTTCTGATTTTCGGAACCAGAAAATTCTGAAGAAATTCTCACACAACGTTTCCATTGTGATGGCCTAATGCTTATGAATATGACACGAGCATTAACACGCCATAATATTACCTAAGGATCTCAAGGATCTGTTCCTGGCTCTTGCCCTCCTCAGTGAAGTGCAGGTTGAGGCTGTCCTCCATGCTGGTTTGCTGCTGGTGTCTCTCCACACTGGAGGCCATCTTCACTCCCAGACTCTCAATCTGCTGGTGCAGCAAGTCGTTCTGCTTCTGAAGGTCGTCTGATCGCTTCTGCTGCTTTGAACAGTCATCCTGGGGGAGTAGTCATGTACATTGTCTGTTGTAGGACTGCGACGACGAGGGAAAGCTATGCACTTTCACACTTCATAACTTGCAATATCACTGCAGAAGTGTGGAGGATTTCTGGTAGCACACTGCAGGTGAATAATTCAGTGACAGTACGCTACCTACAGAGAGACCGACAGCTATGGAGTCATTAGGAACAGTAGAAATGAAAATGTCTCTGTGCGTACATCAATTTGCAAATGCAAAAATACAAATTGTGGCCGTCTCTCCACCCATAAAAAATATTGTATTTAATTCCTATATCTTATTTCCCCTGTGACAAAGCACAAACCTTGAGTTGCTTCTCGGACTGGTTCCAGTTAGAGTGAGCCTCTTGTAACTGAGTGCTGACTTGATTGGCCTTGTCCTCTAGTTGCTTTCTGCTCTGGTTCCCCTGTAGAACCTGTTTCTTGGCCGCCTGCAGAGCTTCTACGTCGGCTGCATGAAGCATCAGCTCTCGTTCATATTTGTTCTGGGCCTCCGTGGCCAGTTTGGCCTTTAGGAGAACATAAATACAGTTGAGTGTGACCAATCAATGTCATTCTGTTATACCGTATCATCCAACAAATTAATTTACAGTTACAGAACATAATACTTGACATAATCAACAAGAGCTGCTTGCCCATTTAATTACTTGTTGCTTGAAAATGTTAAAAAGCCAGAGAAACCGTCAGTGTAAAAATCATTAAGAAAAGAAAGCCTGGACAACCTGGTGCAGACTCTCCTGGATGGCCTTCTGTTCCTGGGTCATAGCTGCTGCCTTTCTCTCCATCGCCTCTTGAAGCTCAGACTGCATGTTCTTAATGGTCTTCTTGAGCTCATTTCCCTGGGAAAGGGTTTAAGTTAGGGTGAATGAATGAAACTGACAGAAAGGGTTAGGGTGAATGAATGAAACTGACAGAAAGGGTTAGGGTTAGGGTGAATTAATGAATGAAACTGACAGAAAGGGTTAAGGTGAATGAATGAAACTAACAGAAAGGGTTAGGGTGAATGAATGAAACTGACAGAAAGGGTTAGGGTTAGGGTGAATTAATGAATGAAACTGACAGAAAGGGTTAAGGTGAATGAATGAAACTGACAGAAAGGGTTAAGGTGAATGAATGAAACTGACAGAAAGGGTTAAGGTGAATGAATGAAACTGACAGAAAGGGTTAAGGTGAATGAATGAAACTGACAGAAAGGGTTAAGGTGAATGAATGAAACTGACAGAAAGGGTTAAGGTGAATGAATGAAACTGACAGAAAGGGTTAAGGTGAATGAATGAAACTGACAGAAAGGGTTAAGGTGAATGAATGAAACTGACAGAAAGGGTTAAGGTGAATGAATGAAACTGACAGGAAGGGTTAAGGTGAATGAATGAATGAAACTGACAGAAAGGGTTAAGGTGAATGAATGAAACTGACAGAAAGGGTTAAGGTGAATGAATGAATGAAACTGACAGGAAGGGTTAAGGTGAATGAATGAAACTGACAGGAAGGGTTGATGGACCCTAACAACATGTCAGCTTTAGTCATGTACGAATCTGTAGAAGGTCTCTTTTCTACATTTAGCCAAAGTTATTGTTGTTGATTGTTAGCATCTGGTTCAGTGGCCATCTTACGTTGTTCTCAACAATCTCCAGTTCCTTCCTCTTTTCCTCACAGAGATCCTGTTTCTCCTTCTCAGATTCCACCAGCTTGTTCTCTAGTCCACGCCGGAACTCATGGGCGTCCCTTAAACAAGTGTCCACAGCCAATCGAGCCTGAGAGACAAATATATACAAACAGTGAATACATGTTAATACTAAATATGTACATATCCATAAAGATGGATCAGTCAGAAGAAACAGTCTATATACCAGTCTGTGCAATTTGTCATTAATCTGATGTTAAACAGCTGCACCTGTTTCTCCTTGCTAAGAGAGTCTTCCAAGCTAAGCACCACAGCACGATACTGCTCTACGTTGCTTTGAGCATTCTTCAGGAGCTCCTGCAGGTCACTGATCTGCTTTTCAGCCTTCTGCAGACGCCCGTACACCTCCTCTAATTCAGCTTGGAGCTTGTCCTGTTGTGCCACCTGGGACTGGTTTGGCGTCTGGGACACAGTCACTGGAACTACACATTTAAAAAGAGGCTAAAACAAGTCTCTGCAACAAGGCAACAAACTGATACGATGAGATTTCAGAATTAAAGAATAGTTAAGAATACATTGGGAAAGTGAATATTTTATAAAGTAAAGATTGATTAATTTAACTGGGTACCACTTGGGTACCACTTGGGTGCCACTTTTTAAAAAGCTTTTAAATCATTTGATATTTTGTGATTTTTATCATACATTTTCTTAATATTAAGGAAACTAATCAATTAGTAACTAATCAATTAGTAACAGCCCTACAAGTCTTCTTGCACGTACAATATGTTCTAAAGCTTACCTCTGAGCGGCAACCTGCTGGCAGCCTTTGGGTTGGTCAGATCCGGGCCCAGAACTTGACTAGCACCCTGGTTCTGTGTCTCAGACTGGCTGAGCTGCTGTCTCAATAGGCTGGCCTGATGTTCAGCAGTCTTCAACAGCTCCTTGGTCTTCTGGTGTAGGGCACATTGAGCCTCCAACTGCTTCTTGGCTTCCAGCAGTTGAGCCTGAGAGAATTGAATTGATAGAGAATCATTACAGGAGAAAAGAGTCAATAAATTGGTGCTTGAAACATATTGAGTTGACTTACATCTTGGTTCCGTCCTAGAGCGTGTCTCTGGGTAACCTCCTCAGACAACTTATTCTTAAATTGTCCAAGTTCTCCCTCCAGTCTCTCTATCTGGCTGTTTAGACGCTGCCTGGTCTCAGTATCTGTCCGCTCCATCGTCAGCTACGAGATAAGAGCAGGGTGGTAACGATGCCATTTGTTTTCCTCAAGATAGATTACAGTCTGACACGTTTTGTACTGAGATAGTTCAGAGAAATTTCAAACATCAAACAAAATCACAAATACCAAAAACAGGTGATGTGGTTTAGGATATTTTTAGCAAATGAATTTGCATGTTGCAAATGTCTGTATGAACCCATTGACTTGATTGCTTCCTTTGTATCTTTTAGAACGGATAGTGTGTGTGTGTGTGTGTACGTGCAGTGCGTGTGTGTGTGTGTACCTGAATAGACTTGAGGTTGGTGAGGAGTAGGTTCTGGTTGCGCTGCTCAGCCATAATGGCCTCATTCTCCAGCTTCACCCTGGATTCAGCAGACTGCAGCATGTCCTTCTCCTTCTTCAGGTTCTCAAGACGTACCTGATGGACAGATTACAGGTGTTGACAAATGTAAAAGGAGAAACTGGAGGATGGAGGACAGAGAAAAAGAGAAGGCTTACTTCTGCGATAGCCAGTTTGTCATTAGCTGCCCGGAGGTCATGGGTCATTGTGTGGATGATTTGCTCGTGTTTCTGAGCTGTGGACGACATTTTCACGCTCTTTTCTTGCAGCGCAGCGATTTCCCTCCTGTAGCCATTCACACTCTCCTGCAGCATCTCATACCTGGCAGAGACATTACAGGGGTTACCCAGAGACATAACAGGGGTTACCCAGAGACATAACAGGGGTTACCCAGGGACATAACAGGGGTTACCCAGAGACATAACAGGGGTTACCCAGAGACATAACAGGGGTTACCCAGAGACATAACAGGGGTTACCCAGAGACATAACAGGGGTTACCCAGGGACATAACAGGGGTTACCCAGGGACATAACAGGGGTTACCCAGAGACATAACAGGGGTTACCCAGAGACATAACAGGGGTTACCCAGAGACATAACAGGGGTTACCCAGAGACATAACAGGGGTTACCCAGGGACATAACAGGGGTTACCCAGAGACATAACAGGGGTTACCCAGAGACATTACAGGGGTTACCCAGAGACATAACAGGGGTTACCCAGAGACATAACAGGGGTTACCCAGAGACATTACAGGGGTTACCCAGAGACATTACAGGGGTTACCCAGGGACATAACAGGGGTTACCCAGGGACATAACAGGGGTTACCCAGAGACATTACAGGGGTTACCCAGAGACATAACAGGGGTTACCCAGAGACATAACAGGGGTTACCCAGAGACATAACAGGGGTTACCCAGAGACATAACAGGGGTTACCCAGGGGACATAACAGGGGTTAAAGAGGGACATAACAGGGGTTACCCAGAGACATAACAGGGGTTACCCAGGGGACATAACAGGGGTTACCCAGAGACATAACAGGGGTTACCCAGGGACATAACAGGGGTTACCCAGGGACATAACAGGGGTTACCCAGGGACATAACAGGGGTTACCCAGAGACATAACAGGGGTTACCCAGAGACATTACAGGGGTTACCCAGAGACATAACAGGGGTTACCCAGGGACATAACAGGGGTTACCCAGGGACATAACAGGGGTTACCCAGAGACATAACAGGGGTTACCCAGGGACATAACAGGGGTTACAGAGGGACATAACAGGGGTTACCCAGAGACATAACAGGGGTTACCCAGAGACATAACAGGGGTTACCCAGGGACATAACAGGGGTTACCCAGGGACATAACAGGGGTTACCCAGGGACATAACAGGGGTTACCCAGAGACATAACAGGGGTTACCCAGAGACATTACAGGGGTTACCCAGAGACATAACAGGGGTTACCCAGGGACATAACAGGGGTTACCCAGAGACATAACAGGGGTTACCCAGGGACATAACAGGGGTTACAGAGGGACATAACAGGGGTTACCCAGAGACATAACAGGGGTTACCCAGAGACATAACAGGGGTTACCCAGGGACATAACAGGGGTTACCCAGGGACATAACAGGGGTTACCCAGGGACATAACAGGGGTTACCCAGAGACATAACAGGGGTTACAGAGGGACATAACAGGGGTTACCCAGGGACATAACAGGGGTTACCCAGGGACATAACAGGGGTTACAGAGGGACATAACAGGGGTTACAGAGGGACATAACAGGGGTTACCCAGGGACATAACAGGGGTTACCCAGGGACATAACAGGGGTTACCCAGAGACATAACAGGGGTTACCCAGGGACATAACAGGGGTTACCCAGGGACATAACAGGGGTTACCCAGGGACATAACAGGGGTTACCCAGAGACATAACAGGGGTTACCCAGGGACATAACAGGGGTTACCCAGAGACATAACAGGGGTTACCCAGAGACATTACAGGGGTTACCCAGAGACATAACAGGGGTTACCCAGGGACATAACAGGGGTTACCCAGAGACATAACAGGGGTTACCCAGGGACATAACAGGGGTTACAGAGGGACATAACAGGGGTTACCCAGAGACATAACAGGGGTTACCCAGAGACATAACAGGGGTTACCCAGAGACATAACAGGGGTTACCCAGGGACATAACAGGGGTTACCCAGGGACATAACAGGGGTTACCCAGGGACATAACAGGGGTTACCCAGGGACATAACAGGGGTTACCCAGAGACATAACAGGGGTTACCCAGGGACATAACAGGGGTTACCCAGGGACATAACAGGGGTTACCCAGGGACATAACAGGGGTTACCCAGAGACATAACAGGGGTTACAGAGGGACATAACAGGGGTTACCCAGGGACATAACAGGGGTTACCCAGGGACATAACAGGGGTTACAGAGGGACATAACAGGGGTTACCCAGAGACATAACAGGGGTTACCCAGAGACATAACAGGGGTTACCCAGGGACATAACAGGGGTTACCCAGGGACATAACAGGGGTTACCCAGAGACATAACAGGGGTTACCCAGGGACATAACAGGGGTTACCCAGGGACATAACAGGGGTTACCCAGAGACATAACAGGGGTTACCCAGGGACATAACAGGGGTTACCCAGGGACATAACAGGGGTTACCCAGAGACATAACAGGGGTTACCCAGGGACATAACAGGGGTTACAGAGGGACATAACAGGGGTTACCCAGGGACATAACAGGGGTTACCCAGAGACATAACAGGGGTTACCCAGAGACATAACAGGGGTTACCCAGGGACATAACAGGGGTTACCCAGGGACATAACAGGGGTTTAAATTCAGGCAGTTTGGGGACTAGAACATTTACAGGCCCAACCCTCCAGACCACCCTGCTGCATAGAAGATGCCAGCACTGGGCACCAACCAATCTGGTTTGTGCTTAGTAGGACTATCACTGGTTCTGTAAGAGCTATTGGACCAAAAGACAAGCACCCAACCTCAACTAATTTCAGATGGTTTGGGGTGAGTTGGACCGCAGAGAAGAAAAAGCAATACAATACAAATGTTAGCCTAGCCTAGCAGTAATGAAGCATGGTACTGCTGTACATGATCACTAAATATACAATACAAATGTTAGCCTAGCCTAGCAGTAATGAAGCATGGTACTGCTGTACATGATCACTAAATATACAATACAAATGTTAGCCTAGCCTAGCAGTAATGAAGCATGGTACTGCTGTACATGATCACTAAATATACAATACAAATGTTAGCCTAGCCTAGCCTAGCAGTAATGAAGCATGGTACTGCTGTACATGATCACTAAATATACAATACAAATGTTAGCCTAGCCTAGCAGTAATGAAGCATGGTACTGCTGTACATGATCACTAAATATACAATACAAATGTTAGCCTAGCCTAGCAGTAATGAAGCATGGTACTGCTGTACATGATCACTAAATATACAATACAAATGTTACATTTGCAGCAGCCATTAATGAGTTAAGATATGTCTGATTGTCAACTAAGCAAATAAAATGCATCTGTCAATATTATTGGCAAAGTTAGCTAGCTGTATTAGTATAAATGAAGAGCTAAATATGCTACCATTAAACGCCACTTGTTGTCAGCATATGTATAGACGCATGTCATCTAATGCCATGAATGCTTTTGGTCTTTTTATTGCTGAAGAAAGATAAAGGCTGCTGGCTTGTGCCAGGCTGGTCACATCAGACACTGAAAACCATTTGTGTGTCACAAGACTGGAGGAAAAGCAACACTCAAAGTCTCAGAACAATGCAGTTCAGAAGTGTTCAGGTTTTGGAGCAGCTATTCAAAAGAAGCAACAGTAAATGTAGAAGTATTACAGAAGATCCACGTTGGTGAAGTTGTATTAACTCACCTCTTAGAGGCAAACTGCAGTTGTGTGGAGAGCTTGGCTTTCTGGGAGCGGACCTCAGAGAGCTGCTCCTGCAACTTGTCATTCTGCTCATTCAGTAACGTGTCATTCTCCGCTTTCTCCTTCTTGTACAAAGTGAACGAGTCGTTCAACTAGAAAGGACATAGTGGACAGTTATTTAGTCCAACCTGTTGTAAGCATTGTGTTTCTAAATGATTACCACAATAACTGTATTAGCATAAGTATTAGAATTCATACTGAGCAACTGAAGGAGTATTTGTGTGTAAATTACCTTCAATCTAAGTTAATGTTTTTTCATCTACATTTAGAAGGTTTAAGTAAACCAAGCTTGATACCATCAGGGCATCATCGAACTGGCTAATGTGGTCGTCTAACGCGGCCGTCTAATGCGGCCGTCTAATGCGGCCGTCTAATGCGGCCGTCTAATGCTGCCGTCAAATGCGGTTGCACTGTGACAAATACACACATGATACTGTACATGAACAACAGTGTGCCTGACCTGTTTGAGGGCAGCCCTTGCTTGGGTATTCTGGATAGACTCCGATGCTACAGGTCTCATAGGGGTTGACCTGGTAGGTGTAGCGAATGAGGGCCGGCTGGGGGTGTAGGTGACGGGGGCAGCATCTGAGGTAGGACCTGGCAATAGGAAATAGCAGAAATCCAAAATAAATAAAAAAACAAGAAAGTAAGGCACTTTGGTTTCAAAGGTCCAATATCCATCCAGAACTTTATCGTTAGAGACAATTGTGTGAATAGAAAGTTGTTTGGGGTCAGGTAACATGGTGGTTATTGTGTAGTCATTGGGGTTGGTTTAAAGTTGACGAGTGTTAACGGACTACATTAGCTGCTGAAAGGTTAACCTTGTGGTGGGAGGTTGAAGCCAGTGCTCTGAGACAGCAGAATTCGATACATGTCTCTCTGTCGGGCGTTGGAGTCAGCCAACTGTTTTTGCTGGTTCCTCTGTTCCATGATAATCGCCAGCTCCTTCTGGACTTTTTCTAGCTGCTGCTCCAGCTGGGTAACACTAAATACAGGCAGGACAAGAGATGTACAGATTGATTTCAGGTCTACACTTATTGCTGGTGGCAAAGGTATTTACTTACAAAGCTCCTTTGTGTCAAAAACAACAGGTTTTAAACATTAATTTACTTACTGGTAAAAGCAATAACATAATACAATGTAATTTCAAAGAAAAAACCATTGTAAATGTTTTTACATTTTTTTCAAGTGAAAAATAAATAAAAAAATACTGGAAAAATAATGTGAGAAGCAGAAGCATTTTTGGGACAGTAAACAAAATGTTAAAAAATGTTCAGATAGTCATCCGTAGTCTACAGTTTGTACAGTAAAATACAAAACATGGCGGATGTCTAGATATTAACACAACCTTACCATGGTCCTCACTATGAAGCTAGATGTCTAGATATTAACACAACCTTACCATGGTCCTCACTATGAAGCTAGATGTCCAGATATTAACACAACCTTACCATGCAGACTTGGCCTCTGTCTGCTCTCGATCCCTCTGCTCGTCCAGTTCCCTGAGACGCTCCAGCATACTCTGATTCTGCCTCTGCAGTTCCTCTACACTGCGGAAACGAACCTGGCGAAGGCTGACAACCTCAGAGCTGCTGCTCACGTTGACAGTCTCATCATGAACAACAGGGTTGCCCCGGGCCTCCTCCAGCTCCACCAGTAGGACGCGCACCTAAGGGGAAATACGACAAAGGTTAGAGTGCCTTTGACCAAAAATAAATGAAAATTATTATACACCTTGTTGTAGAATATGCACGTTCATTACTAGGTAACAGGATATTAATTATATGAATGATTCATCTTACAATTAGAGACTCAGGAATGTGTAATGTTTACGTTGACCATCTAGCATTGGGGGTGTTGTATGTAATGTGTCTTGTTCTATGTAGACACGCCTACTTCCTGTTTACATCTGAGGGCTTTATAGGTCTTTAGCAACCATCTTGGATTTTGAGAGTGACGGCTGTATGCTATATCTGTTGCTATTCAATAAACTGGGTGGCCTTCACACAGAATTATACACATCCAAAATAAATCCAAGTTATTCAGGAGGCCATGCAAGATGCCAATGTATTTAAAGCAAACTGTATGTTAAGGTTGGAATAATGTGAACATAAGTGTATACCTGCTGTATGTTATGGTTGGAATAATGTGAACATAAGTGTATACCTGCTGTATGTTAAGGTTGGAGTAATGTGAACATAAGTGTATACCTGCTGTATGTTAAGGTTGGAATAATGTGAACATAAGTGTATACCTGCTGTATGTTATGGTTGGAATAATGTGAACATAAGTGTATACCTGCTGTATGTTAAGGTTGGAATAATGTGAACATAAGTGTATACCTGCTGTATGTTATGGTTGGAATAATGTGAACATAATACCTGCTGTATGTTAAGGTTGGAATAATGTGAACATAAGTGTATACCTGCTGTATGTTATGGTTGGAATAATGTGAACATAAGTGTATACCTGCTGTATGTTATGGTTGGAATAATGTGAACATAAGTGTATACCTGCTGTATGTTATGGTTGGAATAATGTGAACATAAGTGTATACCTGCTGTATGTTATGGTTGGAATAATGTGAACATAAGTGTATACCTGCTGTATGTTATGGTTGGAATAATGTGAACATAAGTGTATACCTGCTGTATGTTACGGTTGGAATAATGTGAACATAAGTGTATACCTGCTGTATGTTAAGGTTGGAATAATGTGAACATAATACCTGCTGTATGTTAAGGTTGGAATAATGTGAACATAAGTGTATACCTGCTGTATGTTATGGTTGGAATAATGTGAACATAAGTGTATACCTGCTGTATGTTATGGTTGGAATAATGTGAACATAAGTGTATACCTGCTGTATGTTATGGTTGGAATAATGTGAACATAAGTGTATACCTGCTGTATGTTACGGTTGGAATAATGTGAACATAAGTGTATACCTGCTGTATGTTAAGGTTGGAATAATGTGAACATAAGTGTATACCTGCTGTATGTTATGGTTGGAATAATGTGAACATAAGTGTATACCTGCTGTATGTTATGGTTGGAATAATGTGAACATAAGTGTATACCTGCTGTATGTTAAGGTTGGAATAATGTGAACATAAGTGTATACCTGCTGTATGTTATGGTTGGAATAATGTGAACATAAGTGTATACCTGCTGTATGTTATGGTTGGAATAATGTGAACATAAGTGTATACCTGCTTTATGTTATGGTTGGAATAATGTGAACATAAGTGTATACCTGCTGTATGTTAAGGTTGGAATAATGTGAACATAAGTGTATACCTGCTGTATGTTAAGGTTGGAATAATGTGAACATAAGTGTATACCTGCTTTATGTTATGGTTGGAATAATGTGAACATAAGTGTATACCTGCTGTATGTTAAGGTTGGAATAATGTGAACATAAGTGTATACCTGCTGTATGTTATGGTTGGAATAATGTGAACATAAGTGTATACCTGCTGTATGTTATGGTTGGAATAATGTGAACATAAGTGTATACCTGCTGTATGTTAAGGTTGGAATAATGTGAACATAAGTGTATACCTGCTGTATGTTAAGGTTGGAATAATGTGAACATAAGTGTATACCTGCTTTATGTTATGGTTGGAATAATGTGAACATAAGTGTATACCTGCTGTATGTTAAGGTTGGAATAATGTGAACATAAGTGTATACCTGCTGTATGTTATGGTTGGAATAATGTGAACATAAGTGTATACCTGCTGTATGTTAAGGTTGGAATAATGTGAACATAAGTGTATACCTGCTGTATGTTATGGTTGGAATAATGTGAACATAAGTGTATACCTGCTGTATGTTAAGGTTGGAATAATGTGAACATAATACCTGCTGGGACATGGCTTCCAACTGCCTCTGATAACGCTCACCATCAACCTCCAGGCTGGAGCAGTGCTTTTTCACATCATCTGCCTCCTTCAACAAGCTGTGGTTCTCCTGAAAAGTACAAGAGCACAAGACAGGCATATCAATACCAGCAAATGTAAGGACTGTTCCATTTGTCTGTTTTCTCCTAAAATGTGTCTTATGACAGTAATCCATCTTCTACTCTGCCTTCTCACCCACATATTAATCTGTCTCTACAACCCATTTCATTCATCTTCTACTCTACCTTCTCTACCACATATTAATCTGTCTCTACATCCCATTTCATTCATCTTCTACTCTACCTTCTCTACCACATATTAATCTGTCTCTACATCCCATTTCATTCATCTTCTACTCTGCCTTCTCACCCACATATTAATCTGTCTCTACAACCCATTTCATTCATCTCACCATCCTGGCCTGTTCCAGTTTGATACAGAGGCTGTTCATTGAAGTCTGAACACTCTCATATTCCTCCCGCTGGCGCTTCAGAATAGGGGCCTTCTCCTCCACCTCCTGGACAATCTCATCCAATACTCGCGTCACACGCCGGTTCTCCTGTTTCTCAACAAGCAACTTATCCTGGACATCCACAAATGCGTTGTACAGCTAAAAGGAAGCACAGCATCATTAGAAAGCTGTCACAATGAAGACTTCTTCCAGTCTTTTATACCCTTTAATCATAACAACAGCTAAAAATAGAGGCTTTCAAAATGTAACTATACATTACACCCAGATTTTGGAATACTTAAATACATTTAATTCAAAGGGATTTTCTGTCAATTCAAAATTCAATCAAACATTTCATAAAGCCTTTAAAAACAGAGCAAGATCGATAGCTATGGCAAAGTGCTTATGCTACATGCTAACAATAGGTTGTTGCTTAACTGTTTGGTGACTTTAGCTAAGGTTAGCTGACACCAAACTAACTTTATCTGACATGAAATTGTTGTTAAATTGTACAGAGTGCCCATAGCTTATTTAAATATTAACTGAACGGGATGTACATTTATCCAAATAGGCTGTTTTACTCATTTAATTTCTGCCTTTTTAAGTATTGTGGATAATGTTAACAAGTGATAATACCATTATATATTTTTAACAGGATATAAACAAGTAATTTTACCTCCATGAACTTCATTCCAGGCTTGACTATTTTGGCCACAGCAGCTGCAGTGGGACACATAGAGTCCAGCTCTTCCTCTGTGAGAACTGGAACACCTAAAGACACAAACCAACACTTTAAAAACACCCCATAAATCAAATGAAGCATCATTTATCAAGTCAGTGAAAAGTGTAAAATAAAAAATATCAAGATCTTACGTGTAGTCTTATCTGAAGCCAGCAGATTGGCATTCTCCAGCTCCTTCTGCATTTTGTTGATAATCTCTTTGTGTTCAGTCTCCTGTTTGGCCTTTGAATCCTCCATGTCTGTCAACTTCTTCTCCAAGGTTAGGCTTGCTGTTATAAGAGCCATAACATGTTATAAAAGCAACATGATTTTAAATGGCAAAATAGTAACATAGAACGGGGAAATGTATTTGTTCATAACATAGATGTGATGTTCCACTAGAACCATCATTAAAGGGTTCCACTGTGTTATGACCCAGAACCATCATTAAAGGGTTCCACTGTGTTATGACCCAGAACCATCATTAAAGGGTTCCACTGTGTTATGACCCAGAACCATCATTAAAGGGTTCCACTGTGTTATGACCCAGAACCATCATTAAAGGGTTCCACTGTGTTATGACCCAGAACCATCATTAAAGGGTTCCACTGTGTTATGACCCAGAACCATCATTAAAGACCGATTGGTTTTACGCGAATTAGCACCTTTAAAAGTACAGAGTTTGGTACCCAAACCTGGCAACAATGCAAAAAATCAAGCAGGGCGAATATATATTAACGGCACTGTAGTACTTCTATATTTCATTTTCATATTGGACAGAAACATCAGGGACTAAGCACTCATCAACACTACAGTATCTCACCATCTCCAGTCTCCCATATTGGACAGAAACATCATGGACTAAGCACTCATCAACACTACAGTATCTCACCATCTCCAGTCTCCCATATTGGACAGAAACATCATGGACTAAGCACTCATCAACACTACAGTATCTCACCATCTCCAGTCTCCCATATTGGACAGAAACATCAGGGACTAAGCACTCATCAACACTACAGTATCTCACCATCTCCAGTCTCCCATATTGGACAGAAACATCAAGGACTAAGCACTCATCAACACTACAGTATCTCACCATCTTCAGCCTCCTTTGTCACCTTCTGCAGCTCCTGCACAGCCCTGTTAAACTCCTCATTCTTGGACTCCGCATCTGAAGCTGCCGCCTGATTATAGAAAACATAGATACCATTACAATGCTGAATGTCTAATTCAAGTGAATTCTGTTATGCAGTTTTTCAACTAAAACAAGGGATGAACTCACAATCTACAGATCAACTGGATCTGTAAACATCTAATCCAGACATTCTCAAACGATTATCAACTTCTAGTGGTAATTATTTTGCACAGTGACCAGCTGCCAGTGTTCACAGCACTCATAGGACGAGCCAAGTCATTTTGACGTTGTTAATTAGGTCTTCATCTCCTATGCCTTTGTATACAACGTCCGAAACAGAAATACTAACCTTGTACAGGTTACAGAGCTTGACTTGAGCGTTCAGTTCATTGTGGTACCTCTCCACCATGGTGCTCTCTTGTTCTTTAGCCTACAATACATAGTAAAGGCGCCGTAATGACAGTTTACAATTCCTCAAGAATGTCGTTTCTAAACAGTTTAGAAGAATGTAATTTGCACTAAACCTCTTTCAGTTTTGTCATCAGGCCCTCCACCTGCTTCTGAAAGTTCTCACTGATGGTTTTCCAGTTGGTGACTTGTGTTTGAAGCTGTGTGACCTAAGAGCGCCACAGGGTGACAAAACAGATCACTTTCAATTATCCCAAATAAAAAACTGTGCCTGTTTGCATTATCAATATATTGATTATATGAATATAGTGTATAATGGGTTAACACACAACGCACTTAAGCTAATAACAAACAAACAATTCTAAATTCCTGTGTCTTTAAACAATTCTTAGGCAGGATGAATAAACTAGTGACTATAGTGAAGGCTATATTGAAAGTCTGTAAAACAGAAACACAACCGGAATTGTCAAACAGGCATTATTCAGGCCTGGTGCCATTAATTGCTTTAATTGTGATACAGTACCTCGTCCTTCTTGCCCTCCAGACTACACTTGAGCTCCAGGACCTCCTTGCCCTTCTCTCTGGAGACTGACAACAGCTCCTCAGTCTTGGTCTTCAGTTGAGAGCTCAGCCATGTGATCTGGTTCTGAACCAGCTCTTTCTCCTGCTCCATACGCTTTTCTCTATGCTGAAAGGGACATTATGCATACTCAGTATTTAACCAACCACTTTAAAGGACATTGTGCATACTCAGTATTTAACCAACCACTTTATATTGAAGGCATTCATTTACCTGAATCGAAGGCATTCATTTACCTGAATCGAAGGCATTCATTTACCTGAATTGAAGGCATTTATTTACCTGAATTGAACACTCAGATGATTGGATCTCATCCAGTTTAAGCTGAAGTTCCAACTTGGCTGCATTGGTCTCCATATACGAGTCATTAAGCCTCTTCACATCCTCTGTGGAAACCAAATAAACAGGAATTTGCTTAGATACACTATCTCCATGTCTCGGACATGCCAGGCAAGATCATCTTCCACCAAGTCAAATCTCACTGCATACAGCCACCGCACATAGCCACTGCATATACACAATGATTAGTTCAAATAAAAACAGCAGCAACATTCATCATAAACCACATTTGCTATTGAAGGAACATTTCACTCAACCTAATGTAACCTTTATTTATTTGTTTGTTCAAGTGGACCGCTATTACATTAATTAATTGAGCATTTCAATATTCCAATCCTCAAAACCAGAGGAAAATCGAAATCCTGAAATTTGGCAGATTATTTGGCATATTCACAGAAAAACCACTGCACGCTCTATAGATACGTTTCTTTTAAATTACACAAAAAGAACAAACAGTTAGTTTCTTACCGGTGAGATTTTCTACTTCTTGGGTTCTGATCTCTAGAAGACGGGCCAATTCCCGACTTTCGGCCTCAATTTCATATTTGGCTTTGCTCTGAGAAAGAGATGTAAGGCTAAGTTAATGCTCAAGAGATGTTCGGCTAGGTTAATGCTCAAGAGATGTTAGGCTAAGTTAATGCTCGAGAGATGTTATGCTAAGTTAATGCTCAAGAGATGTTAGGCTAAGTTAATGCTCAAGAGATGTTAGGCTAAGTTAATGCTCAAGAGATGTTAGGCTAGGTTAATGCTCAAGAGATGTTAGGCTAAGTTAATGCTCAAGAGATGTTAGGCTAGGTTAATGCTCAAGAGATGTTAGGCTAGGTTAATGCTCAAGAGATGTTAGGCTAGGTTAATGCTCAAGAGATGTTAGGCTAGGTTAATGCTCAAGAGATGTTAGGCTAGGTTAATGCTCAAGAGATGTTAGGCTAAGTTAATGCTCAAGAGATGTTAGGCTAGGTTAATGCTCAAGAGATGTTAGGCTAAGTTAATGCTCAAGAGATGTTAGGCTAAGTTAATGCTCAAGAGATGTTAGGCTAAGTTAATGCTTAAGAGATGTTAGGCTAAATTAATCCTCAAGCACTCCATTACTAAAGAGATGTTAGGCTAAGTTAATGCTCAAGAGATGTTAGGCTAAGTTAATGCTCAAGCACTCCATTACTAAAGGTTTTCATTTGCAGGTTTATGTAACGCAGAATGTTACGCATATTTCTCACCAAATGCTCCAATTCCTTCTCATCTGACAATTCCACATCAGCACCTTTAACATTGTTTAGCTGTTCAACTGCAGAAAAGCAGAATTAACAGTTAGGGCTGGTTAAATGAACGCAGTTTAAATCAAGTCCTGAACTTAATCAGCGTCCTCAAAATAATTTAACTTGTCACTAGTGGATATCAGTGAACCTACGGAGTTTGTCGTTCTCTTCTTTGAGAATCTGGTATTCCCTGGTGCGCGTCACAACCTGCTCCAGACTCTCAGCCAGCCTCCTTTCAATGTCAAAGTGTTGCTGCTCTGTAGGAGAGTTGACAAAGAAAACATCACATGTGCAGTCTACAACAACATCAACAACAACATCATAACAGTAACTATAAAACATAACAAAGCAGGCAAGAGCACAACGTTGCACAAAACCACTTTATTTATGCTGACATTAGCTTAGAGACACTATAGGGTAGGGACGGACTGAATATCAGCCTGACAATTATTGGATCAGATACAAGACCGCTGTAGTTGCAATAAACATCGAAATAACAACTTTTGTTATCTATTTCTATAAGCTAAAAAACTTTTCTAAAACTTTTTTGTCTAGTTTTTCACGATTTCTTTAAAACCACCGGAAGCATCTTGGATACAAGTTCAGAAAACTGGCCTCAATACCAACACATCGATATGTTTCATTCGGTCAAAGTGTAGTTCAATAGTTTACATGTCCTTGTCAGGCAATGTAGTTCAGTGTTATTTAAAAAGGAAACACTTTCCTCAATATGTACATAGATAAGCCATTGCATGGACATACACACTGGTCTGCCATCTTGACGGAACCAGTGAAATAGCTTTCGCATATTGTTTATATCATGATGATCTAAACAACCCATATTGTTTATATCATGACGATCTAGACAACAACCCATATTCATTATATCATGACGATCTAGACAACAACCCATATTCATTATATCATGACGATCTAGACAACCCATATTGTTTATATCATGACGATCTAGACAACAACCCATATTGTTTATATCATGACGATCTAGACAACAACCCATATTGTTTATATCATGACGATCTAGACAACAACCCATATTGTTTATATCATGACGATCTAGACAACAACCCATATTGTTTATATCATGACGATCTAGACAACAACCCATATTGTTTATATCATGACGATCTAGACAACAACCCATATTGTTTATATCATGACGATCTAGACAACAACCCATATTGTTTATATCATGACGATCTAGACAACAACCCATATTGTTTATCATCATCTAGACAACAACCCATATTGTTTATATCATGACGATCTAGACAACAACCCATATTGTTTATATCATGACGATCTAGACAACAACCCATATTGTTTATATCATGACGATCTAGACAACAACCCATATTGTTTATATCATGACGATCTAGACAACAACCCATATTGTTTATATCATGACGATCTAGACAACAACCCATATTGTTTATATCATGACGATCTAGACAACAACCCATATTGTTTATATCATGACGATCTAGACAACAACCCATATTGTTTATATCATGACGATCTAGACAACAACCCATATTGTTTATATCATGACGATCTAGACAACAACCCATATTGTTTATATCCATATTGTTTATATCATGACGATCTAGACAACAACCCATATTGTTTATATCATGACGATCTAGACAACAACCCATATTGTTTATATCATGACGATCTAGTTTATATCAATATCAACCCAACAACCCATTTGTTTATATCATGACGATCTAGACAACAACCCATATTGTTTATATCATGACGATCTAGACAACAACCCATATTGTTTATATCATGACGATCTAGACAACAACCCATATTGTTTATATCATGACGATCTAGACAACAACCCATATTGTTTATATCATGACGATCTAGACAACAACCCATATTGTTTATATCATGACGATCTAGACAACAACCCATATTGTTTATATCATCATCTAGACAACAACCCATGATCATGAGACAACAACCCCATGTTGTTTATATCATGACGATCTAGACAACAACCCATGTTGATTATATCATGACGATCTAGACAACAACCCATGTTGATTATATCATGACGATCTAGACAACAACCCATATTGATTATATCATGACGATCTAGACAACAACCCATATTGTTTATATCATGACGATCTAGACAACAACCCATATTGTTTATATCATGACGATCTAGACAACAACCCATATTGTTTATATCATGACGATCTAGACAACAACCCATATTGATTATATCATGACGATCTAGACAACAACCCATATTGATTATATCATGACGATCTAGACAACAACCCATATTGATTATATCATGACGATCTAGACAACAACCCATATTGATTATATCATGACGATCTAGACAACAACCCATATTGATTATATCATGACGATCTAGACAACAACCCATATTGATTATATCATGACGATCTAGACAACAACCCATATTGATTATCATGACGATCTAGACAACAACCCATATTGATTATATCATGACGATCTAGACAACAACCCATATTGATGACGATCTAGACAACAACCCATGTTGATTATATCATGACGATCTAGACAACAACCCATGTTGATTATATCATGATGATCTAGACAACAACCCATATTGATTATATCATGATGATCTAGACAACAACCCATATTGATTATATCATGATGATCTAGACAACAACCCATATTGATTATATCATGATGATCTAGACAACAACCCATATTGATTATATCATGATGATCTAGACAACAACCCATATTGATTATATCATGATGGCTCCAGACAACAACCCATATTGATTATATCATGATGGCTCCAGACAACAACCCATATTGTTTATATCATCATGATCTAGATTCTAGACAACACATATTGATGGTCCGGCCCACTTGGTGCCGCTCTACTGCAACTAACTGAACATCTAGTCAGCCTGTAGTTAATGTTTCGTTAATACAATATGCATTTCAGTTACTCAGATACAGAGTCTGCTGTGACATGCTGCTGTGATAAACACACCAACATACATATAGTTAGCCATGCATCTAGCTCGCGTTAGCTAACCGGCTATATAAATTATACTATGAGGCGCTTACCACAGTCCGCTTTAAACCGCTCATGTTGCGTTTTGAGGAGCTCGATTTCATTTTGCTGATCAGAAAAGAACTTTTCCAGTTTGTTTTGAGCCGGTTTGGGGAGTTTGTTCAGCTCTGTACGCTCCAGAACCTGAAGCAGAACTGCCGCCATCTTCCTAACACTCACAGTAGTGACCTGCAGTGTCTCACATTAGACTGACTCCGAGTCGCATGGCCTACGTCATCAGTAAGCGACCGACAACACAGAGCTGGATAGAGTACTGCTCTAGGAGAACATAAAACCAGTGTTTAGTAGGCGTACTCATAGACATAAAGGCTTTATTATGAACAAGAAATAGTACTACTTTTTGGTTCTCCTGAATTGTCAAACCTTCTCCTGAATTATCAAACCTTAATCTGCAGAAAAATCAATCCCGAGCCTTGCCGCGGTGAACAGGTGCTCCAGCTGATTGGCTGTTTTTAGGCAATTGAGAAATAAATGTACTGACTGTAGTTGTCAAAAAAAAATATATATATATATATAACTACTTCCTTAGTGCTATGCCAGACTGTCCGAGATCCTGCATAATTCGGGAAAACCGTATATTTGCTTTACTTTAAAGTTAATAACTGTATTTTGCTTTGCAAAATTAACTTACAGTATGACCAAACATTTTATGTACTAAAGAAATTACTCGCTTGTCAGTTGCAGAAACATAATGACAGGCCGTGACTAATATTGTGCAGGCTATGTGGGGTATTACGAACAAATAGAGAAAATGTTATACTGTACCTCACAGCACTATAATTAACATCCTTCCAATTAGTGCCAACTGCCAAACATCACATTGTAGCATTGCATTGAGAGCATTTTCAGATAACCAAGTTTACTGTGACAGTCAGGAGTCATTATACTTTTTTGTGTCAACTACCCATGATTAGCTATAAACATATTAGCTTTGCTTGTAGGCAGATTATTCACCACTACAAACGCTAGAGATGGGAATTATGTTGTCATTATAATTATTACATGTTTACAAGGCTGGAAGTTCAGCAAATCGGGTCTAACTACTGTGACTGAAGTAATTAAATAAAATCAATGTCATTCATATCAATTCATGCATCACCTAATTTGATCATAACATATAGGCCTGGCTTACAGAAAGACAGTTTACAGTTAATCTATCTAATATTGTGTGCTGACATTCTTTTCCAAAAACATTCAGCCCTACATTTACATTTTCGCTCTTATCCAGAGCGACTTAAATGACAGTCTTGCGAATTCATGGATTAACACCAGATATGGTTCGTCCATTAAAATATTGCAACAGAAAACACTAAAGACCTATATGTAAGTATACAGCTTCCTCACAGTAACCATGGACAAACTTTCATCAAACATTAAATATGGAAATATGGTGAAAGTTTATTATATGTTCATGATTTCAAAGTGGCTATACTGATATGTTTGATTTCATCCACTCTGTTTTTGTGCATCTGAAAGGCAGGAGTAACCCATCGACCACAGGAACACTGCTCGCCACACCAATTAAACGATCCCAGCTTGGAGTTACACTTTGGGCACAGTAGCTGAAAAACACAAGTAATGTGAACATGCTGAGTTAGTGGTTCTACTTTGAATCCTGTTTAATTGATCTGCTAAATATAGTAGAAACACTTTAATGTGTTATATAGTTTTAGTAAGTAATGTTGAGATTTAATTAAAAAAAAATATATATATAAAAAACAAAACAAATATAACTGAAAAATAAGCACACAAAATGTTTTCCCCGTCATTTTATAAATTCCCATTTCCATGCATGCCAACCTGTCCATTCATCTTCCCTGAAACAGCCTGTTCCATCCACTGAACTGGCTCAGTAAAGTAGGAGGTACACTGGGTTTCGATCCCCCTTTGTAGATCACTCAACTTCTTATAGCCAAATGCAGTTGACCCCTGGCCAATAGAATGACTAAGGACACTGGAACCACGAAACAACGTCCGTCTAGAGAAAGAAAAAACTGGTTGAACGATATGGGGAAATGTCATAGAAGTAGTCCAGTTATAATATACATTTATCTCCCACAAATGGCAAAAAAGCTATTTTACTCAAGAAAATAAAAAGCTGTCTATGAAAAATCTGAAGAGATCTGAAATCCGTTAAAAACGTAATTCGCTAGCAGATATAGCATAAATCAATGATGTTTAACACGACGAGACACTTTTTTGATGTCCAAGCAGTGGCTGCTACAACAGCCATCACACAAAGTGTGCTACTACTTTCATTATTGTTGCACTTACTGTATGTTTGCACATAGTATTGCTTATTTTAATTATTTATGCTGTTTTTAATTGTTTTCCGTTACTGCATACAAAACGTAGATCACACAGACTCTGTGCTTTCCTAACTTTTACACATTCTTCAAGCTTACCGACACATTTTACACCTGTAGACCACTTCAGAACAGGTGCTTAGAGAGGGGTCCGCAGCAAACACCTCCTTGGGGATATTCTGAAGGTCTGTGTAAGTATAAACAACAACACAATGTCTTTAATTAAGTTAAATAGAGTAATGTGCACTGGTACAGTCAAACAACAGAGGTCAGGACATACCTGGGTATTTCTCAGTGACTTTCAGTAGTCTGTATTCCTTGTACTGGGGGCTGGTAGCATCTACTTCACAACCCAACAACTCATATAGTGCCAACTGATCCATAAACCCCTCATTCATCCTAGACATGAATGCAATGTTACACAATTAGGATGAATTTCTAGTAAAACAGTACACATTTGGAAGCAACAACATTTATGCATTGTAAACTTTTTTTCGAAATTGTAAAATAAAACAACATATTTTCACCTTACTTTACATCAGGTTTAAGCTGTTGGAGTTTTGCATATGCATCCGCAAAATTCATTTTGTGAAGTTTCATCAAGTAAGCCGTCACCACGGCAGCACTCCGACTTTGTCCAACATGGCTGGAAACACAACAGCATGACACATGCATTTGATTCAGAATCATCATGATATGCATTAAACAACTCAACATTTTATAGGGCTCACGCACCAATGCACAAGGACAACTTTTGAATCCTCACAAGCATCACACATGAAGCGTACACAGTCGTCAAAGTGACTGAGTAGGTCTGTTTGAGTATCGTCCAGGGCATGAATATACTTCATCCTAAATGACCCATCAGGTAGAGCTTGTTGCTGTGAGTCCACAGTGAGTATGTGGGTGATGCCAGCATTAGCCAGATCCTGGGCATTTTGAAGGTCAGATGCTGCCCCGATGTACACTCCTGCATCTACTCGAATCATGGATGATCAATCACAATTTACATATGGTAGAAGAACACCTGTGAATAACAACTAGTTCAGTACAAAAACGACTGAATGCTTATATACCATATAACTATACATGCTTCCTTTGAGACTGACTATCAAAATATAAAATTAACCATACAGCTACATACAACATGCTACATGTATCTACACATTGAAGCGTTCTTTTCGATAATAATCCACATACAACAAAGTCAATTTGACAACAAACCAGACTTCATCAAGTTTTACTAGTTAACGTCAGCTACAAATATACCGATCATATAACGATATAGTAATCTAATTAGTCTCACGTTTGTATATCGCTAATGAGCTAAAAAAAACGTTTATTTATTGGTTGTCGTGCGTCTTACCACCAAAGTGGAAACAACTACCTAAATACTATAACAACGACAAAAATGCATACAGAAAATAGCATGTGTGGGAACTTGTTTGGTCCGGCTGGGAATTGTAACCGACCCTGAACAAAAACGAAACAGTTTGGTTCCGGATAGAGACACTGCCTTCTAGTCGTGTGACATTCAAAGCGAGGGCGATACACATTAAATTAACAAATTAACGTCAATACGTTTGTGTGGCACATCATGTGTTATCAATACAGGCGGTTTTCTAAAATACACATTCATATTTATATTGGGTATATTTATGGTAAATAATGATGATGAAGTATAATGACGTGGACTTGAGAACGAGAGTTTTAATTTCTATTTACTATTACTAATGTTCTTATATTAGTACAAACTTACTTGCGAACAGTTAAAGAGGAACATTTTCAATGTCCAATAAGAAATTGACTGGATCCAGGGCATCATATTTAAAAAGTAGTCTCAAATACAGATTTAAAAAATCCAAATAGTGTTTTTATTTGTTTATCTTTATCTTGATTTGTGTTTAATGAGTTTCTGATGCATAGCTGGGACTACGGCTAGCACTGTATCACCCGACCAGTCTGCCCCGCTATAAGACCCGACCTGTGTTCCCTAACTACTGGCCACATTTTGTATGAGCTGAGATGCATTCAGAGAAGCTGCATGGGTGAAAGCAAGAAGATCTGTTTTCACAAGCCGTTCTGGTTAATATCCTCAACCTTAAGTTAGCTAACTGAAGGAAAGATCCCTATACTGGTACTGAAGATTAACCCGATATCAACTAGGGACACATTCCCATCTGTTCTCCCATGCAGGTACCCTTGGGGAGAGTAATTAAGGCATGACCTTTTGGTCCTGTATTCAGACTTTAGATAAACATCTTTAACACCTTAACATTCCAATGATAGCATATAATCTTTTTAATTTGTTGAACTTTGTTGTACTTACTTCTTCCTTTGGATGGGGATCGTTGTAACGTTTAGAGTCTTTATCGATACCGCTATTGATACTTTGAAATTATTTGGTGAAAAGACGAGACACCAATACATTTTTAACCAAACAATTATTGTTTTAATAGAGTCTGTTTGATATCTGATTTCAACACAACCTACTACAAACGATGTCCACAGTAAAATGATATCAGCAGAAAAATGTCCAAAATAATGTCCACGTGTTTCCAACAAGAACATTATTAATATCCATACATAATAATAAATATTATGCTTTAAACAACAAGAAGAAAGAAAACTGCAGCTTAACCGTGGTAACAGCAGGCTGTATTGTGGAAGCCCTGAATTGGCACATTGTCACTAGTATGGAGACTTGCTATATGACCCTAACCCATTATGCTGATGCAACAGTGATTTAATTTAAATGACTCTTGTCTCTTGAGAAATAACGTGACATTACGGGACCAGTGGTATTCGATAGCAATATTGATAAGCTCGGACCTTATTGATTTTCGGGTTTTGAGAAATTCGAAACTGGTTCCTAAATTGAACCGGGTCTCGATCTCACTGAACCCCATTGACATACCTGGGAAGGTGGCACATCTGCAACCTAACCCCCTCACCTCCTCGCCACCTCACCTCATCACACTTTGAGCCATCTATGCCAGCATCATCACCAGTTAATATATTTAATACACCATATCGGTTCATTCTTCGTCTGACTACCATATTCCTTTCTGCATTTGGGTCCGCTCCACAACCGAGAATCATGAGAATTGTATGGGACTTTATATTTAAGCTTATGAAGGCCAGAAAAGCTTTAGGTTATGAACAACAGTGTGTACATGGTACGTCTAAAGATATACTATTATGTCTTCTTACACCCTTCCAACTGCCTCATCACATTACTCCATAAGGAACAGCTTATACACATTGCTGGAAACATGGAGAGATTTGGCAAGAAAAACAAGTGAAACATTGCTGTAGGCTTTATTTTCAGTTGTCAGGGCTGGGTTTGATTTCTGTGAACTTATTTGGTAGAATATACAGTTTTCATAGATTGTCTGTTTTGTATAAAACATTTTTATAGTCCTATTCAATCAAAGCCGGAAACCAGTTTCCTGGCAAAGACAAAAACAACATTCTTTCAGTGGGAATGAATATAAGTTTGGTTTAGCGTAATCAACTATGGTCATGTATAGCATATGCTATGCATTGTTCAGTCATTGTCATAACCATTGTGTCTGTGTTTGGCCTCTGTTATGCATAAGCGGCATAATCCCATTATCATCAACTGTAAATATGCGCACATCACATAGAAAACTATTTATTCATCTCACTCACACACCGACACACACTGTATGTCTGTTGGTTTATGTTTCACTCTAACACACACACACACACACACACACACAAGGGAACTACCCCATCTAGCTCTGGCGGAGACAACCACTATTAAAACAGCCAAACGAGTCTGAGTTAAAGTTTCTGCTGGTATACGGCAGCAATACTAGCCGGCTTGACCAGCCCTATTTCTCATTGGGGCCAGCAGGTTGTAAAGCCATTAAAGAATCAAGGGTTTTCTTCTGAATAGACATATTGGCGAGCCTCTCTTTCAAGCTCTGGTTAAGTTTGGGGGGGGGGGCGAGGTCTCCTTGTTTCTAAATGAACCATGTACTGCCTATGGAGGGCCAGATGTGTTATTACTGTAATACACAGCGCTGTCTTACTATTCGGGATATTTCAGAGGGCATCCACCAGCAACATTAAGGTAAATCGCATACTTTAATTCTAATGTTTTACCGTACAGACAGGTTTTAGGTCTGATCGGGGATCCCAGTGTCTGAAACCCGCAAAAAGTCCAATACTAAGCAGATTGTAGCCCATTAAGAAGTACAGATTTTTTGTGATCCATTGTGTAATGAATGATACCAGGGTTTGCGCCTTATTTCTAGTGTTACGCGGCTTTTCTTTATGCCTTTAGATCAAAGCTTCAGCTGGTGGAGTCTTAATGTCTGCAGAGCATCGAATTGGCTTCATAATTAGAGATTCGTGTTCAACTAATGCAAACTAATGAGGTCCGGGTTTAAGACAAGGATACGGGTGCATATTGGGTTCTACATTTCACTTTAATCTGGAGTTAGTCCTGGAGAGTCGACATTCGGGTTAACAAAATGCCTCTAACACCGGGGAACCGGATTATACACTTTTTTCACAACACCGCTTCTAAGAAAAAATGTTTTCATCTGCATGGCCTCAGACTGGTGTCTGTCCAAATACATCAGACCAGTACGTCAGACCAGTACAGACCAGTACAGACCAGTACATCAGACCAGTACAGACCAGTACATCAGACCAGTACAGACCAGTACATCAGACCAGTACATCAGACCAGTACAGACCAGTACATCAGACCAGTACATCAGACCAGTACAGACCAGTACATCAGACCAGTACGTCAGACCAGTACGTCAGACCAGTACGTCAGACCAGTACGTCAGACCAGTACACCAGACCAGTACACCAGACCAGTACATCAGACCAGTACACCAGACCAGTACATCAGACCAGTACGTCAGACCAGTACATCAGACCAGTAAATCAGACCAGTACATCAGACCAGTATAGACCAGTACACCAGACCAGTACATCAGACCAGTACGTCAGACCAGTACATCAGACCAGTACATCAGACCAGTACATCAGACCAGTACATCAGACCAGTACATCAGACCAGTATAGACCAGTACACCAGACCAGTACATCAGACCAGTACGTCAGACCAGTACATCAGACCAGTACATCAGACCAGTACATCAGACCAGTATAGACCGGTACATCAGACCAGTAAATCAGACCAGTACATCAGACCAGTACATCAGACCAGTACATCAGACCAGTACATCAGACCAGTATAGACCAGTACATCAGACCAGTACATCAGACCAGTACATCAGACCAGTACATCAGACCAGTACACCAGACCAGTAAAATTAAATATCTTGAAATCATAAAAAATGTAAAATTGTAGACAGAGTGCAATATAAGAAGATTGTAGACAGAGTGCAAAAAAAGAAAAGAACTGCCTGCTTGAGGCTACACATAAAGTACCTTCAAAAAGAGGTTAAATGTGTGGGGAAAAAACCCAGAAGATCCTTTGGCCAAATGGTCAGGTCTAAAGAAGTACGATTAACCTCCAGTCTAGACAAGCAGAGTCAGCTTGAGTTACTCCTTGACAGTCACTCATCTTTGTCTAGCACTTATTTTATGGACCTTCAATCATCAGTGAGTTTCTACATGTTCCTCTTTCATCTTTCCCTCCTTGAGCCAGTCTACCATACTGGCATATAACTGGGCAGAAACACAGTAATGTTCTTAAAGTGTTGGCCTGTCTCTACCACTGTGTAAAGAACACAGATTCATAGCCATCCACCAGCTCTGTTTTTCATTTGAGGCTCTAGCTCTCCCCCACCAACCCTTTTGTAAATGTATAACAGGTTTAGGTTAGTTCTCTGCTTTCCTTTAAGTCACAGAAGTCAACTGTCTTTTACCGATACGAATAAACACTGAGAAGTATATAAATGTTTTAAGACACAACCCAGAATGTTACAGAAGCCATTTAGCTTCATTTATTGTCTTCAAACCCATTAAGTGGTTATATAGTCTACTGGGTTAGTAAACTATGGTTCAGGAATATAAGAAGCGTAGCAAAATCAATCATACAATGATTTACTTGCTACGGTAGATATACATAATATCTACTCAGGGAAGTCTGTGCAAAGGCCTCCTCGAGTGATTTTTAGGTCTTTTCATTTTCCATCTCCGCTCAGGTTTAATGGAACAGTCAAGCCAACTGCTGCTGCCAATTGCAGTCTGCACACCTACTACAGGGCTTTATTTTACCATTTATATGAAACAATACACACCTACTACAGGGCTTTATTTTACCATTTATATGAAACAATACACACCTACTACAGGGCTTTATTTTACCACTTATATGAAACAATACACATCTACTACAGGGCTTTATTTTACCACTTATATGAAACAATACACACCTACTACAGGGCTTTATTTTACCACTTATATGAAACAATACACACCTACTACAGGGCTTTATTTTACCACTTATATGAAACAATACACACCTACTACAGGGCTTTATTTTACCACTTATATGAAACAATACACACCTACTACAGGGCTTTATTTTACCACTTATATGAAACAATACACACCTACTACAGGGCTTTATTTTACCACTTATATGAAACAATGCACACCTACTACAGGGCTTTATTTGACCATTTATATGAAACAATACACATCTACTACAGGGCTTTATTTTACCATTTATATGAAACAATGCACACCTACTACAGGGCTTTATTTTACCATTTATATGAAACAATACACATCTACTACAGGGCTTTATTTTACCACTTATATGAAACAATACACATCTACTACAGGGCTTTATTTTACCACTTATATGAAACAATACACACCTACTACAGGGCTTTACTTTACCATTTATATGAAACAATACACATCTACTACAGGGCTTTACTTTACCACTTATATGAAACAATACAAACCTACTACAAGGTTTTACTTTAGATAGCACTTATATGAAATAATACACATATTTAATACTTACAGTGTAATACACATATAAAATACCCTGTCTCTGCCAGGACAGTCGTGACGGGCTGGAGGAGTTCCAGCAGCAGAGCCAGGGGCAGCAGACTCTGGGTGAGCAGCCTGACGAGGTGGCCCAGTGGTGGGGGGAGTGGACCAGCTGGTCCACCTGCTCCAGAACCTGTGGAGGTGGGGTGCGTTCTCAGGAACGACACTGTCTGCAGCAGAGGTAAGCATTCATATGGTTCATGTGACATCACAGGCACATAGGAACGCCCCATCTGGTGGACAAACTCCTATTCTATTGTGAGTGGTTTACCTGACATCGGTTAAAACATTTAACAACACATTTATGTCACTAGATTCTGTGTTATACTGGCTGCACTAAGCTACACTGACCACCCATTGAACCAACAGTACTTTAGATGAATTAGCACTCACCATCGCTTTAACAATGAAGAATTTATTGTCCTTCATCTTTCAAACGACTGGATTATTGACCCACCTTGATCGAATACCCTTTCTGCCATCCTATGTGAAAATAAAAATATGTGTTTTTGTCTCAGTAACTTGTGTCTAGTTCATACCTTTTTAAGATTGACATTGAAATGGACATTTACTGTATTTATATTTTATATTCGAATCACATTTGCATTTAAGTTAACTTCATGTTTAACCTTTTCTCTTTAGACTCACTGCCACACAAAACATTAACAGCTCCTTTTGTGTCGGATCTCCAAAACAGTACCAGCTGTGTCCATTTCAGGTGAGCTTGAGACCCAGAAAATGGCATTTATCTTTATTTTTAGGTGTTTATACTGAGTCAATAATTATGCTTCTTCAGATTCAGGTTTTTCTTTCCAGTTCAGGTTTTTCTTTCAGGTTCAGTTTTGCTTTCAGGGTCAGGTTTTGCTTTCAGGGTCAGGTTTTGCTTTCAGGGTCAGGTTTTGCTTTCAGGTTCAGGTTTTGCTTTCAGGTTCAGGTTTTGCTTTCAGGTTCAGGTTTTGCTTTCAGGGTCAGGTTTTGCTTTCAGGTTCAGGTTTTGCTTTCAGGGTCAGGTTTTGCTTTCAGGTTCAGGTTTTGCTTTCAGGTTCAGGTTTTGCTTTCAGGGTCAGGTTTTGCTTTCAGGTTCAGGTTTTGCTTTCAGGTTCAGGTTTTTCTTTATGCTTAATAGCCCACCAAGTTTTACCGTGTAACATTTACAATGTCAGAATTTTTTTAATATAGTGTAATATGAGATTTAGAGGATACCTAACTTGTGGATAGCATTTTTTGTACATGCTTTTTAATTTGATATATATTTTGTATGATAGCAAAATGACTAAAAGTACTTCTGCTGTTCCTGTAGAATTCCAATCATCCGCTACTACATAGAATTGGTATTTTATCTTTAACTCTATGCATGCTGGATATACATCCTGTGTGTTTGTTTCAGAGAGTCTTTTTTTCTACTTAGGCCTGTCTCAGTACCAGTATCAGCTTCAAGCAGCAACAGTGTTCCCAGTTTAATGCCAAAGCCTTTGGCAGAAGACACTATGAATGGGTTCCTCTCTACCCAGGTAAGAAATGACATATTCATAGATGCTAGTAACATCCCAGATATGTCTGGCATCATGTTTCAGCGTCCAGTCTAAGGTTTATGTCATCTTCTAACATTAACTACTAATGGATTCTACAGTGACCCTATAAAAGCATCTCCTTACTTTGTGTCTCAGATGACTACATCAGCATCTCCAACAAGCCATGTGATCTCCAGTGTACCACCACCACAGGAGAGAGGCAGCTGTTGGTTCTGGCCCACGATGGGACATACTGCAGAGACCGCATCTACCAAGGCGTCTGTATTGAGGGACAATGTCAGGTGTTTAACACAATCTGTCACGTCCACATGAGTCCCTTTGGTTCAAAACATCTGCAAACAATGTTCCTCAACAATCTTTGGATTAAACTATATGCATGTATTTTCTTCCTGGTCGGGTGACATGGTTGGGAAAGTGATCTCTACTAATGAGGCTTCTCTTTCTTCATCCTGTAGATGGTGGGATGTGACGAGAAACTTTACTCCAGTAAAACAGTGGATAAATGTGGTGTGTGTGGTGGTAATGGGGGAACCTGCTACAGAGTTTCTGGATCATACCGGAAAGGAATCACACAGTCAGGTATATCTGAAGTAATATCAGGAGGATAAACACAGTTATATCTGAAGTAATATCAGGAGGATAAACACAGTTATATCTGAAGTAATATCAGGAGGATAAACACAGTTATATCTGAAGTAATATCAGGAGGATAAACACAGTTATATCTGAAGTAATATCAGGAGGATAAACACAGTTATATCTGAAGTAATATCAGGAGGATAAACACAGTTATATCTGAAGTAATATCAGGAGGATAAACACAGTTATATCTGAAGTAATATCAGGAGGATAAACACAGTTATATCTGAAGTAATATCAGGAGGATAAACACAGTTATATCTGAAGTAATATCAGGAGGATAAACACAGATATATCTGAAGTAATATCAGGAGGATAAACACAGATATATATCTGAAGTAATATCAGGAGGATAAACGCAGTAGATATTACCTTTTTAAATGTTCTCTCACACGGTGTTCCTGGTCAAAGAGACTCAACTAAAGGGGGTCTTTTTTATTTTTTTCCCTTTGAATCAGGTTATTTGTTTATTACCAACATTCCTGTTGGTGCCACAGACATCCAAATTATTGAGAGACGGAAAACAGAAAATATGCTGGGTAAGATCCAAATAATTCAGAGTATGAAAACTAAAATCATTTGATAAGCTTGTTACAATTCCTATTTTCTACAACCCAGTATTGTGATGTTCTCTTCATTCCTTTAGCTTTGTCTGATGAGGCAGGACATTTCTTCTTCAATGGAAATGCAGTTATGGACAATCCTCGTAATTTCCGTGTCGCTGCCACAGTCTTCAAGTACAGGAGACCCGCAAATCTGTTTTCAGAAGGATTTGAGTACATTATAGCTCAAGGGCCTACTGACCTGGGGCTTAATGTCATGGTAGGTATGTAGGTATGTACTGGAAGAAACGACGGCATGTTGTCCAGTAATTCCTCAAATTAATATACTCTTCTTTTGTACATTTGTTTGGACATTAGCAAAGTGGACATGATAAAATTGGGAATTGGGGTAAAATGTGAATAACAAAATAAAACGTATTTTGCTCTTTTCTACAAGTACTACAATGTGAACGGGAAGCTACCCCACATCACCTATGAATACACGGTACCCCGCACCACGAAGGCCCGTACAACGCCCCGAAATACTTCATCTCCAGAAGAAATACAGATAAGAACATTGTCCATCATATCCCCAACTCAGGATCCAATGATCCCGGATACTAAATTCAATGGCACCACAACAGAACCCTCGTACACCAATAATGAGATTGAAGCCAGTGAGGAATATGGGAACCTGGGGAACTATAGTGGACCTCAGGTTCAGAACAAGCCCCAGGAGATAAACCGCAACCTGGATGGTGACGGTCTTCTGTGGAAACTACAGGCTCCTCTGAACCTCAGTCACCCACTGGCTACACTGTTGTATGGACCACTTCGTAAGATCTACCACAACAACCTGGAGAACAAACCCATGGGACATCCTGCACCTGCTAACTACAGTGAGTTTGAGAAAGATATTCATTCAATTATTTCATGTACTTTCATTTTACTTTTATGACGAGGTGTAAAAAGCTTTTATGTTTTATGACATTGTGTTGGTTGTAGTCCTAGCTGTACTGCTGAACAACATATGCTCAAATTAGAAGATCTGTGTGTTTTACCAGGGACAGACTCAAATTTGATCGACACTTCCAGTACAAACAGCACCAACCTACCAGCTAAGTCTCTCCAACGCAGCTTGTTCCTGGACCTCCTTTGGAAGCCTGGTGATCCCAGAAACATCTGTCATGAAGGCTCTAAGCTCTGCCCTTTCCTCGAGCTTAATTCCAGCACCTCTTTGGACAACAGTCTGGGTCATCTGGAGATCTACCCTGGCAGCCACACCCTTATCAGTGATGTGACCAATCACAACGACCCCCACGGACTCCTCTTCAAACCAATGTCCAATGGGACGGAGAGTTACAAGCTTGTCAACCTCCAACAGGTGGAGCCAGTACAGGTACCAGACACAGACAGGTGAGCTGCACTTGGAGAGGGGAGGTTAGAAAAGCTACAGAGAGTGGCATTAAGGAGGGTTGGTTTAAATATATATTATTAAATGAGAAAGCTACAGAGAGTGGCATTAAGGAGGGTTGGTTTAAATATATATTATTAAATGAGAAAGCTACAGAGAGTGGCATTAAGGAGGGTTGGTTTAAATATATATTATTAAATGAGAAAGCTACAGAGAGTGGCATTAAGGAGGGTTGGTTTAAATATATATTATTGAGTATTTTTGAGTATATATTCAGGATACATGATATATTACACAATTAGTATTTTTGAGTATATATTCAGGATACACGATATATTACACAATTTCCAAAGACCCTTCTTGGCCCCTCAGCATCACTTTTACAACCTATGGCAAAATATTCCAAAATCCATCTTTAAATAGCTTAATATGTTTAACAAATTGATATTCAGGCATTAAATTACATTTCCTTCTTTGTGTGTCCCGTTCCCTGTTTTAATCCGTTTTTTTCTTGTTATAGCAGCAATGAGTTTGAGGTGGGATCATTTGACCATGATATCAGTCTGGCAGACATGTACAGATGGAAGGTATCTGGGTACACATCCTGCAGTTCCACATGTAACACAGGTGCAGCTACCGGCCACTCTACACATGTAACAGACACAGACACATGTAACAGACACAGACACATGTAACAGACACAGACACATGTAACAGACACATGTAACAGACACAGACACATGTAACAGACACATGTAACAGACACATGTAACAGACACAGACACATGTAACAGACACAGACACATGTAACAGACACAGACACATGTAACAGACACAGACACATGTAACAGACACAGACACATGTAACAGACACATGTAACAGACACAGACACATGTAACAGACAGACACATGTAACAGACACATGTAACAGACACAGACTCAGTATTGTGTAACAGGTGTGTAACAGGTGTGTAACAGGTGTGTCAGCTCCGTATTACATTGATCATTGTAATAAATGCTTTATTTCAGGTATCAGTACATCTTATGCCCTCTGTGTCCGTTATGATGGGACAGAAGTGGAAGACACTTATTGTGAGGCTGTAACCAGACCGGAACCTACACATGAATTCTGCACCGGGAAAGAGTGTTTAGCAAGGTGACAACGTGTTTCAGTGTTCAGCAAGGTGACAACATGTTTCAGTGTTCAGCAAGGTGACAACGTGTTTCAGTGTTTCAGTGTTTAGCAAGGTGACAACGTGTTTCAGTGTTTCAGTGTTCAGCAAGGTGACAACGTGTTTCAGTGTTTCAGTGTTTAGCAAGGTGACAACGTGTTTCAGTGTTCAGCAAGGTGACAACGTGTTTCAGTGTTCAGCAAGGTGACAACGTGTTTCAGTGTTCAGCAAGGTGACAACGTGTTTCAGTGTTCAGCAAGGTGACAACGTGTTTCAGTGTTCAGCAAGGTGACAACGTGTTTCAGTGTTCAGCAAGGTGACAACGTGTTTCAGTGTTCAGCAAGGTGACAACGTGTTTCAGTGTTCAGCAAGGTGACAACGTGTTTCAGTGTTCAGCAAGGTGACAACGTGTTTCAGTGTTCAGCAAGGTGACAACGTGTTTCAGTGTTCAGCAAGGTGACAACGTGTTTCAGTGTTCAGCAAGGTGACAACGTGTTTCAGTGTTTAACAAGGTGACAACGTGTTTCAGTGTTCAGCAAGGTGACAACGTGTTTCAGTGTTCAGCAAGGTGACAACGTGTTTCAGTGTTCAACAAGGTGACAACGTGTTTCAGTGTTCACCAATTTCACATGTTTCAGTGTTCAGCAAGGTCACATGTTTCAGTGTTTAGTAAGGTCACGTGTTTCAGTGTTCAGTAAGGTCACGTGTTTCAGGGTTCAGTAAGGTCAGACACATTTTTCAGTGTTTCAGTGTTCAGTAAGGTCAGACACATGTTTCAGTGTTCAGTAAGGCCAGATACGTGTTTTCCAGTAAACCTCCACACAAATAACTACTACATTTGTGATGCTTTTCAAGACATGTCTGTTGGCAGTGTATATCTGGAGTTTGAACCAAATGATCTAGCATGCAATTAGACTGTTATCCCTCTAAGCTAAAGCCTGAGCCATAACACTTTGACTCCGTCTCCACCCTTGGGTGTAGGTGGGAGACTAGCCGGTGGAGTGAGTGTTCACGAACATGCGGTGATGGCTACCAGTTCCGTACGGTTCGCTGCTGGAAGATGATGGCACCAGGGTTCGACAGCTCTGTGTATGATGAGATGTGTGTGACTGCAGAGATGCAGAAACCCATGACTCACAAGGAATGCAAGAGCCAAGGCTGTGGTCCTCAGTGGGAGGTCTCTGACTGGTCTGAGGTCAGTGGGAATAAAGAAATCCTATCAAAAAGAAGGAACAACTATTCACATGCAGTTACACTGGTACATTTATATTCTTAAAGACAATAAGTGCAAAGCAAAAATGATAAGCTTTGTGTATTTTCACAAGCATCACTTCAGACTGTGTTTGGTGTCTCTATGATCCAGTGTTCAGCTCGTTGTGGGAGGCAGGGTTTTAAGACTCGGGATGTGCGTTGCTCCATGGAGACACGTCTGTGTAACGACTCCAGTCGACCGCTTAGTGAACAGGACTGTGAGGGGCCGGCTTGTGACCGCAGGTGGACGCTTTCTGACTGGGGCCCTGTGAGTTATTCACCTGCAGATTCATTCATTGATTGGTACATTTTAATCTGTATTAAATTCATTATTAGTAACACACTAGTCTTTTTCAACTCTCTCCTTAACAACTTTTCATAAATTAAACATCAACGTGTTCTTAAATTGTTCCTTTTTCTATCTCCATGTCTTCCTGCTCTGTCTGGCTCTCTGTGTGTTGTCTAAGTGTTCAGGAGCCTGTGGCGATGGCAGGATGACACGCTATGTGACATGTAAAAACAGCAATGGTAAAGTTATTTCAGACAGCCAATGTGACTTGGACTTCAAGCCCCTGGCTGTGTACCCCTGTGGTAGTAAGAACTGCCCGGCACATTGGGTTGAGCAGCAGTGGGAACAGGTGACTTTAATTAGCTTTACTCTGAAGCCGTTCTTCAGTATGAAGTCTGTGTGTCTCACTTATTCACCTAGGATTTCAGAATATCTGCTATACATTTGACTTAATTCAACTTAATATACACACACACACACACACACACACACACACACACACACACACACACACACACACACACACACACACACACACACACACACACACACACACACACACACACACACACACACACACACACACACACACACACACACACACACACACACACACACACACACACACACACACACACACACACACACACACACACACACACACACACACACACACACACACACACACACACACACACACACACACACACACACACACACACACACACACACACACACACACACACACACACACACACACACACACACACACACACACACACACACACACACACACACACACACACACACACACACACACACACACACACACACACACACACACACACACACACACACACACACACACACACACACACACACACACACACACACACACACACACACACACACACACACACACACACACACACACACACACACACCTTATAGCAACAATATCACTGTGAAAACAGAACAAACACGTCTAGGCTTTAAAACTTGATAAAACAAGGACAATCTACCTGTTACCATAAGTGACTGGCTTATGTTCTACCTGTGTACCATAAGTGTAATGCCTCGTGTGGACGGGGGGTGAAAACACGCCAGGTGGTGTGTTCTGGCCTGGAGGGTGGCGTGTTCAAAGAGTTTCCTGAGAAGATTTGTGATGCCACCTTCAAACCTGAAGAAAACACCGCCTGCTTCGAGAGGCCATGTACCAAGTGGTTCACAACTTCCTGGTCTCAGGTACTTGTTCGATTTGGCAGAAAAATTAGTTTACGGATCCAAAATCCTGACTGATTATTTACACGTAAATAGGGTTAGAAATCAACAAATCAAGTAATAGATAAATATATCGAGGCATATTCCTTAGACTCACCGCTGTGGGTTAGGGAGCTGTTCTTCTGGCTAGAGGTTTTGGTCTTGATAGACCTCAGCCGTCCGAGGGGAGAGTTCTGAATAGTTCGTTCTTTTATGATCTTCCTAGACCGGTCTGTCTGACCAGAGATGGATATCAGTATTTAACTTCCAATCAATTCCCATTTAACTAGCCGATTCTTGAAAGAGAGCACACATTTTATCAATGAAATCTGAATCAGGCATCTCAGAGATGCACCAGTGAATCCCAAGATGTCAGCTGTGTGACGAGCTTCTCTTCTCCTCACAGTGCAGTAAGACATGTGGCAGTGGAGTCCGTGTTCGAGAGGTTAAGTGCTACCAGGGGAAGGAGCTTGGCCACAGCTGTGACTCTGCCATTAAACCGGAGGCCAGGCAGACATGTGAGGTACAGGTGTGTCTCACAGAGGCCCCAGGTAGGATAGATGCTGATCTGTCCATCTCTCATCTGTCTGTCTGTCCTACTGTAAATAGTTTTCAACTTCTTCACTCCACAGTTGAAGAGGTGTGTCAGGACAAGACAACTGCCAACTGTGCCCTGGTGCTGAAGGTGAAGCTGTGTACACACTGGTACTACAGGAAGGCTTGCTGCCAGTCCTGTAAGAGCAAGACCCCGTAAAAAGCCCAGGGTAACACAGGCCGGGGTCGCCTCTCTCTATGGCCCCTAACAGAATGTGAAGTCCCCATCCAAATATTGTCCTTTATATTGTTATGAGCACTGCTTACCATAAATGATATGGACTGCAACCAACTCCATTCATGCTAAGTTCTGATGTGTTTGTTCGAAATGATGAAAGATAACACTAACCTGTGTGCTAGACTAACCACAGCTAAGTGTCTAACTACTCTGGGTTCCAGGCACTAACCTGTGTGCTAGACTAACCACAGCTAAGTGTCTAACTACTCTGGGTTCCAGGCACTAACCTGTGTGCTAGACTAACCACAGCTAAGTGTCTAACTACTCTGGGTTCCAGGCACTAACCTGTGTGCTAGACTACCCACAGCGAAGTGTCTAACTACTCTGGGTTCCAGGCACTAACCTGTGTGCTAGACTAACCACAGCTAAGTGTCTAACTACTCTGGGTTCCAGGCACTAACCTGTGTGCTAGACTAACCACAGCTAAGTGTCTAACTACTCTGGGTTCCAGGCACTAACCTGTGTGCTAGACTAACCACAGCTAAGTGTCTCACTACTCTGGGTTCCAGGCACTAACCTGTGTGCTAGACTAACCACAGCTAAGTGTCTAACTACTCTGGGTTCCAGGCACTAACCTGTGTGCTAGACTAACCACAGCTAAGTGTCTAACTACTCTGGGTTCCAGGCACTAACCTGTGTGCTAGACTACCCACAGCGAAGTGTCTAACTACTCTGGGTTCCAGGCACTAACCTGTGTGCTAGACTAACCACAGCTAAGTGTCTAACTACTCTGGGTTCCAGGCACTAACCCCTCAGTAACGTCACACTGAGCCTCCCATTATTTGATGAAACTCCCAAAGGCTGCTCCTTTTATATCAGGACACACTGAGTTAGATCCTCATCTCCATGGTAACACTGAGTTGGATCCTCATCTCCATGGTAACACAGATGGATCCTCATCTCCATGGTAACACTGAGATTGGTCCTCAACTCCATGGTAACACTGAGTAAGATCCTCAACTCCATGGTAACACTGAGTTAGATCCTCATCTCCATGGTAACACAGATGGATCCTCATCTCCATGGTAACACTGATAGATCCTCATCTCCATGGTAACACAGATGGATCCTCATCTCTATGGTAACACAGATGGATCCTCATCTCCATGGTAACACTGAAATGGATCCTCATCTCCATGGTAACAGTGATCAATGTGGCTCAATACACGATCTCTCCTCAACTGTAGAAGACCTGTTCTTTTGACTAGTTCTCTTTTGAATACTTGTACTGTACAGAGTTGTTGTTTAAAATGTGTACGTTATTGCTGATGTTGTTGGGAGACGAAAATAAAGGCCAAGCTGGTTTGGAGTTGCCGTCGTTCCTTGTTGTTTGTACACTTTAAAACCAATATATTATTATATTGCATTCAATAAATGTGTATTTTTATTAAAAGTTAAATTAAGTAATAGAGGATAGCTGTGTGAAAACATAGTATTTAGAGTAAATACAATTAATGAAATCATTAAAACACACGGTGACCACATCACTGAGGTGTGGTACTCAACACTAGAAGGGCTGATCTAAACACACCAACTAGAAGTGCTGGGAGAGGTCATTTAGACCAAAACATGTTTTCAATGGGAGGGTGTTGCTCACACAATGACCAGTAGATGGCGCAATTAGTTAGCGCCAGATTAACCAGGCTGTTGTGTAAAAGTACAGTGGCGCATTAAACCGTGAAACCAAAATGTTAAGGCCAGCTACAATAGTCATTTAAACATTAACACTGTCAACACTGTATTTCTAATTAATTTGATTTCATTTAATGGACAAAAAATCTCTCTTGTTTTCTCTCTTGATTAAGAATTGTGTTGCTTCAGGATGTTTTATCTTTTAATATAGTGCAATAAATTTGTCTCCATACTACACATCTTTTAAAACAGTTTAACTTGTGGATGTCTTTGACTAGGTTCTTCGGGAGATTAAACGTTAAACTTATATTTGTCCATTTGAAACACTGGAAACTGGTTAATATGTAAAAGGCTACTCCTCCAATTAAACTGCACAAACATGAAACACAGACACAGAAAGGCCTTGTTGTCTGTTTATATAGGTTATGTTTTAACAATTAACCACTGCAGACACACTAATCAGAGTAAAAGGTGATTCGTCAGAGATATAATTAGGCTCCATAATCCCTAGAGACACATGGAGATTCACAGGTTGGATGGAACTCTATATTGCTTTAGTCATTGTGATTCATACGTTTACATGTTCCTTTTTATATCTGGAACAGTAATAACATGCATTAAAGCATGCAGCAGTGAATTCTGACTTTATATTACGATACTATCTTTAAAAGGATCACTAATAAAAGGCTAGCAGTGCAGGTGACAGACAAATTTCACTGCTTAAGAGAACAGCTGGGTGAAAACACTGGTTTTATGTCCCTTACAATACATTCATGTTTAATTCTTCTGCTGAAACACCTACTGTGTCTACTTTTAACCTACACAGAGTGATAGTATATGCAGACTGTGAGCTACAATTTCACAAAACCTTTCACAAGTGAAGTTGTAAATGCAGTGTGCACATGAGATCCAAATAAGACGTGAAATGAAGGTGCCAGAGCTTCATGAAGACCTGAGATCACTGCAAGTGTGGTGCTACATGTCATGAAGGACCTCCAGAACCGCAGAGATGGACCAGGCCTGTGATTCGCAGCTGAAAGAGCAGTACTGGCCGTTCTCATTGGTCAGCTCGGGCAAACCCTTCCAGCTTGACCTGGGAGGTTAGAAGAAACAAGAACATTTAAAGAGTGTGAGTGCAATGTTTGTTTATAAAGAAATGTGCAATGGTTTATCTTTAATGGTTATCTTTAATGGTTTTCTTTAATGGTTATCTTTAATGGTTATCTTTAATGGTTTATCTTTAATGGTTTTCTTTAATGGTTTATCTTTAATGGTTGATCTTTAATGGTTATCTTTAATGGTTATCTTTAATGGTTGTCTTTAATGGTTTATCTTTAATGGTTATCTTTAATGGTTGTCTTTAATGGTTGTCTTTAATGGTTGTCTTTAATGGTTGTCTTTATCTCACCTCTCCAGGTGGACATAATGGTTTATCTTTATCTCACCTCTCCAGGTGGACGTAATGCTGAGATAGGATGCTCTTCACCAGGTACACTGTCTGATCATAAGTCTCCTTTCCCAGCTTCTTGGCAAAATATAGTTTTGCTCGCAGGAAGTACCCAATTGGCCACACCCACTCCTACGGAGAGCCAATCATATACGTAGGTGATTTGATCCATTAGAATAATTACATTTAAACACAACTTTAGTTTACCCTTGAGTAGCGCTGTCACATTCATTTAAGTTGATAAGTAATTGTCATTCAAATATCCGCTACTAAGGATGGAAATGTCTTTTACTGTTAAAGCGAACTGCTAAGGCTCACCGCTAAGGCTCACCGCTAAGGCTCACCGCTAAGGCTCACCGCTAAGGCTCACCGCTAAGGCTCACCGCTAAGGCTCACCGCTAAGGCTAACCGCTAAGGCTCACCGCTAAGGCTAACCGCTAAGGCTCACCGCTAAGGCTAACCGCTAAGGCTCACCGCTAAGGCTCACCGCTAAGGCTAACCGCTAAGGCTCACCGCTAAGGCTCACCGCTAAGGCTCACCGCTAAGGCTCACCGCTAAGGCTCACCGCTAAGGCTAACCGCTAAGGCTCACCGCTAAGGCTCACCGCTAAGGCTCACCGCTAAGGCTCACCGCTAAGGCTCACCGCTAAGGCTAACCGCTAAGGCTCACCGCTAAGGCTCACCGCTAAGGCTCACCGCTAAGGCTCACCGCTAAGGCTCACCGCTAAGGCTCACCGCTAAGGCTCACCGCTAAGGCTCACCGCTAAGGCTCACCGCTAAGGCTCACCGCTAAGGCTCACCGCTAAGGCTAACCGCTAAGGCTCACCGCTAAGGCTAACCGCTAAGGCTCACCGCTAAGGCTAACCGCTAAGGCTCACCGCTAAGGCTCACCGCTAAGGCTCACCGCTAAGGCTCACCGCTAAGGCTAACCGCTAAGGCTCACCGCTAAGGCTAAACGCTAAGGCTAACCGCTAAGGCTCACCGCTAAGGCTCACCGCTAAGGCTAACCGCTAAGGCTCACCGCTAAGGCTAACCGCTAAGGCTAACCGCTAAGGCTCACCGCTAAGGCTAACCGCTAAGGCTAACCGCTAAGGCTCACCGCTAAGGCTCACCGCTAAGGCTAACCGCTAAGGCTTTTCGCTAAGGCTTTTCGCTAAGGCTCACCGCTAAGGCTAACCGCTAAGGCTCACCGCTAAGGCTCACCGCTAAGGCTAACCGCTAAGGCTTTTCGCTAAGGCTTTTCGCTAAGGCTAACTTACTGAGCTGATTGCCTTAAGGTGTTCAATACTTACCGGTCCTTGGTGATAATTAAAGCCTCTGGCCTTGTTGTAGTTGTCGTCATCCAGGGCATTGTCATATACGCCACAATACATCATATCACTGGGGGAGAAATTTAATTAATATATAGGCTCAGAATAGATATAAAATACGAGGCAGTAAAGTAACAAACATGATAACAATATTTACATAGCAATAAGCTTAGGTAACATTGAATAGGGTCTGCTTTCACTGGTGGACTTTTGGCATAAATTACTGTCACAGTCTACAACTATTTTGATGTGCTTAAATAAGAACATAATTTTCCTGGTCAGATCTCATGGTCAGCATATATATCCTAGCAGTAAGGCCCAGAGTGTTACTGGTCACTATATATATCCTAGCAGTAAGGCCCAGAGTGTTACTGGTCACTATATATATCCTAGCAGTAAGGCCCAGAGTGTTACTGGTCACTATATATATCCTAGCAGTAAGGCCCAGAGTGTTACTGGTCAGATCTCATGGTTCTGGTAAGTAATATGAGGTATCTTACTCTGGATCCAAGGTCTTCATTCCCTGAGGCCCAAGCAGTTTCTTCTGTGTGATCTCTAGAGCTTCCCATGCTCTCTCCACCGTGAACAACTCAGGAGCCTCCAGAACAACATGGAGAAAATAATTCATTATTACAACATGGAAAAAATATGTCACTATTACAGCATAGAGAAAATAAGTCATTATCACAACACGTGTTCTCTAATACAGACTTGTATTCAGGTGTAGCTCCAGGTTTGGGGTAAATTCTATTTGAGTTTAATCAAATCTGAAAGTTAAATGAAGCTCTCAGAACATCTTGCACATCTTCAAATAGAACCAGTCACAGGCTGATGTCCTTCCAACTCACCACCACCATTGCAATGCAAACGTTGGGCCTCAGCTGGTAGTCACACCAGGGGCTGGAAGCACCATGACTGTCCTTATAGATGCCCCTCTTATGGACCAGGTCTGGGCGCTTCTCGTTAGGGTCCATCTCATCGTACGACACATAGAAGTTCTTCTCAAAGTTGTCCTGGATCTTAAGGTTCCAATCTTCATAGGACACAATCACCTCCTTACCTGCAAGTTAAAAGTAGAACATTCATTACGTTACACTATAATAGAAATTGCATGCATGACCATCTGTGTCTGCCTTTGCATACGTGTGCATTGAGTCTCCCGACTTACCATCCCTCTGTATGTTCATGGAGCTGTGAGGAAACAGGCCCTTCTTGTGTAGATCCACCAGCCAGCGTGTAGCAGATTTACTGAGACCCACAACCTCCACTGCTGAACCATCTCTATAGACACGCAAACAAACAAGTTCAAGCTAGTGAATAAAGAAAGGGCTGCAGGATTTTGTCCATTTCTTTGATAAACATTGTACCTGGGTGTGGCAGCATGCCTTTATATTACTGTATCCTATTGGTGCTCTTTGATAAACATTGTACCTGGGTGTGGCAGCATGCCTTTATATTACTGTATCCTATTGGTGCTCTTTGATAAACATTGTACCTGGGTGTGGCAGCATGCCTTTATATTACTGTATCCTATTGGTGCTCTTTGATAAACATTGTACCTGGGTGTGGCAGCATGCCTTTATATTACTGTATCCTATTGGTGCTCTTTGATAAACATTGTACCTGGGTGTGGCAGCATGCCTTTATATTACTGTATCCTATTGGTGCTCTTTGATAAACATTGTACCTGGGTGTGGCAGCATGCCTTTATATTACTGTATCCTATTGGTGCTCTTTGATAAACATTGTACCTGGGTGTGGCTGGCACGCCTTTATTGTGAGCCTTTTCGCTCTCTCCCATTTTGTCCATCCAGGTTCCACAATTAAAGCGGTTTCCACCAAACACAAAGCCAGTGTCTTGGTGCACTTTGGCCACGACATTAAAGCCTGAGAGAGAAATTAGAATAATAACAATGAATCTACCCTGAACTCGTCTCAGGACTTAATTTGACAAATGTTTTTTGCTCCGGACAACTAAGGTGACTCACCCTCGTCCTTCATGTGCATGTCAATCTTCGGCCCGGCATTACGCTCTCTGAAGTCGATACCCTGCATGTGGCGTGTCATGGCCTCGTGGATGACATCATACAGAGGTTGTGTGAGTGAGACCTGAAACACATCATACAGAGGTTGTGTGAGTGAGACCTGAAACACATCATACAGAGGTTGTGTGAGTGAGACCTGAAACACATCATACAGAGGTTGTGTGAGTGAGACAAACACTAGTATGCAGTCATTGCAGTAATTTGCTCTGGATACCAACAACTGCTAAATGACTCAAATGTGGACATGTGTCTGATGAACAAGATCTACAAAGATCATACTTTTTGGAGAAATGTCCACTGGACTGAAAATGTTACCGTTTGGCCATAATGACTATTGTTATGTAAAATGGGTAGGCCTGTAAGGCGACAAACACAATTCCAACCGTAAAACATGGGGGTGGCAGCATCATTATGTGGGGCTGCTTTACTGCAGAAGGGACTGGTGCACTTCACAACTGATTGCATCATGAAAAGAACTTCATGTTCAGTATGCTTGAAGTCAATGTCTATTGGAAGAAATGATATGTGGACATCTTTAGACATCAGTCAGAACGTTAAAGCAATGTCACAAATGGGTCTGCCAAATAGATAATGACCCCAAGCATACTTTAAAGTTGTGACAACAAGACAAGGTACTGAACTGGCAATCACAGCCCTGACCTCAATAAAAAAATTTTATTATATATTATGACTTACTGGAGTTTCAGAGTTGTCATCTGGGTACATCCTGAGCACAGGGCACTGAAGGATGGCAGTGCCCCCTGGCACCATGGTACAATAGTCCTGGATACACTGTATCCACCACCACACAGCGTCACGGCAGTTGTAGCGGGCACAGATTCCTTCACCTAACAGGTTAGGGATCAGGCCATGTCTCAGGGTGCCCGCAAATGCCAGGATGATGTTTCTGTAGAGGAAAACAGACAAATGCCAGGATGATGTTTCTGTAGAGGAAAACAGACAAATGCCAGGATGATGTTTCTGTAGAGGAAAACAGACAAATGCCAGGATGATGTTTCTGTAGAGGAAAACAGACAAATGCCAGCATGATGTTTCTATAGAGGAAAACGGACATTTCTCAAATACATCCAGATGTTACATTTCAATAGATAATAAAGTCAATCTGGATGCTAGTAGAAATCAAATCCGCACCTAGCCTCCATGTGACGACCAGTGACCAACATGAGTCCACGCAGAGCAATAAAAGTGTCTCGTCCCCAGCAGCGAAAGATTCCAGAGGAAAAATGAGGCAGACCTGTGAAATGAGGGAGGGTGAATTAAGAAACACACAAACACTATTACAATTATACTTCACACACCAGAGGGTTAGGGTTAACACACAAACACTATTACAATTATACTTCACACACCAGAGGGTTAGGGTTAACACACAAACACTATTACAATTATACTTCACACACCAATTCTAAAAACACACGTACTGATTACAACTAAATCTGTAATGAAGCATTTTTTCAACAAGCAACTGACAAAGATATTACAGAATAAAAACTCCACTTATGAGACCCCCCAATGTAGTCAAACTTGAGAGGTTAGGATTATTTGGTTTATTGTAGTGGATATAAATATATTAATAATTTAAATATGCTGTTGCTAGGCAGACCTGCAGCCAAGGAGACGCAGCACTGCTCCTTTTTGCCAGTGTCCTTATTGAGGCGATATGGGACATCGTTTAAGGCCGCGGACAAAGGAGGAAGAGCAGGAGAACTGCCCACACCACACATCTGGACCGAGCCCAGGGCCAGAAGTTTGACAAACGTTGAGCCGTCCTGGACAAAACTGAAAACAACAAAACTCAGGAAAATGTACATGACAGATGATAAGACAGATCTTTATTTTGCCCCTAGTTTTGTGAATTCCAATTGATAATTATCTCCTTGCCTCAGTGCAACAACTAAGGGCACTTATCAAGGCGTTACATGCTAATTCTGCCAGGCTGTTTGTTTTTAATCAAAATTATAAACACAATGTCAGTGTCCAATACAGACAAATCCATATAAGGTTAAGTTAACATGTTCAAATGCGTGGTATACCATCTTATATTTATATAAATTATAAGTTTCTTTTTTAATATCTGCTAACTTCTGCAAACCACCAGCAGCAGTCGCTGGTGAGCAAAAAAGTTGATTTCAAGCCCTGCTGCCAGGGTTACTACATTTATTTCCTCAACATTATGACATATTGAGTTGGAGAGAAACTGTTTCTGTAAAACATACCTGGACATCATCTTGAAGGTGGTGTCTAAGGCTGTTGTGTAAGCTCCAACTAGGATGGCGTCAAAGTAGCAGGGGATGAGGTAGCGTGGGATATGCTTCAGATACTTAAACATCTGCTCAAACCATTCTCCCACCTGAAACATTTAAAACACACTTTATACTAGACTTGATGATCATTTTAAGCTAATTCAACATGTATTCAGGATGTGATCAAGGGGTATTCAGGATGTGATCAAGAGGTATTCAGGATGTGATCAAGAGGTATTCAGGATGTGATCAAGAGGTATTCAGGATGTGATCAAGAGGTATTCAGGATGTGATCAAGGGGTATTCAGGATGTGATCAAGAGGTATTCAGGATGTGATCAAGAGGTATTCAGGATGTGATCAAGGGGTATTCAGGATGTGATCAAGAGGTATTCAGGATGTGATCAAGAGGTATTCAGGATGTGATCAAGGGGTATTCAGGATGTGATCAAGAGGTATTCAGGATGTGATCAAGGGGTATTCAGGATGTGATCAAGAGGTATTCAGCTTGAGTAATGTCACTGAAACTGTGCTCACCTCTTTGAGGGCGCCAGTACAAGACACCAGCCGGTTGCTCACATAGTCGATCATCCAGTCACCCTGCCTGAGGTTATCACACACAGGGTGTCCCAGGTCATTCTTGGAACGAATGTCTGCCATCACTGACATCAACCCTGTATGATAATAATAATGGGTGAATTGTAATTGATTGGTAACTAAATGGAACCACAGAAAGCAGTTGGTTATTAACATACATTTTGTTAATAATATGCATCTGGTTTTCTACCCACATCCTAAGGGTTAGGAGAATTCTAGAATAATATCTGTGGTTAAAGGCAACGAGTTGAACAGGTTTAATATCAACTCCATTCAAATTCTGTTAATTCTCTAAATAAGCGTAGATATGTACCTTGCAGGCCACCGTACTTCAGGCTTCCCCAGGATGGTATGTTGTAGCAACCTCCTCCATCCTCCTTCTCCTCTGAGTCACAGCGGAACATGAGTATGTTCAGGTCAGCCAGCGTCAGATTAGACATGATTCTGAGTAACAATAGAGAAACACAAAACACATGAGTATGTTCAGGTCAGCCAGCGTCAGATTAGACATGATTCTGAGTAACAATAGAGAAACACAAAACACATGAGTATGTTCAGGTCAGCCAGCGTCAGATTAGACATGATTCTGAGTAACAATAGAGAAACACAAAACACATGAGTATGTTCAGGTCAGCCAGCGTCAGATTAGACATGATTCTGAGTAACAAAAAACACATGAGTATGTTCAGGTCAGCCAGCGTCAGATTAGACATGATTCTGAGTAACAAAAAACACATGAGTATGTTCAGGTCAGCCAGCGTCAGATTAGACATGATTCTGAGTAACAATAGAGAAACACAAAACACATGAATATGTTCAGGTCAGCCAACCTCAGATTAGACATGATTCTGAGTAACAATAGAGAAACACAAAACACATGAGTATGTTCAGGTCAGCCAGCCTCAGATTAGACATGATTCTGAGTAACAATAGAGAAACACAAAACACCGAAAAAATACCGAATTGCTTTCAGTTGTATTTAAAATAATCGTATTATTTCATCCATCATTGCATAATTTCACATTGTAGTTACTTTTTTATTACATGTTTTACTCATAAGTATTGAACTTGTTGGAGGAACCTGAAGGAACCAGACTCAGATGGTTGGCCAGCCCTCATGCAAACGTATTCATTAGTTTCATTTAATGGGAGTTTCTGTATACTCACTGGGCCAGGGGTTTGGCCAATATGGATGGTGTCTGCTGATTGGTCCGACTGCCCTGCTTGTACTTCGGGCTAAACTGGATCAGGTGATATCTGATGGTTCCTACCAGCTCTTGAGCCCTGGGGTCCAAACTCACCCTGATCATGTAAACAGACACATTTCAGAGAGTTGTAAAGATTATATAAATATACCAGGTCAAAGTAGTAACACTTATGGCATGGCTATAGGAAATATAGTTTAAAAGCTAGAGTAGAACAATACCTGCCGTTTTACCCACAGTAATAAGCTGCACCAACTGATCAATTATATATAGTAATAATAATAACAGTATTTGTACTTATAATGTCCACATTGGGGTGTTCGTGGTGACCTCTGACCTGAAAGCAATGACGCTACCAGGAGTGAGGCGCTCGAAGACGATCTCCTCAACAAACTCACTGTTTCCTTTAGATGTCACACCTGCATGCTTCACCACACCACTGTCCTTCAGCTGATAGGAGGTAGTGGATCAACCAAAAACAAGTGCAAAAAACAAATTATTCTTATGAATCCTTATGTAGCCGTCAGCAGATCCTCTAGGTGACATTCCTACAGTTACAGCAGTGATATTACCTGGATGTGTTCTTTAATCTCTACATGATATTACCTGGATGTGTTCTTTAATCTCTACATGATATTACCTGGATGTGTTCTTTAATCTCTACATGATATTACCTGGATGTGTTCTTTAATCTCTACATGATATTACCTGGATGTGTTCTTTAATCTCTACATGATATTACCTGGATGTGTTCTTTAATCTCTACATGATATTACCTGGATGTGTTCCTTAATCTCTACATGACATTACCTGGATGTGTTCCTTAATCTCTACATGACATTACCTGGATGTGTTCCTTAATCTCTACATGATATTACCTGGATGTGTTCTTTAATCTCTACATGATATTACCTGGATGTGTTCTTTAATCTCTACATGATATTACCTGGATGTGTTCCTTAATCTCTACATGATATTACCTGGATGTGTTCTTTAATCTCTACATGATATTACCTGGATGTGTTCCTTAATCTCTACATGATATTACCTGGATGTGTTCTTTAATCTCTACATGACATTACCTGGATGTGTTCCTTAATCTCTACATGATATTACCTGGATGTGTTCCTTAATCTCTACATGATATTACCTGGATGTGTTCTTTAATCTCTAAATTATATTACCTGGATGTGTTCCTTAATCTCTACATGATATTACCTGGATGTGTTCTTTAATCTCTACATGATATTACCTGGATGTGTTCTTTAATCTCTACATGATATTACCTGGATGTGTTCTTTAATCTCTACATGATATTACCTGGATGTGTTCCTTAATCTCTACATGATATTACCTGGATGTGTTCCTTAATCTCTACATGACATTACCTGTATGTGTTCTTTAATCTCTACGGTGTATTCTGGCATGCCGTTTATGTACTTCTTGCATTTCTTGTAGGTTCCAGCATGCCTGTCAATCACACGGGCCTCCAGAACCACCTCTTCAATTTTACCTGGAGATGAAAGGAGAAATGTTAACATAATAGTCCACTTTCAATTACTGATTAAAATGACGCACTGTGAAAATATTAAAACAACCATAATGCTTTGGTACTATTTTCATTTTTTTTTTAACGCTCAGTTCTTCCTCTATAGCATTGAAAAATAAAGATTTGATTTAACAAGGTAGGCAGATTGAGCAAATTTCTCATTTGCAACGGTGACCTGGCAAAGATAAGGCGAAAAATGTGCAGGACAACATTCAGTTACACAATAAATACACAGAATACTAGAGTGTAAATAGCAGTGGGACACAACAAGGCAAATAGGATCAAGTGGAGAGTCAATATACAGATAATACAGGATCAAGTGGAGAGTCAATATACAGATAATACAGGATCAAGTGGAGAGTCAATATACAGATAATACAGGATCAAGTGGAAAGTCAATATACAGATAATACAGGATCAAGTGGAGAGTCAATATACAGATAATACAGGATCAAGTGGAGAGTCTATATACAGATAATACTGGATCAAGTGGAAAGTCAATATACAGATAATACAGGATCAAGTGGAGAGTCAATATACAGATAATACAGGATCAAGTGGAGAGTCAATATACAGATAATACAGGATCAAGTGGAGTGTCAATATACAGATAATACAGGATCAAGTGGAGAGTCAATATACAGATAATACAGGATCAAGTGGAGAGTCAATATACAGATAATACAGGATCAAGTGGAGAGTCAATATACAGATAATACAGGATCAAGTGGAGAGTCAATATACAGATAATACAGGATCAAGTGGAGAGTCAATATACAGATAATACAGGATCAAGTGGAGTGTCAATATACAGATAATACAGGATCAAGTGGAGTGTCAATATACACATAATACAGGATCAAGTGGAGAGTCAATATACAGATAATACAGGATCAAGTGGAGAGTCAATATACAGATAATACAGGATCAAGTGGAGAGTCAATATACAGATAATACAGGATCAAGTGGAGAGTCAATATACAGATAATACAGGATGAGGTATATATAGGTGAGTTGAGCAGCATAGCACTAGAGCATTAGAGCATCCAGCCTGTTGACCATATAGCACTAGAGCATTAGAGCATCCAGCCTGTTGACCATATAGCACTAGAGCATTAGAGCATCCAGCCTGTTGACCGTATAGCACTAGAGCATTAGAGCATCCAGCCTGTTGACCGTATAGCACTAGAGCATTAGAGCATCCAGCCTGTTGACCGTATAGCACTAGAGCATCCAGCCTGTTGACCGTATAGCACTAGAGCATTCAGCCTGTTGACCGTATAACACTAGAGCATTAGAGCATCCAGCCTGTTGACCATATAGCACTAGAGCATTAGAGCATCCAGCCTGTTGACCGTATAGCACTAGAGCATTAGAGCATCCAGCCTGTTGACCATATAGCACTAGAGCATTAGAGCATCCAGCCTGTTGACCGTATAGCACTAAAGCATTAGAGCATCCAGCCTGTTGACCGTATAGCACTAGAGCATGCAGCCTGTTGACCATATAGCACTAGAGCATTAGAGCATCCAGCCTGTTGACCATATAGCACTAGAGCATCCAGCCTGTTGACCGTATAGCACTAGAGCATTAGAGCATCCAGCCTGTTGACCGTATAGCACTAGAGCATGCAGCCTGTTGACCATATAGCACTAGAGCATTAGAGCATCCAGCCTGTTGACCATATAGCACTAGAGCATCCAGCCTGTTGACCGTATAGCACTAGAGCATTAGAGCATCCAGCCTGTTGACCATATAGCACTAGAGCATTAGAGCATGCAGCCTGTTGACCGTACCAGGGATGAACATGGGTGGAACCTCCGTTCTGTATTGATGGTCTTTGGGATCATGGAAGGCAGTGCGACACACGGCCACTACAGACTGGTGTGAGCTGGGACAGTGACGAGTCACCGCCACTATATCCTCATCAACCTGGTCCACGTAAACCTAGCAACAACACAACTGGTATTACACACACACACATCTCTAACAAAGGAAATACAGTATTTATGAGGGATTATACAGAAGTGCTGTAACTTTGAACCACTGCAAACAATTATTTTACTCACAGAACAATAATCTGCATCAGGATACATTTGAATTCAATTCACGATAACAGCAAATAAACTGTGAAATAAACCGTCTGGAAAATTCAATATTGTAATTTCTAATTCACATGCAATAGCTCCCTCTGTGTAAATAATTGACACAAATATATAAAATCTTTAAAAAAGCAACCTCTGATTACATAATTCCCTAAAGTACTATAATAAGCCCCAACCCCCTGGTTGGGAACCACTGAACTATATATGTTTAAAGGTAAAGCTCACACCGTAACATGTTAGAGACGGACCTGGAAATGGTTAAAGGCTGATTCAGACAAACAACATGTCACACGCATGTCTACCTGGTTAAAGCCTTTGTTTGTCAGCTCCTGGTGCATTTTGTTTAGAGCCAGCTTGCCAGCAATGATACCCGTCTTCAAGTTGACCTCCCCAGTAGACGAGGCCTCGGCATCAGGGTTCCACTTGGGGTAGAAGCGCTCCTCCTTCACCACAGATATCTACATTCAGAAAAGGGAAATCCTAAGGTCATTAGACAACTTCTCTTAGAGTTAACACATTATCCAGATATTCTCAAGTATTCAAAGAACAATAATACATTCATGAAATCTCCATTCTGGTTTTAGAGCCCATTATAGCACTGAGACTGCACTCGTTAAGGTGCTAAATTAACTTTTATTGGCTTTGGATAAAGGTTGTGCATCTCTCCTACTTGAACTGCCTTCAACAGTATTGATCTCTCCCTTCTCTTGGAGAGATTGGCAACCCATGTTGGGCTAGGAGAACATGTTGCTGACTGGTTTAGATCTTATTCTTATAACAAACCATACAATGATTCTAATTATACATTATTATTAAAAACTAGACTGTGGAATGGTTGCGCCATCATCATAAATCACCACTATGTGTTCTGGCAATAGCCTGTGTAACCAGTTTGATAATGGAACTCTGTTCACCAGGCTCCATGGGCTGAGCGTTGAGGGAACCGCACAATTCTTATCTCACTAATAGAACCCATGTAATTTCACTCAAAGGCCTAAACTCAAGACTCTGCCACAGGTTCTCAAGGTGTCCCACAGGGCTCAGTAATTGGTCCCGTACTCTTTATTATCTACATTCTTCCTCTTGGTCAAATTATCTGTCACTTCAACATTCATTTTCACTGCGTCGCTGAATAAAGGTGTGTGTTACCTGGTGTGGAACCATCTCATCATATGAATAAAGGTGTATGTTACCTGGTGTGGAACCATCTCATCATATGAATAAAGGTGTATGTTACCTGGTGTGGAACCATCTCATCATATCCCCTGGTGCTTCCAGAGCAACAGCATGCCATTGAGATGATGGCAGAACTTGGTAGCAAGTCGTATGCTGAACGAAGCTGTAACATGAATAACAAAAACCCCAAACCCCTTCATCAGTTATTTATTTCAGCAGTAAATTGTGGTATAACTTCATAATACTTCAAATACAAATACATGAATATATCACATACATTCCATAAAGAAACAATATAAACATGACTTCCAATAACAATAAGTCTACCCGTATATACCTGTATGGGGCACTCATTGTCATGAGTCACATCCAGGAACATAGCGTGGGCGATGCTTGGGACCAGAGGACGGAGGCTGGGCTGGTAGAAGGCCCCTACAGGCTCCCCTCCATACCGATACACAAGCCGGCCCTCCTCATGACTGTCCCCTGCACTCATCGCCTCTGGAAGTGCCAGAGATGGAGTGGGGAAACATTTGAAAGTTACACAACTGGATTTGGTACTTTATGTCTGCAGTTTTAAATCACACACAATAGAGCAAACATGCAGGACCTTAATAATACACAACAATACCTGTTACACAAGAGATATTGCATATACATTTACCAACACACCCCCCACGCCCACAAACTTGCATTAGAGAGGTTTGCATTGACTAAAGCAATATATTAATATCCATTAGAGTTTTTTTTTTAAATAATCACATTCATTATTAATTCAGGATGATCTGTATGTACAACCTCAAAAGTTGGGTCAGTCTGGAAAATCCTAATCAGAGCCAAGAGGAGTGACTTGTAAATGTTTTTTGATTTTATTGAAACAAAAAACATAGACAAAATATTAGATTTTTACCAAATTAACTGCATAGTTTTTTGAAGGTAAAAATGTATTTTGTCACAGGAAATTTAGGACCAATAACGATGTGACAAGTTGAAATAAGACGGTGATGTGAAACAGGTGATGCAGACGTGTATCATAGAACATAAGGAGCCTCTAATAAAGGCCAAGGCCTTCAAGAGCACAGATGGGTTGAGACTCCCAACCTGCCAATATGCATCAGCAAATAATCCAACACTATTTGAATAATATTCCTTAAAGACAAATGTAGATCAAATGCATAATAGATGAGTAGGACAACTGGAGTCTCTTTATAAGCATTATTAAAAGAAATAGTGATGTTACACAGCTGTGAGCAGTCGACTTATTTAGAGTGTGTTGCAGTCAGATTTAATACGAGGGTATATTTTCAAAAATAAAATTCACAAAGAAGAACATCAAATAATGTGTTATTAATGTGTGTTTAATATTGTACAGGGTGAATGAAATGTTTTAACTGACTTTATTTTCCAAACTCTCCCAACTTTTTCAGGATTGGTGTATATTGGAGCAGCAAATGGGGTCGTACCTCTTATGAGCGATGTAATGCCGAGCTTAGTCACAAACACATTATCCAACTCCTCGCTGCCCGTAAAAAGCTCAGCGACAACATAGAGATTGGGTCTCACCACACGAGCGATGTCCAACATGAACTAAATGCCCACAGGCCAGTCAACAAAGAGTTAAATCAGAAGGGTAGAAGGGGGAAGGGTAGAAGCAGGGGAGGAAGAGTAAAGAAGAAGAAATGTAGGAAGGTGGTAAAGCATGAGAACCAATTAGAATGAGGGTTATTGGAGAGGAGACAAGGTGCAAAGAAATGCAGCCCGTATTAAACAAACCAACAGAACAAAGAGAGGAGAGGGAGTGGGGAACCAGAGAGGATGAAGAGGAAGAGTGGAATCAGAGAGGATGAAGAGGAAGAGTGGAATCAGAGAGGATGGAGAGGAAGAGTGGAATCAGAGAGGATGGAGAGGAAGAGTGGAATCAGAGAGGATGAAGAGGAAGAGTGGAACCAGAGAGGATGGAGAGGAAGAGTGGAATCAGAGAGGATGGAGAGGAAGAGTGGAACCAGAGAGGATGGAGAGGAAGAGTGGAATCAGAGAGGATGGAGAGGAAGAGTGGAACCAGAGAGGATGGAGAGGAAGAGTGGAATCAGAGAGGATGAAGAGGAAGAGTGGAATCAGAGAGGATGAAGAGGAAGAGTGGAATCAGAGAGGATGGAGAGGAAGAGTGGAATCAGAGAGGATGGAGAGGAAGAGTGGAATCAGAAAGAATGAAGAGGTATTGAGAAAGACACAGAAGAGACAAAAACAGCTTTACTGTCATGCCTTAACACAACAAGTGAGGTAACACTTTATTTTACATTCCCAAAACGGTAAATGGTGTTTTACAAAAACGCCCTATAAGAAGAATCAGGGTGAAGCCAAAGGAATTGTACCAGATACTATTTTCATTTTTATAATTGCTAACTACAATTGAATATAAATCAAAGCACATTATTATGTTCAAGTAAACACCATATATGTAAATAAAGTGAAACCTGGGCTTGAATACAAACAGGTCCAGTGCTGTGGTGACTACACCAATGTCCAGTACCTCTGATTAGACTGGTTATCCCAAGGCGATTAACAAACACATTGTCAATGAGCTCACTGCCCGTAAAGAGCTCAGCAATCACATACAGGTTAGGCCTGACTGCTCTGGCTGCTGACAGCATGTGCTAAGGAAAAAGAGCACTTTCAGTAAGCACACATTCTGCTCACTTTGTGAATTCACTTGGCTAACACAGTATTTGATTAACTGTTATCCTGGAAGAACATTTAAACATGCTAATTGACTAATTATCCACTCAGTAACTGTATAATTCAGATGTGGCATGGATTGAATAGAGTTTAATCAAACAGGATAGATGGAATAATAAGTCAATATAAAGGTGTGCAGTACCTCAGCCACATGTAGAGTTTAATCAAACAGGATAGATGGAATAATAATTAAATATAAAGGTGTGCAGTACCTCAGCCACATGTAGAGTTTAATCAAACAGGATAGATGGAATAATAATTAAATATAAAGGTGTGCAGTACCTCAGCCACATGTAGAGTTTAATCAAACAGGATAGATGGAATAATAATTAAATATAAAGGTGTGCAGTACCTCAGCCACATGTAGAGGTGTGGAGTGACAGTTGTCCAAACGAACCCCAGCGAAGTGTTTCGCTGTAATCTCTGTGTACTTCTGCATGTGGGTCCAGAGGTAGGGGCAATCTGCAGGCTGGTTGCCATAGCGAAGTTTAACACTGTCGCCCCAGCAGATCAGCTCTCTTCTGATGTAGACGTTGGAGCCTGAAGAGATGAAGAGGAATTGCTTTGACACTCAGGGGACAGAACCGTTTGGTAATATTGGTGACACACAGGGAACAGAACCGTTTGGTTAAAGCACTTCAAGATCTTCATAACCACAGCTTTTTCCCAGATATTTGGTAGCTGCCCAATGAGAGAGCAAGCGAAATGAGAAATAAATTAATGTTCAAAACCTGCAGACCTGGTTCAGCAAAGTTCCTGAGGGGGTCATCTCCCATCACCCAGCCGTTGTGAGCCAGGAAGTGACAGGACTTTTCTGGCTGGTCTAACATCTGCAGATCATCCTCCAGGCATTTCTCCTCAAATGGGAAAGTGAAGTATCTGTCAACATGCAAAAATGGTCTTAAATACACAAGAACATTTTAATACATTATTTTTCACAGAATCAGTTGACAGAAAAAAGTTGAAGAGGCTACGCTAGGTATCAAGATCAGCAAATCCACCGGGGCAGAAAAACTATATCCGAATGTGCCATCAGGGCGGTTTCTTTGTATATAGGGAGAGAAACTCACCACAAAAAATAATTGGAAAAACAGTAATTAACATACATACTCACAAGACTTGCTAGTACTACAGATAAAGACTTACTCTAAGTTAGGTCTAAGTTCTGTTTTATACCTTATTTTTGTAACACAGGGCTCAACTGGAGGATACCTTGGTCTCCGCTTGATGTACCCATTGCTTACCTAGTAACAATAGGGTCTTTCCTGGTAACAGGACCCAGCTTGGGTCCATGGTCAGCCAAGCGCTCATAAACTACATTTCCCACAATGCAGTTTGCAGCCTGGGTGAAATAAAAATAGAAGTAGATGATAAACAGAAACTGCATGAGTCCGAATCCCCATAAAAACTTGGAGGAAAGCCCTTTGACTGTTCTCCCTTTAACTGTACTGACTGCATGCAAACACACAACCTGTCCACATTTCTGCAACAGACTCTACACATTATAATTATTAGTGTCTAGGTACTGTGCGGGTGTTTATTATTATTAGTAGTGTCTAGGTACTGTGCGGGTGTTTATTATTATTATTATTATTAGTAGTATCTAGGTACTTTTTCGGGTGTTTATTATTATTATTAGTGTCTAGGTACTGTGCGAGTGTTTATTATTATTATTAGTGTCCAGGTACTGAGCGGGTGTTTATTATTATTATTATTATTAGTGTCTAGGTACTGTGCGGGTGTTTATTATTATTATTAGTGTCTAGGTACTCTGCAGGTGTTTATTATTATTATTATTAGTGTCTAGGTACTGTGCGGGTGTTTATTATTATTATTATTAGTGTCTAGGTACTGAGAGGGTTTTTATTATTATTAGTGTCTAGGTACTGTGCGGGTGTTTATTATTATTATTAGTGTCTAGGTACTGTGCGGGTGTTTATTATTATTAGTGTCTAGGTACTGTGAGGGTGTTTATTATTATTATTATTAGTGTCTAGGTACTGTGCGGGTGTTTATTATTATTAGTGTCTAGGTACTGAGAGGGTGTTTATTATTATTATTAGTGTCTAGGTACTGTGAGGGTGTTTATTATTATTATTATTATTATTATTAGTGTCTAGGTACTGTGAGGGTGTTTATTATTATTAGTGTCTAGGTACTGAGAGGGTGTTTATTATTATTATTAGTGTCTAGGTACTGTGAGGGTGTTTATTATTATTATTATTATTATTATTAGTGTCTAGGTACTGTGAGGGTGTTTATTATTATTATTATTATTAGTGTCTAGGTACTGTGCAGGTGTTTATTATTATTATTAGTGTCTAGGTACTGTGAGGGTGTTTATTATTATTATTATTATTATTAGTGTCTAGGTACTGTGCGGGTGTTTATTATTATTAGTGTCTAGGTACTGTGCGGATGTTTATTAATATTATTATTATTAGTGTCTAGGTACTGTGAGGGTGTTTATTATTATTATTATTAGTGTCTAGGTACTGTGAGGGTGTTTATTATTATTATTAGTGTCTAGGTACTGTGCGGGTGAATATTATTATTATTATTATTATTAGTGTCTAGGTACTGTGCAGGTGTTTATTATTATTATTAGTGTCTAGGTACTGTGCGGGTGTTTATTATTATTAGTGTCTAGGTACTGAGAGGGTGTTTATTATTATTATTAGTGTCTAGGTACTGTGAGGGTGTTTATTATTATTATTATTATTATTAGTGTCTAGGTACTGTGAGGGTGTTTATTATTATTAGTGTCTAGGTACTGAGAGGGTGTTTATTATTATTATTAGTGTCTAGGTACTGTGAGGGTGTTTATTATTATTATTATTATTATTAGTGTCTAGGTACTGTGAGGGTGTTTATTATTATTATTATTATTAGTGTCTAGGTACTGTGCAGGTGTTTATTATTATTATTAGTGTCTAGGTACTGTGAGGGTGTTTATTATTATTATTATTATTATTATTATTAGTGTCTAGGTACTGTGCGGGTGTTTATTATTATTAGTGTCTAGGTACTGTGCGGATGTTTATTAATATTATTATTATTAGTGTCTAGGTACTGTGAGGGTGTTTATTATTATTATTATTAGTGTCTAGGTACTGTGAGGGTGTTTATTATTATTATTAGTGTCTAGGTACTGTGCGGGTGAATATTATTATTATTATTATTAGTGTCTAGGTACTGTGCAGGTGTTTATTATTATTATTAGTGTCTAGGTACTGTGAGGGTGTTTATTATTATTATTAGTGTCTAGGTACTGTGCGGGTGTTTATTATTAGTGTATAGGTACTGTGCGGGTGTTTATTATTATTATTATTATTAGTGTCTAGGTACTGTGCGGGTGTTTATTATTATTATTATTATTATTATTAGTGTCTAGGTACTGTGAGGGTGTTTATTATTATTATTATTATTAGTGTCTAGGTACTGTGCAGGTGTTTGCCAACCTGTTGTTGGTGATGTAACATCTGCTCATACTGTTCTTTGTTCATCTCCTCCAGTCTCCCCCACAGCAAGTTACAAGCTTCCAGAATAGCTTGTGGACTTTTGCTGGACAAGAGAAAGAGAAATATGCAGGATTTATCCTGACTAGATTTGAAATGAGTTAAAGTCAAGATCATTAAGGCAACGTTGCCACAACAACTTCAGTCTGGAGTGTCATAAATATTGCCTATATAGTGAAGATTTGAGAAAAACATTAGCTAAGACATCCATAGTTCGGTTTAGTTAAAGCCTTGTGGACCTACGTTCCCATTAAAACTTTTGGAGAAAGAGACATTTCTATTTCATCTCAAAATGGATTTAAATGAGAAATTAAATGTTCTTCATTCAGCCAAAAACAGACGTAACACACAAGTGAACTCCGTTACCTTTGAGGCACAAAGGTTTGCAGAGCAGAGTCCATATCTACTTCATTTCCAAACCGCCTGAACTTTGGGTCCTGGATAATGTTGAGACCCTTTTTACCCAGAGTTTTCCCTTGGTCTGGTTGAACTCCTGGTAAAGGAAGTCAAATCAATTTAGACTGGGGATTAAGTCAATTTAATTCACATACTGTTTGAATGGACTGGGTGCTACTGTAGCTCAACATGAGGTCTTTATTAGAGAGAGCTACACACAAACCACATTGCAACAGAAGTGAAAGCATCCCATTCTGACTGTTTGCTTCTACTAATTTTGACACAGCAGATGTCAATAAAGTTATAAACAAAACAAGATAGTAAAGGACTCATTTAAATTCCACTTACCATCAGTTAGTAGGTCCCTGAATTCCTCCACAGCGCTCTCAATTTTAACTTGGAAGAATTCCCACAACTTGATCTTCGGGAAAACCTGCCCCCATAGAACATCACGAATTGCCTAAAAGTAATAATGAAGCGGTTCCAAGGTGAACAGAAAGAAGTGGGCATTTTAACAACAATAAATCCCTCATATGTGAAGCACAGTTTTATTCTGATCACATCTTCATATAACTGTGAAAAACTATAATTGATCATTATTGTGCTGTGGAGAAACTATTTGCAAGACTGTGTTTTTTTAAACACGAGTAATTTGGGAAGGTTTCTGTAACTTGGGATCCATAGCTTTATGAAGGACCCCTCCAGCACTTACATTGAGGTGCACCTCTTTCTGGACCTGGGCAGGAAGGCCCATAGCGGTGTACTTTCCATCAGCCATGTTACAGCTCATGTGCCAGATGGCCCGGTCCAGGATCCAGGCAGGTCTCAGATGTGGGGAGTTGATCATGTTGTAGCCACACTCTGGGTGCTCTTTGATCCAAGGACTGTTAGCAGCTGGATAAACAGACACAACGGTTGACCCCTCAAACACACTAAACGTTATGGACGCCACAAAAACCCCTGTCAGTAATTATTATACTGGTCCTTGACAGTTAATGGACAAACTAATTATAAATATTCTGTCATTGATATGATAATGTTTGGGTGTATTACCATAATGGCTAAACCCTATTAAAAGAAATTCATTTTATATTCACGTATTAGGTGACAGTACGTTTAGCGTCTCACTCCCACAGAGCAAGGGTGTGTTGGCCACAGAGAATTCACACCGTGTTAAGACTGGTTTAGAGGTTCACCTGATACCTCCACCCTCTCTGATGTTTTAGGTTATTTCCGGTAGGTTAGAGGTCGGCCACAAGTTCGGGATTTGTGCAACATTGCAAACTTGAACCCAGTCTGTCCATAGGTAAGAGAGAAGCATGCACACACCTAAATAACATTTACATTATCTATCTCCACTACGCTCTAAGAAGACATGCGACTGCACTGCTGATTTCTCCAAAATACCTCTATTTATTTTATTAAACATGCAGAGGAACCTGTGGTATGGCTACACAGGAACTGACAAATACCTCTATTTATTTTATTAAACATGCAGAGGAACCTGTGGTATGGCTACACAGGAACTGACAAATACCTCTATTTATTTTATTAAACATGCAGAGGAACCTGTGGTATGGCTACACAGGAACTGACAAATACCTCTATTTATTTTATTAAACATGCAGAGGAACCTGTGGTATGGCTACACAGGAACTGACAAATACCTCTATTTATTTTATTAAACATGCAGAGGAACCTGTGGTATGGCTACACAGGAACTGACAAATACCTCTATTTATTTTATTAAACATGCAGAGGAACCTGTGGTATGGCTACACAGGAACTGACAAATACCTCTATTTATTTTATTAAACATGCAGAGGAACCTGTGGTATGGCTACACAGGAACTGACAAATACCTCTATTTATTTTATTAAACATGCAGAGGAACCTGTGGTATGGCTACACAGGAACTGACAAATACCTCTATTTATTTTATTAAACATGCAGAGGAACCTGTGGTATGGCTACACAGGAACTGACAAATACCTCTATTTATTTTATTAAACATGCAGAGGAACCTGTGGTATGGCTACACAGGAACTGACAAATACCTCTATTTATTTTATTAAACATGCAGAGGAACCTGTGGTATGGCTACACAGGAACTGACAAATACCTCTATTTATTTTATTAAACATGCAGAGGAACCTGTGGTATGGCTACACAGGAACTGACAAATACCTCTATTTATTTTATTAAACATGCAGAGGAACCTGTGGTATGGCTACACAGGAACTGACAAATACCTCTATTTATTTTATTAAACATGCAGAGGAACCTGTGGTATGGCTACACAGGAACTGACAAATACCTCTATTTATTTTATTAAACATGCAGAGGAACCTGTGGTATGGCTACACAGGAACTGACAAATACCTCTATTTATTTTATTAAACATGCAGAGGAACCTGTGGTATGGCTACACAGGAACTGACAAATACCTCTATTTATTTTATTAAACATGCAGAGGAACCTGTGGTATGGCTACACAGGAACTGACAAATACCTCTATTTATTTTATTAAACATGCAGAGGAACCTGTGGTATGGCTACACAGGAACTGACAAATAACTGTGATGCAACAGGGCAGATTACAGGGCAGTTGTTGCAATAATCCTTTAAACATTGAGAAGGACACGCACACGCAAACCTCCATCGATAAACACACAGTATCAGTCTAAAGTTTAAACAGGCTCACTCATATAAGGGAATGTAGTTAATTTAAATATATATTTTCCACATTGTAGAATAATAGTGAATTCACCATAACCATAAAACAAATGTGGAATCAACAGTTTAAAATACATTTCATATTGTAGATTCTACATGTAGAAGTAGCCACCGTTTGCCATGAAAACAGCTTCAACTCGTTTCATGAGGTAGTCAGCTTCCTTAAAGCATTTAAGTGAATACGTTTGGAATACAGAAGACCATCATTATGTTGTTATTATTGTAGTCCACATTATGGCAAAAACAGCAAAGTCCATTGTTACTTTAAGATAAAGGTATTTCAAATTGAGAAAATATCAATATTTGTGTCGCCACAAAAACCATCAAGCACTATGATGAAACTGTTTCATGAGGACGGCCAAAGGTAAGCATGACCTAGTTCTGCTGGACGGGAAAAAATCATTTCAGTTACCAGCCTTAGAGATTGGCAATTAACTGCACCTCACATTTCAGCCCAATTAAATGCTTTTCAGAGTTTAATTACCAGACAAACTTCAGCATCAACTGTTCAGAAGACTGCATGAATCAGCCTTGGTCAAGATTTGGGTTTGAGATTTCTTGTTCCAACCCACCTGTCTTCTTTAGACAGGACAAGGGATGATATTATGGAGAATGATGGATGATATTATGGAGAATGAGGGATGATATTATGCAGAATGAGGGATGATATTATGGAGAATGAGGGATGATATTATGGAGAATGAGGGATGATATTATGGAGAATGAGGGATGATATTATGGAGAATGATGGATGATATTATGGAGAATGATGGATGATATTATGGAGAATGATGGATGATATTATGGAGAATGATGGATGATATTATGGAGAATGATGGATGATATTATGGAGAATGATGGATGATATTATGGAGAATGATGGATGATATTATGGAGAATGATGGATGATATTATGGAGAATGATGGATGATATTATGGAGAATGATGGATGATATTATGGAGAATGATGGATGATATTATGGAGAATGATGGAGGATATTATGGAGAATGATGGAGGATATTATGGAGAATGATGGATGATATTATGGAGAATGATGGAGGATATTATGGAGAATGATGGAGGATATTATGGAGAATGATGGATGATATTATGGAGAATGATGGATGATATTATGGAGAATGATGGATGATATTATGGAGAATGATGGATGATATTATGACCTGGCCTCCACAATCATCCAACCTCATCCCAATTAAAATGTGGGGATTGAGTCAGACTGCAGAATGAAGGAAAACACACTGTGGCTGAAATCAGGTCTGGCTTCCAAGCCGTCTGATGAATCCAGTGGATTTGGGGGTAAGAGTTGGCTACTACTGGTTTAACACGTATTTGGTAACTACTTGTGTCATATCATGGTTTCCTGTCATCACTTTTCTTTTCTGATTAAACACTTCTCTGATTCATTACTCTAGAATGTGGACAATAGTTCAAATAAAGAAATATCCAAACTTTGGACTGTATTTCCTGCTTTCAAAGACATGTCCCCCTCCAACCCTAAAACAAACATACCTGTATGATTGTAGACAACATCAGTGATACTGATTATATTCCAGTCTCTGTTTAGTTTCTGCACCAACTCTCCCACATCTGTCCAAGTATAGGTCTTTCCCGGTGGAGAAAACTCTGGATTCAGGCTTAGCTGATCAGCTAGAGAGTAGCAGGACCTAGACTTCCCAAGTGTCTGCAGAGGAGTGAAGTGAATCATGTTGTAACCTGGGAAACAAAAAATGCAAATACTATAAATTATGGCACATTGTTGTTTTGTCCAGGAAAATAATCCAGCAAATCATATTTCAAAAATAGAATGTAAGATAAACTTTAACATGGAATGTCGTGTTGCAATTGACACATTAAATTCACAGTTGGTTCCTGGTTAAATGGTCAGAGAAAAAAGGCCAGTGTTCACTAAGCAACACATAATACACAAGAAATTATTGTATCCGTCTGACTCAAACACAATTGAGTCAACTGTCCTGAATTACTAGTTGCTTAGTTCAATCAGATATTATTACATGATCGGGTGGAACCACGTAAAACAACATGGTAAAGTGGCATAAAGACCCGCTCCCTCGGCTCTCTTACCGGACTCCTTAGCCACTCTGAGTCTGTCAGCCCAGTCATCCAGGTGCCCCAGGCACTTGGACAGGTAGGTCTGGATGGTAATACAGTCCAAAGGTACGTGGAACTGGTCAGCTCCAGAACGAAGCTGAGGATCAACCACCAGATAACCTCCACCTGACTTCTCCACATCGCTGAAGTTAAAGAAAAACATACGTATTAACACAATAGAGTAAAAAAGAGATACCTACGTATTAACACAATAGAGCAAAACAAAGAGATACCTACGTATTAACACAATAGAGTAAAAAAAGAGATAGCTACGTATTAACACAATAGAACAAAACAAAGAGATACCTACGTATTAACACAATAGAGTAAAAAAAGAGATAGCTACGTATAACACAATAGAACAAAACAAAGAGATACCTACGTATTAACACAATAGAACAAAACAAAGAGATAGCTACGTATTAACACAATAGAGCAAAACAAAGAGATAGCTACGTATTAACACAATAGAACAAAACAAAGAGATAGCTACGTATTAACACAATAGAACAAAACAAAGAGATAGCTACGTATTAACACAATAGAACAAAACAAAGAGATAGCTACGTATTAACACAATAGAGCAAAACAAAGAGATAGCTACGTATTAACACAATAGAGCAAAACAAAGAGATAGCTACGTATTAACACAAGCAAAACAAAGAGATACATGGGCATTAAAACCCAAATATCTTCCCTGAAATACATAACTTAATAAACATTGTTTACAGATTGTGACACCATGCCAGCTGGCTATTTGGTTTCTCACCCATGACCAAAGTAATACTCGTATGATCCAGCAGTCTGCAGGTCTAGAGAGCAGAACTTGTCGGAGTCGTCCTCCCTTCCTGTGGGGTTATGCCAATCCAGGGCATGGAAGGTGTGACGGTTAAAGTGTTCCCCCAGAGCAGGGTAGTTGGTGTACACACAGACATTCTTCCCCTGGAGAGTTGGGCCCAGACGGAACTGGAGCTCAAAGCCTTAAGATAGACACACACAGAGAAGGTCCACACAAGTGGAATTGTAATTGAACAGATACATTTCATATTTATACAGATTATACATTTGTCAGATCTTTAATCCTATTTAGATGGGCTAATCACTTCTGACCACGGTTAGTTGAAGATGTTTGATGTTACATTTTGGCATCTTTGGAAGTAGACTGTGTGGCGTCACCATGAGTCTATTTATAAGTCCCTGGCCGGAACAATGTAACCCTGCTCACTGTAATTCAACACTAAGGTCAGTAACTTATAATCTTTCACTGCAAGAGTTTTACTCTAAAGTACTTCTAATAAAATGTTGTATATAAAAAAGTGTAAATAAATATAGACAGTTCAGAGATTGCTTCATGAATAGTATAGAACTCAACAACAGGTAGTTATTTCTGATCTCAAAATAGCCTCTGCAAATAACCTCAAAAGCAGCTGCAGTAGCCTTGTAACATATGTTTGAGCCAGTAGTTGCTTGACTGGATAACTGGTTTGATATCTCTACAAGTTAAATGGTATCATTGCTGTGTAACTATAGTTGGTCTTACATATACAGATTATTCTTTTTTGGAATAATTGTCCTCAACACCGTCAGATTGCAGTCAAAAAGATGATGTCCTTGATGACACTGCTAAGCCTTTAACATGGACATAGAACAGAAGAAGCCACTGTGCTAACCTCAGAGGACAAATGCAGGTCAGTTAAATAAATAACATGTTTTTTTAAATAAACACTTACCTGACAACAAGAAAACAAAACAACAAACACATAAAGAATATGAAATTCTGTATATTCTGTAATTATTCTGTTTTTTTTATCGTATAACTACATAAATGTTGCCTGCCATGTCATGAGCATTTCATTGTTCAGTTTGATGCAAGTCATTCAGTATATATGACAATAAAACACTTTGACATGCCAACAATGTGTTCTCTATCTCTTTATACTACACTCGTATATCCCCGTTTCCACGTGGAATTAACAGAAATAACAAAGACTTCTACAATTATCTTTACTACTATGTAAAATACAACTCAAATCTGAAATGCAGTGGAATTATCCCAAATAGATAATGTGTCCCGGTACCTTGATCCAGGCGGAATAGTGTTCTTCCAAGCTGTTCCATATCGTTGAGGACCAGAACTCTGACCTGTTTGGCTTCCAGGGACATGTTCACTTTCCCTATATAGGTTGCCCTTTACTGTAACGGGAATGATGCGATGCCCTGGTGAAAAAGAGTCAGATGTCACCAACATCAAATCAGATTTACATTATAGCAGTCAGCTCCTACATATCCGATATTTGGGACCTGTTGAGGTTTCCATTTGACTAGCAGATCTTATGAATCAATTGGTTTCTAGATCACTATGAAGGTCCAGATGATGTAATGGAAGGCTGCCTAACTTATCGCTCAGTAAATGCAGAACATAAAAGCAGGCCCACTATATATTCGGTCCATATTATATTCGGCAGAACCTTTCTAATACGTGTTAGTGCCATAAATCCTGACACATTCTGGATAAGATATGGAATTAATTCATATTAAAGACCACAGATATTTTAAACCGTCGGTCTGTGATGTCTCAGTTTGACAGGAAGGCAGGCAACACAAAACCTGCAACATGCGCAAACTCAACGGAAAATGGTGTGGAATCAAATAATATTCGCTTAAAAAATGTCGCAAAGCAAAATATAGGCACCTGCTACATCCAGTATGAACTGTTCGCCAGAAGGAAGAGAGGCTTCACGAATCCTGACCGAAACAAAGTATCGGTAGATTTATTTTAATGTTTCAGAAATGTCATGTAAGCTGAAGAGGGCGTGTCCTGTAAGCTGAAGAGGGCGTGTCCATGTCCCTTCAACCTTTATCCCCACTACCGTAAACACAGTATTATACGTCATGTCTATTATAGAAAGATGCAATGTGAATATTAACATTCTGTCAACACAGTCTGTCATTATTACATAGCAAAATTCTACAAAAATAACCAAAGGTTGCAATGCAGATAATTCAATAACGATCATACAAAATAAAACGGTAAATATTTTTGCGCTGCTCCTACATGAAGGTAACGCGTGACGTAACATTGTGCACATATCCTACATGGCCGCAGTACGGAACTCCCTGGAGTACAGAACATGGATGTATTAAGAGAACTGGATACAGTGTTCTGCAGGAAGCCCCGTACATATGGAATTACTTTTCGGTCACAAGAAATTGCGAAGACATTTTAAGAACTGCAAAAAAATAAGTGTAAAAAAATTATCTGAAATCGCAAACAACTTTTCATAAACAATGCAAAAAATAAATAATTGTATGTATTTTTGGCTATTACTTCTTTGCAAAATATTATTTTGGTTTTGACTTTGCAATATTTTTTCTGGCTTTACCATTTACCTTCTTTCGTACACTAGCATTGCCAGTATTTGTTTTCATGTCACTGTGCTATTGACAGTTTGTTTGTTTATTCCATGTGCAACTTTGTGTAGATGTCAGCGCACACAGCTCTTTGCTCTTGCTTTATCTTGGCCAGGTAACAGTTATAAATAAACTTGCTCTCAAATGACTTACCTGGTTAAATAAAGGTCAAATAAAAATTAATAAATCAAATCTGAATGCTTGGGTATAAAATGTTTATTATGCGATGCATGGTAATAAGTATAAAGCCAGAAAAGTCTTTCACACTTTTGTATTGCAGATAGCAAATTGTACATATTGAATTATTGTGTTACCATATTATGGTTTTAAGCTATGCATATGATAGAACCCATTTGTATTATGTTGTTAAGCTATGCATATGATAGAACCCATTTGTATTTTGTTGTTAAGCTATGCATATGATAGAACCCATTTGCATTTTGTTGTTAAGCTATGCATATGATAGAACCCATTTGTATTATGGTGTTAAGCTAGGCATACGATAGAACCCATTTGTATTATGGTGTTAAGCTATGCATATGATAGAACCCATTTGTATTTTGGTGTTAAGCTAGGCATACGATAGAACCCATTTGTATTATGTTGTTAAGCTATGCATACGATAGAACCCATTTGTATTATGTTGTTAAGCTATGCATACGATAGAACCCATTTGTATTATGTTGTTAAGCTATGCATACGATAGAACCCATTTGTATTATGTTGTTAAGCTATGCATATGATAGAACCCATTTGTATTTTGTTGTTAAGCTATGCATATGATAGAACCCATTTGTATTATGTTGTTAAGCTATGCATACGATAGAACCCATTTGTATTATGTTGTTAAGCTAGGCATACGATAGAACCCATTTGTATTATGTTGTTAAGCTATGCATACGATAGAACCCATTTGTATTATGTTGTTAAGCTATGCATACGATAGAACCCATTTGTATTATGTTGTTAAGCTATGCATACGATAGAACCCATTTGTATTTTGTTGTTAAGCTATGCATATGATAGAACCCATTTGTATTTTGTTGTTAAGCTATGCATATGATAGAACCCATTTGTATTTTGTTGTTAAGCTATGCATATGATAGAACCCATTTGTATTATGTTGTTAAGCTATGCATATGATAGAACCCATTTGTATTATGTTGTTAAGCTATGCATATGATAGAACCCATTTGTATTATGTTGTTAAGCTATGCATATGATAGAACCCATTTGTATTATGTTGTTAAGCTATGCATACGATAGAACCCATTTGTATTATGTTGTTAAGCTAGGCATACGATAGAACCCATTTGTATTATGTTGTTAAGCTAGGCATACGATAGAACCCATTTGTATTTTGTTGTTAAGCTAGGCATACGATAGAACCCATTTGTATTATGTTGTTAAGCTATGCATACGATAGAACCCATTTGTATTTTGTTGTTAAGCTATGCATATGATAGAACCCATTTGTATTATGTTGTTAAGCTATGCATATGATAGAACCCATTTGTATTTTGTTGTTAAGCTATGCATATGATAGAACCCATTTGTATTATGTTGTTAAGCTATGCATATGATAGAACCCATTTGTATTATGTTGTTAAGCTATGCATATGATAGAACCCATTTGTATTTTGTTGTTAAGCTAGGCATACGTAAAACACCAACGGTCTACAATGGAGGCACTGGTCTGTACAAAGTATTCGGTTTTGTTCCATTACTAATGTTATCTATATTTATAATGGCAAGATAAATGACAGTTGAAGTACTGGGCTGTAACTGTTTGTCATTGTCTGCATTTTGTATGTTGATGATGCAGGCCTGATAAAGTTTTTCCTACAAATCTTTGTGCATTGGCTTTCACTCAGTCAGGTTTGGCACATGTGTAGCAGTAGTTCTCCGGTGTGTACCAGACTACATTAATAGCTTCCTCTGCTTGGTGGACAGGCTGCTCTGTGAACTTAGATCACATGGGATTGTGCCTGTCTGCAGGGGGCGTTTCCTGTTTCTCATAATTACCAAGGAGATCCGCAACACCAGGAGAACACAGGTAACAACCAGAAGAATGACTAGAAAGGGATGAAAGACAAAAGATAACTCATGTTTTTAAGGTGAGGTAAAAATCTAGACCTCAGAATATGCAAATCTGGTGAGAACTCCATTTAGATCATCATACGACTGTATGAATACTCACCCATGAAGATAGAATTGGCGCTGGGTGCATCAGGGTTGAAGTGCTTGGTCACATTTCCGACCAGAGCAATAATCACCACAGGATAAATAGTCAGGACGTACCTCACATGCTTATCCAGCAGATAGTTCTCAATACCAAACCTGAAATAACCAAACCATAGTCATGGTGAGTCAAATGCCCTAACAGTTTGAATCAATTGGTTATGTGTAACACCTGACCATTAAAACCTGAAATAACCAAACCATAGTCATGGTGAGTCAAATGCCCTAACAGTTTGAATCAATTGGTTATGTGTAACACCTGACCATTAAAACCTGAAATAACCAAACCATAGTCATGGTGAGTCAAATGCCCTAACAGTTTGAATCAATTGGTTATGCATAACCCCTGACCATTTACCAGTAAACTAATCAGAGATGTGACATTTAATATGATGAACGCTATAATCAGAAGGGGAAATATTTGTCAAGCTGTAATTACCATCCAATCACCTGTACCATGAGGACACACAGAGAAAAGGTGGCTGCTGTGCTCCGTGCCACACCTGAGAGGTCCAATACCAGGGTCAAATTGATCAGTGTGGCAACAGATGTCCATGTGGAATACAGAGCAATAGCATTCTGCACCTAAGAGTTGAGAACACGGTAATTGGATTTTTAATTGTGTCTTTATTTTGTGCAACTAAACTCAATTCAGAATTGGATACAACCCTGAACGGCAATACGGCAAATTAAACAAACCAGGACGCAAAAACGGGTGAATGGATTTATGCCAAACAACTCACCAGCCATCTGATGCACCAGAGGTCCATAGGATGGTTCTGCTTCAGCCAGAGACCATACACATCCAACCAACAGCAGGAGAAGAAGATCATGGAGTAACTTGTGACAGCAATGGTTGCCAGTACAATTAATGCAGCGGTCATATGCCTTAGAGCAAACAGAAATAACCAGCTGTTAACATTGGGTTTTTGGTTCATATTCTTGGCAGATAACCAGGATGCTGATTAAGGTCACTAATAAAGATGTATTTATTGGCTGTTACTGATACTTGTCCCCAGCCAGGCATCCCATAGTCAAAATCCCTTTTTTAAATGGACAAAAATTAATAGTCAAAGTTTTGGTTTTTACAGTTTGTTGCAGTTAAAGTAACTGTAAAGGATCAAAATGACATCCCAACGCTCTTGTACATCGTGAGGCAAATTCATTCACTCGGTTTTGGACTTGACCGAATTCATGAATCGAATGCTGAATCGAATCCCAGAGCACTGAACAACCCTGTGAACAACAATTTCTGATTCTACATTTTACAGTGTGATCATTGTCTCAAATTATTCAGCAGGAAATATAAACTGAGACTGTTACACACTCTCCATCCCACAGAAACAGCCAGGTCATGTTGAGGGCCATGTTGACTATCCAGGACAGGTAGAAACCATATGGAAGCACAGAAAGGCACCAGCTCCTGAAGAATAGAAAAGTATATTCGTGGTCAGACAAGAGTCTCTACATAAATGCCTTGTAAACAATCCTGCACAATACACGCTTAGACGCTGTATATTGACAATGTATCACAGAACCCTCAGATGCGTTATTGCTCTTATAAACTGGTTACCAACTCAATAGATTAAGCATTACAATGTATGTGATGTCTAACCCATGGTATACACTCTCATATAGCACAGATATCAGCCAATCAAAATTCAATCAAACAGGTTTATTAATGACTCTGTGGTGTGTTGTGCCTTAGAACAGCTCTTAGCCATAGTATACTGGATACCACACCGCGTCATGCACTGATAACTGATAAATACAGTAAAGTAAAAATGCATTGACTGATATAAACGAGTTAATAGTTTTGCATCAGTACCCTCTGCAGAGAAATGAGATGATATAAATCAGCATGAAGGTCAACCAAGTGTAGATGAGCCCCCAGATAGAGAAGGTCCATCCAGCTGGAGTTATGTCTGTCTCATACTTCCTGGAAATGTTTCCTGTACTCGAGTGAAATGGTCCTATGAGAGAGGAGATTACACATGTTAGTCATTTAGCCAGACACACTGATGAAGATCAACTTGCTTGAGCAACTGGGGTAGCTCGAGGACAGAACTACATATTTTTCATCTTGTCAGCTCAGGTATTCAATCTAGCAACCATTCAATCTGGTCACCTGCTCTAACCGAAAGCATCTTCTTTGTGCCCATCCAGTCAAAAGAGCAGTAGTGAGGTCAGGCACTGATGCAGTACATAAAGGCCCTCAGTTGCCATGGTGACATGAGGCTTGCATGCATCTGCCTGACCATAGAAACCACAGTTGCCATGGTGACATGAGGCTTGCATGCATCTGCGTGACCATAGAATCCACAGTTGCCATGGTGACTTGAGGCTTGCATGCATCTGCGTAACTATAGAATCCACAGTTGCCATGGTGACATGAGGCTTGCATGCATCTGCCTGACCATAGAAACCCATAACGTGAAGCTCCCGACTGACAGTTTGTGCTGACTTTGCTTCCAGTTCTTTTAAGGGGCCTCTGTTTTGCACATTATGCTAACATTAGTTCCTGAATATGTTCATCGATAATACAATGTGTTTACATTCTGTTCCTCTTTTAGTCAACATTTATTTATACAGGCAAACTTTTAGCAAACTATTACAACTAAATCAGTTGTCCCTGCCTGGTGCCAGACCCAACAGATACAGCTTCAGGTCCAGCAGTCCTGTCTGTCCATCTCCACACCCCTGAACCAGTCCTGTCCATCTCCACACCCCTGAACCAGTCCTGTCTGTCCATCTCCACACCCCTGAACCAGTCCTGTCTGTCCATCTCCACACCCCTGAACCAGTCCTGTCCATCTCCACACCTCTGAACCAGTCCTGTCCATCTCCACACCCCTGAACCAGTCCTGTCCGTCCATCTCCACACCCCTGAACCAGTCCTGTCTGTCCATCTCCACACCCCTGAACCAGTCCTGTCTGTCCATCTCCACACCCCTGAACCAGTCCTGTCTGTCCATCTCCACACCCCTGAACCAGTCCTGTCCTGTCCATCTCCACACCCCTGAACCAGTCCTGTCCATCTCCCCACCCCTGAACCAGTCCTGTCTGTCCATCTCCACACCCCTGAACCAGTCCTGTCCGTCCATCTCCACACCCCTGAACCAGTCCTGTCCATCTCCACACCCCTGAACCAGTCCTGTCCATCTCCACACCCCTAAACCTGTCCTGTCCTGTCCTGTCCATCTCCACACCCCTGAACCAGTCCTGTCCTGTCCATCTCCACACCCCTGAACCAGTCCTGTCCATCTCCACACCCCTGAACCAGTCCTGTCCGTCCATCTCCACACCCCTGAACCAGTCCTGTCCGTCCATCTCCACACCCCTGAACCAGTCCTGTCCATCTCCACACCCCTGAACCAGTCCTGTCCATCTCCACACCCCTGAACCAGTCCTGTCCATCTCCACACCCCTAAACCTGTCCTGTCCCATCCACACAAATAAGAACAATATGCTTAGAAGCCCTTTTGAGATCCTATTTTAAACCTCATTGGGATTCACATTTTACACAAAATAAGAGATGTTATTTCCCGAGGAAAGAAAATAGCAAAACTGAATAAAAGCAACAAGTAATTTGAAGTTAAATAAACTCACATACCTTTCCCAGCTCCTGCCAGAACATTTATCACCAAAGTACAAATGTAGATCAACACAGACAGACCAATGACCACACTGCGGACTATTATATCGTCCATTATAACGCTACGGGTTACGATTAACAAACGCAAAGATTAATATGTTTTGCTACAAATTAAATGCTAAATTCCGATTTCCCACATGCGAGCAGGGCCCAATCCCAATATCCACCCTCCAATCCTGTCCACCCTCACGGACTCACGGACTTTAAAGCGCGTCTCCTTAACCCTGGGAAAGCTTAGGGTTGTCCCACCGTTACGTCACGGCTCTCCGGGAGACAGTTTCAGCCCTCTAAGAACCCTTTAAGCACCCTTTAATAACCCTTTAAGCACCCTCCGTAATTCGGCATTTTAGTAAACTTTGCCTGTGGGAATTATGTTCACAACGACGTCACGTGAAACATGGAGGTTTCTAATGGAAGACCGGAAGCTTTAAATACACCGGAATAGAGGGACCAACCCTTATGTTTACATGGTTAAATGTCTACATGGTTAAATGTTCACATATCAGCATCAACACAGAGCCAGAACTGCGCGTAATAAAGAAAGTAATAAATGTAAAAGCATGCAACATGTTTCAGGTGGTCAAGATCACGTGATGAAGGGTTGTCCCATTTGGTGCCCTTGCAGCCTCTTGCACTTAATTACTTGGTGACGTCAATTTAGTCAATAAGGGTTTAGGGCGGACATTGACTGGCCACAAGTCTCCTTGTTTTCGTTTATAAACTCGGATGTGACGTACGTTAAAAGTTATTCAATTCCAAATAATTCCAATTTACACCGTTGTCTATCGGTCATTTATTGTCATGGAAAAGCCAGCTTCGATGGCTGTAAATATGTAAAATAAAGTCAAGCTGCAATCTATTACAAGAGAAAAACTCACCTCAATATGTAGGCCTACATATGGGTCCATTTGAGTGTAGTCTTTACTCCTATTACATATGGGGCCATTTGAGTGTAGCCTTTACTCCTATTACAGATGGGGCCATTTGAGTGTAGTCTTTACTCCTATTACATATGGGTCCATTTGAGTGTAGTCTTTACTCCTATTACAGATGGGGCCATTTGAGTGTAGTCTTTACTCCTATTACATATGGGTCCATTTGAGTGTAGCCTTTACTCCTATTACAGATGGGGCCATTTGAGTGTCCATTTGAGTGTAACCTTTACTCCTATTACAGATGGGGCCATTTGAGTGTAGTCTTTACTCCTATTACATATGGGGCCATTTGAGTGTAACCTTTACTCCTATTACAGATGGGGCCATTTGAGTGTAGTCTTTACTCCTATTACATATGGGGCCATTTGAGTGTAGTCTTTACTCCTATTACAGATGGGGCCATTTGAGTGTAGTCTTTACTCCTATTACATATGGGGCCATTTGAGTGTAGTCTTTACTCCTATTACATATGGGGCCATTTGAGTGTAGTCTTTACTCCTATTACATATGGGGCCATTTGAGTGTAGTCTTTACTCCTATTACAGATGGGGCCATTTGAGTGTAGTCTTTACTCCTATTACATATGGGGCCATTTGAGTGTAGTCTTTACTCCTATTACATATGGGGCCATTTGAGTGTAGTCTTTACTCCTATTACATATGGGGCCATTTGAGTGTAGTCTTTACTCCTATTACATATGGGGCCATTTGAGTGTAGTCTTTACTCCTATTACATATGGGGCCATTTGAGTGTAGTCTTTACTCCTATTACATATGGGGCCATTTGAGTGTAGTCTTTACCCCGATTACGGGTCCATTTGAGTGCAGTCTTCTGTGAAGTGCGTTTTGTTCATCTTTTTGTATTTGGACGCACTACATGGCAATAAAGACACTAAAATGAACCAAAATCACGGATGAACTGGAGAGTTTAAGTCCACCAGGAACATGTGATAGGTTTGTTCTGGGAGATATTCCATTCCATAAGTATTCAGCGCTCTGTGCTTGGATTCTACTCCTGAATTCCGAGTATACATTACATAATTGTCTTTATTGTTATTTTCAATGTAACTTTACAAACCAATTTAGTAATTTCGGCATATGTTACAGCAAGTGCAAATATTTCCAGTTTTTATTATCCTTAACCCACGGACCATAACTCTCGTGTTGCCAACTCTACGCTCTTGCCAAAATAGCAATCTTGGATTGATTTACTAAGCAGCAGTGCCCTCTAGTGGTTCATGTAGGTATTATACTTCGTAATAGTAATTCAAGGTTGTACATAATAATTGATTGTCAATATTTTCCCTCTGCCGTCTTGTAACAACTTTTGATTGCATTGATTGTGATTACATTTGTTTGGATTAACAGATAACATTGACTTTCCACTCATTAACTCTCCCCACAACCCAAACATGCATATTCAAATACATTGACACACAGCCAATGACTTTCCTTTATTACAGCTTCATGCACTTTAATCAATTAAGAACAACCAAACTAAATCATAGCATCATTACACAATGTAATACATAAAAAAGTTTTAGTGTGGAGTTTATCCTAGCCTTGCTATTAATATTTGACTAGCTACACACAACAAATTAAAATTGATGATGAAATTGTAAAGCAGAAACACAGAGATAAAAGTCAAAAGTAAATGTAGAATGAACTCTCTTATTAAAGGTAAAGAGAGTTCATTTAGGTTCTCATTATGAACTATTCAGACAAATACTGGTGAAAGTACATGATTTTAACTTTGTACTTCTTACACCTCTGCATAAAGAACAGAAATATAGCTAACAAAGGCATCTCAAAATGGCAATGTCAGTGCTGTCAGTATCCTGTCTTACATATGCCTATTAGTTAAAAGCTGAATATAATTGCCTATTGAATATTACATGTAATCATTATTCTGCTCTACGGCAGACATTTATTCAGTGTGTACAGCCTTGTAATTCCCACATTTTTTGGATTTTGAAATATTTTATTATTTTACTGTTTACAAGAAAATACAGTATGAAAATAGCGTAAATATGTGTATTTTTTATAACTAAGACCGTCCTTAAAATATGTAATGTAACTGGACAATATTTCATAAGTACTCAACACATTCATAAAACATCCGGCAGTCCCATATATTTACTGACTAATTTGTGTCATGTCTTTTACACACATTCCTCAGTCACTTTAAAAGTACAGGATTATGTAAAGTAAATATTACATCATATCAAGCTGTAAAGGAAAACAGAAACATAATCAGGAAGTTGGCATTTGTGCGAGTATGGAATGGTATTTTAGTTTCACCTTGTTCGTGAAAAAGAGTCCTGTCTGCTTTTCTGGGCCATGGCATTTTTTCATCTTGGTCCTGGAGAAGGTGATTCTGGGAACTGGAGAACAGAGTTTCATCTTTAAAACTGCATGCAGTTTTGAATTTGAATATGGATGATGTTCAAATTATTTTAATTGCAAAACATTATCAAAAAATGGAATGAACACAAGAAACATGAGCTCATGCAATGTTATTCATACAACGTTATTCATGCAATGTTATTCATGCAATGTTATTCATACAACGTTATTCATACAATGTTATTCATAAAATGTTATTCATACAACGTTATTCATACAATGTTATTCATACAACGTTATTCATACAATGTTATTCATAAAATGTTATTCATACAATGTTATTCATAAAATGTTATTCATACAACGTTATTCATACAATGTTATTCATACAACGTTATTCATACAATGTTATTCATAAAATGTTATTCATACAATGTTATTCATAAAATGTTATTCATACAACGTTATTCATGCAATGTTATTCATACAATGTTATTCATAAAATGTTATTCATAAAATGTTATTCATACAATGTTATTCATACAATGTTATTCATGCAATGTTATTAAAAGGAAATCAGATGATAAACAAACATTTCTAGACTGGGTATGTTTAGTAATGTCAAATAGTCGTCCTCATTTACAAGCACCAACATTTGTTCAGATCACTTGGAATTCTTCGCATGAAATATGTTTATTTTGATTTATTATTGGAAGAGATAGGACATACAGTATGTTCACAAGACAGAGCAGAGCGATCCAGCTTGCGGGTCCTTGACGGTGATGATGGAGAAGAGACACATTTTAGTGGCACTTCTGAAAAACAAAGAGAATTCAGTTAGGTAACACAGTTTCACTTTTGAGAATTTTAAACTATTATAAGTTCAACCAACACAGCCAGAAGAGAAATGACCACCCCTCAGAGCCTGGTTCCTCTCTAGGTTCCTTCTTAAATTTGACCCATCAGGGAGTTTTTCCTAGCTGATGTGTATCAACTTGTTGATGCGTGCTCGGCTGGGTTCAGGCTGGGTGTTTGTGAAAGCACTTTGTGACAACTTGGTTGATTGTTGTGAAACTGCTTGGAAGAGGACATCTTGGATTTTTAACAAATGAGAGAGAAATTGAGCTTTTTGTCCACAAATACCATATCTGAATCACTGTCGGCTCTTCCAGCAGGGCAATTAATTATAGTCCTGTTTACTGCTATATTAGGATTATTGAAATTTAATTGTTTCTTCATAGAACCCTACCCTTTTGGAATTCATTTTTCTATGAGTTCTAATCACACATTCTCCTATTGTCACTGTGATTCTCATCAGCACATACCTGCTCTATCATAGATGAGCTTCTCCAGGAGGTTGGGAGATACAAGGACTGTGTCATACGTTTCCCTGGTCTTCATCTGGCTCCGTTGCCTCCTCCACTCCTCCTCTCTCTGCTTTACCATCTTGATCTCCTGGTCCACAAGCGACATGGAGCTTCGTGAGCGCAGCTTGAAGAACGGGTTGTTGAGAAATGTGCTCTCTTGGGTCTCCTGGCAGCAGGTGGAGCTCAGGCAGAACTCAGAGGCACTCCGTATGATCAAGTTGGATGTCTCCAGGATGATGACGTTGGCTGATGTTTCCGAGGGCCAGTCACCATAAGGGCTGTGGCCGGGAGAGAGCAGGGATCCTCGGGTGAGGTGCCTTGGGCTGCTGGGGTAGGAATCAGACTCCAGTATGATCACATTTTGGGCAGTGATTTCGTGGTAGGTTGCCCCCCTCTGTGTGGGTGAGGTGGATATAGAGAAGGAGGGGCTCTTTGCATGTATCAATGGTCTGGATTGGTCTCCAGAACCACTGGAGTTAAACATCTTCTGTTTGTCGTCCAGTACTTGGCAGAACCCTCTCCCATCATTGCTGGTGTGTAGAGCCGTTGGTCTGACTCTGGGATGTCCAGTTGACTCTCCAGCTTCACCCTCCTGGAAGATTCCTCTCTCCCGTTTGAATTTCGCCTCACGCTCAATAGTCTGTCTTATCTCTCTTTTGACAAGATTTTCTGAATCTTCCCTGAGAGAGAGGTCTTCCAGACCTGAGTCTTCTGAACAGGTGCTGAACTGGGTGTGTTTCAGGAAAAGGCCTTTAGTTTCAGGATCCCTCCTGGGTTGGTTAATGTTTCTAACAGGGGTGTACATTGTGCTGTGGCCTCTGTGACAGACCCTCTGCTGATTGACACTGGGTAGGAGGGCCTTTATTTGGCCCTTGGTCTGCTCCTCCATCTGGAGCCACTGCTTTCGAGCTCCTTGGAAGTCCACATGCTCTGTACTAATGTTCTTGCTTTTCATTTCTTGTATCACACAGTAGTCTTGAGGAACCTTCTTTTCAGGTTCAGCGCTTTCAGTTTTAGAACAACGCACTTTGAGAATATCGCCTTGGTTGACTTCTTTCATATCCTCGGGAATCTTGGCTCTGCCTCGGAACTGTTCAGAGGAGACATCTTGGTCTTGGATCATACTGTGTGTAGGGCAAACAAGTTGTTCCTGCATCTGAGAACCTTCCCCTGTTGTATCTCCAATCTCTGCCTCTGCTATTACTCCGTCTGTCTCCAAGGCAACTTCAGCATTAATATCACACCAGTCACCCTCATTAACTGTAGATGAAAACGTGGATCTCCATTGGTCATCAGCATCACTGTCTGATGACACGACCGCCATTTCTACCTGAAGACATTCACTCAGGTCATCTCGATCCAACATGTGACAAGAACCTGACCAGATGTCAGAGGACACCTCTTCTTCAATGCATAGATCTCGTGTCTCTGTGACTTCTGATAAAGCACAGACGCCCACATGATCTTCTGGAAGCAGATCTTCCTCCTTACACACATGTTTGTTCGCAAATATACTTGCAGAATTCTGTAACTCTGTTAGACTTAAGTCACCTTGTCCTGTTCTGAAGTTGAGTTCCTCCTTCTGGTCAATATTTCCAGCCTTTGGTTCATCGTGTCCAACTGGTTCATCGTGTTTATCTGGTTTATCGTGTTCACCTGGTTTATCGTGTTCAACTGGTTCATCGTGTTCATCTGGTTTATTGTGTTCAACTGGTTCATCGTGTTCATCTGGTTTATCGTGTTCACCTGGTTTATCGTGTTCAACTGGTTCATTGTGTTCATCTGGTTTATCGTGTTCACCTGGTTTATCGTGTTTAACTGGTTCATCGTGTTCATCTGGTTTATTGTGTTCAACTGGTTCATCGTGTTCATCTGGTTTATTGTGTTCAACTGGTTCATCACGCTCACCTGGTTCATCGCGCTCACCTGGTTCATCACGCTCACCTGGTTTATCACGCTCACCTGGTTCATCGCGCTCACCTGGTTCATCGCGCTCACCTGGTTCATCGCGCTCACCTGGTTCATCGCGCTCACCTGGTTCATCGCGCTCACCTGGTTCATCGCGCTCACCTGGTTCATCGCGCTCACCTGGTTCATCACGCTCACCTGGTTCATCGCTCTCACCTGGTTCATCACGCTCACCTGGTTCATCGCGCTCACCTGGTTCATCGCGCTCACCTGGTTCATCGCGCTCACCTGGTTCATCGCGCTCACCTGGTTCATCACGCTCACCTGGTTTATCACGCTCACCTGGTTCATCACGCTCACCTGGTTCATCACGCTCACCTGGTTCATCCACTGATGTATTCAAGTTCTCTTTTATTCCTGGGTTTTGTGCAGAAGGTTTGCGGTCCTGTTGTCTTTCACTATTAGCATGGACACATCTCAGGTCCTCTGATTCCCAAGAATCCACTTTATAGTCTGTTAGGTTGGACACTTCTTGCAGCTGGCTGGTCTCCATGGACGTGACCTCGGAGTGTAGTGGTTGGTTGTTTCCTTGTGGAGATTTGACAGCACCGATTCTGCAACCTTTACTCAATTCATTACCCTTTATCCTTTTCACACCAGCTGTTGCTCTCTATGGAAATACAATAAAACACATTTAGAAGAGAACCACTGATTCTTTCGATTCTTTTGATAGCATATGTACATATTAGACATGTTTCAAGGTAACACTTAGTGGATGAAAATTAGTGTAGTCCATAAATCTCAGAGACAGTTTCTAAGTGTCACTGTCGATCAAAAAAAGGTTCACGAAAATGGTTTACGATCTAATCTAAATGCCGATTTATACCTCATTTAGTAAAAATGTCTGGTTTTCAAACTCTGAATTTCTTGGCTGACTAATAGTGATCATTGTTAATTATGTAAATGTAAACAACATGACACATTTAGCATTATAGACAGCATCCCAGACTGTGTGAATATTGTCTTAGCCAAGCATGTGATTTTGCCAAGAGTAACATGTAAATATAACATAAATTATATAAACACAATATAAACACAATATACACACAATATACACACAATATAAACACAATATAAACACAATATACACACAATATAAACACAATATAAACACAATATACACACAATATAAACACAATATAAACACAATATAAACACAATATAAACACAATATAAACACAATATAAACACAATATACACACAATATAAACACAATATAAACACAATATAAACACAATATAAACACAATATACACACAATATAAACACAATATAAACACAATATAAACACAATATAAACACAATATAAACACAATAAAAACACAATATAAATGGCTCAGATACAAAGACCCACATATCACACCCACATGTCACCCCCACATGTCACCCCACCACATATCACCCCCACACGTCACCCCCACATATCACCCCCACACGTCACCCCCACATATCACCCCCAGATATCACCCCCACATATCACCCCACCACATATCACCCCCCATATCACCCCCAAATATCACCCCACCACATGTCACCCCACATGTCACCCCCACATATCACCCCCACACGTCACCCCCACACGTCACCCCCACACGTCACCCCCACATGTCACCCCCACATGTCACCCCCACATGTCACCCCCACATATCACACCCACATGTCACCCCCACATGTCACCCCACCACATGTCACCCCCACACGTCACCCCCACACGTCACCCCCACACGTCACCCCCACACATCACCCCCACATATCACCCCCACATATCTCCCCACATATCACCCCACCACATATCACCCCCACATGTCACCCCCACATATCACCCCACCACATATCACCCCCACACGTCACCCCAACATATCACCCCCACATATCACCCTACCACATATCACCCCGACATCTCACCAAATAAATGCATTGCATGTGCGTGTGCTTGTGTTTTATGTACACATTGTGGAGAACAAAATGATTCCATCTGCATGAGCAAATTGGAACCATTATGTAAGCCTTAAATAACTTGCCCCCACCTTTTTAGTTGTGTACCCATAGTGAACATTGGGTCCTGTTGCTGCAGCAAACGGAATCAAGTTCTCCAGGCACCCAACCAAACCCTAACCCTAAACCAAACCCTAACCCTAACCTTGTACCAACACCTGGAGTGAACTTTTGCTGGATTTAACTGTACCTTAGAAATGTTTTGCTTTGCTGATGCGCCACCACAAAGCTAGATTTTTAAGGACATATTGAATGCATTCTGCCTTCAGAACCAGTCCACTTGATGATAATCTTATATTCCTCAGCCAACATATTGAATGCATTCTGCCTACAGAACCAGTCCACTTGATGATAATCTTATATTCCTCAGCCAACACATTCTATTACATAATCTATAAATATATCTTAGGAACGGTTGCCTAGAAACTTCACCCTCCTAGCAGAAGCGTGTAGTCTAAAAGAGATAGTGTCCTTCATCATTTCATCCTCTGACCCAAAGCAAATGTGCAGTAAGCTCTCTCTAATGTAGATGGACATTTAGTAGATGGACCAGATACTGTATATATTGAATTATATTGCAGGGATAAGTGTTGTAAAGAAGTATTGCTTAAGCTTTGAACACAGCATACATTAATATAGTTGACCTTATGTGTTATGCTGTCAATAAGTACTGTTATGATAATCTGCTGTCTGTCTACATGGGGCTACTAACCATTACATTATACCTGTCATTGTATTTTGTCTGTAACTCAGTCACTGTATTTTGTTTGTAACTCAGTCATTGAGTTACTGGTCTTCACTGATGTTCAATAATGTCCAGACTTGATGACATCGCAGCTGGTTAGATCAACAGGATGTCCCTCAGTTTGTTGTTCATGTAGAGTAAAACCCAGGTGAACACCTTTACCTCAGAAGTTTCTGTACTCGGATAAACCTGTTTGTTCCAATAATAGATACACAAGCAATGATATTAAACCCAGTGAACAAAATATATCCGTAGGAAAAACTGAACTAATTGTACGAAATATCTTAATGTAAAGAGACCAGCAATGTATATATATATATATATATATATATATATATATATATATATATATATATATATGATATATATATGTTTATAAAGAGAGAGATACTGCAGTATTTTACCAGCATAACCGCAGATTTTAAGTTATTTTTCATTCCAGCGCATATGTGAAGCACAATGTTGTATTATATAATCTCGGATCACATTAAATTGTGATAAAACAATCATTCTAAAATGGCAGACATGGTTATTATTCTGCAATATGATATGTAGGTAGTAAAATGCATTCACTGAATAACCGAATGCTCGCGTACAGCCCAGAATAATACATGCTTATATTGTATCTGTGAGATAAGCATCCTGTCATGGAGAACAGACGGCATGCATGGACGAGATGAAATGTCTGGTACCTACCAGCAGCCTCCAACAGAGCAACCAGAAGGATATCATCTCCAATTTACCGAAGCTGTGGCTGATCATCTGAACTACATTCACAGGTAGAGAACTGAACCAAGCGACCACCAGTCCAGAGTAATTCATAGATTTGATTTGGAGAGAGGAAAGAGTCGCGTCTGTGAGTATGTGAGTGTGTGAGTATGTGCAGTATGCAGTATGCAGTGTGTGAGTATGTGCAGTATGCAGTATGCAGTGTGTGAGTATGTGCAGTATGCAGTATGCAGTATGTGAGTATGTGAGTGTGTGAGTATGTGCAGTATGCAGTATGCAGTATGCAGTGTGTGAGTATGTGCAGTATGCAGTATGCAGTATGTGAGTATGTGAGTGTGTGAGTATGTGCAGTATGCAGTATGCAGTGTGTGAGTATGTGCAGTATGCAGTATGCAGTATGTGAGTATGTGAGTGTGTGAGTATGTGCAGTATGCAGTATGCAGTGTGTGAGTATGTGCAGTATGCAGTATGCAGTGTGTGAGTATGTGCAGTATGCAGTATGCAGTGTGTGAGTATGTGCAGTATGCAGTATGCAGTGTGTGAGTATGTGCAGTATGCAGTATGTGAGTATGTGCAGTATGTGAGTATGTGCAGTATGCAGTATGTGAGTATGTGCAGTATGCAGTATGTGAGTATGTGCAGTATGGGAGTATGTGCAGTATGTGAGTATGTGCAGTATGTGCAGTATGTGCAGTATGGGAGTATGTGCAGTATGTGCAGTATGTGCAGTATGTGAGTATGTGCAGTATGTGCAGTATGGGAGTATGTGCAGTATGTGAGTATGTGCAGTATGCAGTATGCAGTGTGTGCAGTATGCAGTATGTGAGTATGTGAGTATGTGCAGTATGTGAGTATGTGCAGTATGTGCAGTATGTGAGTATGTGCAGTATGTGAGTATGTGCAGTATGTGCAGTATGTGAGTATGTGCAGTATGTGCAGTATGTGAGTATGTGAGTATGTGCAGTATGTGAAGTATGTGCAGTATGGGAGTATGTGAGTATGTGAAGTATGTGCAGTATGGGAGTATGTGAGTATGTGAGTATGTGCAGTATGTGAGTATGTGCAGTATGTGCAGTATGTGAGTATGTGAGTATGTGCAGTATGTGCAGTATGTGAGTATGTGCAGTATGTGAGTATGTGCAGTATGTGAGTATGTGCAGTATGTGCAGTATGTGAGTATGTGAGTATGTGCAGTATGTTCAGTATGTGAGTATGTGCAGTATGTGAGTATGTGCAGTATGTGCAGTATGTGCAGTATGTGCAGTATGTGCAGTATGTTCAGTATGTGCAGTATGTGAGTATGTGCAGTATGTGCAGTATGTGCAGTATGTGCAGTATGTGCAGTATGTGAGTATGTGCAGTATGTGCAGTATGTGCAGTATGTGCAGTATGTGCAGTATGTGCAGTATGTTCAGTATGTGCAGTATGTGAGTATGTGCAGTATGTGAGTATGTGCAGTATGTGCAGTATGTGAGTATGTGAGTATGTGCAGTATGTTCAGTATGTGAGTATGTGCAGTATGTGAGTATGTGCAGTATGTGCAGTATGTGAGTATGTGCAGTATGTGCAGTATGTGAGTATGTGCAGTATGTGAGTATGTGCAGTATGTGCAGTATGTGCAGTATGTGAGTATGTGCAGTATGTGAGTATACAGCTATCACCATCCAACCACCATCCAATCACCTCAGGCGTAATCTCTTTTAGGGATGAACTATTGACCCAGTCCTTGTCACCATGCACTAATTTAGAACACTTGAATTCAATGACTGTGGTCGCTGTTGGATGTTGGAATTAGTTAGTTAGAATTAGTTATTGATTATTTACTATTTAATTATTTCTTGGTATTCTGGGTTCGATGAGCATTTTTATATAAAACAACAGAAAGTGTCTCAGTAAGCTGTTAGAGCACCACAAGTCGGCAAACAGGCTTTAAAGGTCCTTGGCATCTCTTTGAGTCTCTGGAACAATACAGGAGGGATTGAAGAACAAATCTCCAAAAGATATTCCCTCATTTGGTGATTTTTATGCTGGTGGTAGAATCTTCAGCTCAAAAGCTGCCATTTTGTCTGAAAAATGTCAACATCATAAAAAATCTTTGTAATGTAAATGAGTTTATTACTTTGTAATATGTGACTATTTGATTTCAAGTTGGTTATTCCAGATGGATACAAAAACAGCTTGTGAGCTTACTGTGTCGCGTTTATGTGATGTTAAAAAAGTACAATTTCATCCATCTCAAATTTATCATATAAAAAGTATGTATATGAATCAACCACAATCAATATGTTTTCACAAAGATAACTGTTATGTCATCATGTTCCATCAAATGGATTTAGCAGGAGGAGAGCAAATTCTCTGATGCTGCATCTGATGTAACTATTGGTGAGATAATTGCATAAACATATAAACAGTTGAACATGTACATCAAGTCATTAATGAGCTTTTAAAAAGATAATCGCCATTATTTCCCCAAAACAGAGCAGTTTGTAGACTCAAACATTCTGATTGTTTCTACGACCCACATTCCTACCCATCATACCCATCATACCCATCATACCCATCATACCCATCATACCCATCATACCCATCCACATTCCTACCCATCATACCCATCATACCCATCCACATACATACCCATCATACCCATCCACATTCATACCCATCATACCCATCATTCCCATCATACCCATCATACCCATCATACCCATCATACCCATCCACATTCCTACCCATCATACCCATCATACCCATCCACATACATACCCATCATACCCATCCACATTCCTACCCATCATACCCATCCACATTCATACCCATCCACATTCATACCCATCATACCCATCATACCCATCCACATTCCTACCCATCATACCCATCCACATTCATACCCATCATACCCATCCACATTCATACCCATCATACCCATCATACCCATCCACATTCCTACCCATCATACCCATCCACATTCATACCCATCATACCCATCCACATTCATACCCATCATACCCATCATACCCATCATACCCATCCACATTCATACCCATCATACCCATCATACCCATCCACATTCATACCCATCATACCCATCATACCCATCCACATTCATACCCATCCACATTCATACCCATCATACCCATCCACATTCATACCCATCATACCCATCCACATTCATACCCATCATACCCATCCACATTCCTACCCATCATACCCATCCACATTGCTACCCATCCTGGTTTGCTTCAGATCACTTTTTCTATCCACTTCACCCACAGAGTGAAGCCACAAAACAAAAGAGCTATTTGAACCAGAATCAATGACAGTTTACTGATGCAGAAACAGAGAACGGTCCCAACTGAATTAATGCAATACCGTTAAAAAGAACAATTGTATAAAGATAAACACCAAAAGCAAAGACCCACAAGTGAAAAGCAATTTAGTTTAGTTCCTACTTTGGTCACTTTCTCTAAACAGGCTTCGTTGATGAGAAGCCGAAGGCTAACTACATCTAGAACGTTCCCAAACATCATGGAAACACAGTTAATGTGGTCCTTTTGCTCTCTTACCTCTCAGGGTCGTTCCACGGTTATATGGACTTGGGCTGGTCAAGTTGTGGAGTGAGCCTGAGTTGCTAGTGACACAAATACATGTGTGGAAATCAACCAATCACATATCAGCAGGGTGACACTGAATAACACAGAGTGTACAGACGACACAGAGCACATCTGTCCAGACATTACCTTTGCAAAGAGCTACTGTCCTACTATCTCTCAACATAATCTCCATCCTCATAAAACACACAGGGTCAGAACAAAAAGCACTCGTATAGTATACTATACGTATAGTATAGTATACTATAGTACACAATTATTCAAACCCTTGAGCAATTTCTTTATATTATTTACTTACAAATGGTACATTTAAATAGTTTGCCTTTTTGTTAAACAAAAACTCAATATCAACTCTTGTAATGTGACATAAGGGGGCATTATGTATGAAATGGCATAAGCAAAATGACACATTGACATAGGAGGCTGTGAACACTTCTAATATGTTCCACTAGATGGCAGCAAAGTGCAGGGGTATAGGCTATTTGCATGAACATCCAGCGAGATATTGCCAAATAAAGTATAGGACACCAAGATTGGATCCGAATCTATCCAAAGGTGGACACTTTGGATAGATTATTATTTGTCAAGTAAATAACCTGATAGAAAATGTTCAATAATGCAATATTACTTACAAAGTAAGATTTACAGATACACCCAACACCGTCATGCATGGTTGATCATTAGATTCCCATAAACGATACACCAATCTTGCAGATCCAATGCTCTGCATGACACAGCTATATACAATAAAAGCTAGGTAAGCAGCCAACACTGATCTAACATGAATACAAACACCACAAATATTTACACTGAACTGTTAGTTGTGACATCACAATTTGTGTGTATTTTCAATGTATAAAATAAGTGTTACAGTGTTAGTGTCTGTCAGCTTGTAGGCAAACATGTAATTATTGCACAAAAGCGCTGGCATGAATACAATATCTCATTACTATGTACATAATATATACTGATAGATTGTGACAAGAATGGGATTTTCATGTAAATGTTGGAGTGGTTAAAACAAGAAGAAACTCAAAATAACAGAGAAACCAGGCACTCACATGTCATCACTAACCAGCCAATGAGGAACCTCAAAAGTACTGTATTCAAATTACATGTCATCACTAACCAGCCAATGAGGAACCTCAAAAGTACTGTATTCAAATTACATGTCATCACTAACCAGCCAATGAGGAACCTCAAAAGTACTGTATTCAAATTACATGTCATCACTAACCAGCCAATGAGGAACCTCAAAAGTACTGTATTCAAATTACATGTCATCACTAACCAGCCAATGAGGAACCTCAAAAGTACTATATGATTTAATTTATGGTTGTTTACATGAGGCAGCAGCAGGGCTGTGATTTATTAGACATCTTTTTAAGCTTTTGGATACCTTTTGGCAAACACTTGACTGTCCCATTCTCATCAGACTGTTTGTCTGTACAGATGTAGTGTTCCTCATTTGTCTGTTGACCATGGAAGACCAATTTCAGTGAGGCATTATTACTGCTACTGTTGGCCAGAGGCTCTGCCAAGTATTCTAGTAAGTTCTGTTGTGGTTCAGAGTAGTTATAGTCTTCTGTGTTGTAGATGCTTAGCTCAGGATAACTTCCATCCACCTCATCTTCATCACCAATGACGACCAGTTCGGCCCCGATAGATCCTTCATAACCAAGGCCACGCCCGCTGTCATCCTGTGTGGTCTGGTAGCCCAGAAATATAGCAGTGACCGGGTCGGAAATGTCCATGGCATCCAGAACACTGAAACTCGAGTCCACCTGGCAGATAGCAGGCAGCCTTCTGTCCTTTTCAGTTACGGAGTCATAAAAAATCTCACCTTGATGTTTCTCTCTTGAACTAAGGCAAGAAACACGGGTTAGGTGGTACTCCCCAGAATATGAGAAAGGGTTCTGCTTGTACTCATTGGTGAGTGGCAAGTTCTCTTCCTCCTGCCGTCCAATGAGAGATTGGACTGGAATATGAGGGGAGCAGTGAACTCCAGGGATGTAGTTACCTTCTTTCCTGGCAGGAACATTACTGTCACATGACTCCTGGTAATACTTGTTGCCGTTTGTTCCAATACTGATTACAGCATGATCCTGTTCTGGTCTGCTCAGGGAAGATGCATACCAGGTGGTGGACAAGGCAGGAAGTGAGTCCTGGTTGCCCTGGTGATTGTCCTGGTGATTGGCCTGATGGTTGGCCTGGTGGTTGGCCTGGTGATTGGCCTGGTGGTTGGCCTGGTGGTTGGCCTGGTGGTTGGCCTGGTGGTTGCCCTGGTGGTTGGCCTGGTGGTTGGCCTGGTGGTTGGCCTGGTGGTTGGCCTGGTGGTTGGCCTGGTGGTTGCCCTGGTGGTTGGCCTGGTGGTTGGCCTGGTGGTTGGCCTGGTGGTTGGCCTGGTGGTTGGCCTGGTGGTTGCCCTGGTGGTTGGCCTGGTGATTGGCCTGGTGGTTGGCCTGGTGGTTGGCCTGGTGATTGGCCTGGTGGTTGCCCTGGTGGTTGGCCTGGTGGTTGGCCTGGTGGTTGGCCTGGTGGTTGGCCTGGTGGTTGCCCTGGTGGTTGGCCTGGTGATTGGCCTGGTGGTTGCCCTGGTGATTGTCCTGGTGATTCAGTGTAGCCTCTCGTAGCAGCCCATCTTCATGGGGGCGGAGTTTCCGGAGCCCCCGTGTGTCATATTTGGGGGAGAATCCCAGAAACTTCATCTGATGGCATTTGTGGCCCCGTGAACAGCATTGAGACACCTGAGATTCATCAGCTCTCAGGAGCTTCTCCACCTCCATAGGACTGAGCTCATTCACTCCACTAGAATCATCCCCAAGCTGAAAACCATTTGACCGTAGGGCGTAGATGGACTTGCTGCCGTCCTCATAAACTTTGACCCCTCTCTGCTGGATTTCCTGTGGAGTGACCGTGGATGAGGACGTGGATGAGGACAGGACATTGCTCTCCTGAATGCAGATGTCCTTCTGGACAATGTCAACCATGGCAAACATGGCTGGAGGAGAGACAGAGGAAGATAATAATAGAGAGAAAGTGAGAGATTAATGAAAGAAAATGAGTTGTGTCTGATCAATAGGTAGATGTCACAATCTGCTATGCTGGAGTTTCTCATGATTAGATGATAGAAACAAAATAAAGTAGCTGTTGCAATGTGGATTGGCTCTATTATTGAAAAGCAATGTTTATTTTTGCATTGCCAAGGATTATGTACAGTTAAAGTCAGATGTCTACATACACTTTAGCCAACTACATTTAAACACAAATCTTTCCAATTCCTGACATTTAATCCTAGTACATATTGCCGATTTTAGGTCAGTTAGGATCACCACTTTATTTTAAGAATGTGTTTAAGTCAAAATAATTGTAGAGAAAAATAAAAATAATATTCTGTTCATTTGTGGGCAGAACTTAAAAAGTGTGTGCGAGCAACGTGGTTTACACACCTGACTCAGTAACACCAGTTGTGTCAGGAGGAACGGGGCCAAAATTCACACAACTTATTAAGGGAAGCTTGTTGAAGGCTATCCGAAACATTTGACACAAGTTAAACGCAATGATACCAAATAATACTGATGTCTCGAGATGTTACTGCAATATATCCTTATAATTTTCTTTCCTCATAATCCTCGTTCCCTCCTGCAGCAAAGCACCTCCCACAACATAATGCTGCCACCCCTGTGCTTCACCATTGGGATGGTGTTCTTTGTCGTGCAAGCCTCCCGTTTTTCCTCCAAACATAACGATGGTCATTATGGCCAAATGCCTCTATTTTTGTTTTATCAGACCAGAGGAAATTTTTCAAAAACACTTTTTGTCCCCATGTTCAGTTGAAAACCGTAGTCTGTATTTATGTTTAACAGCACAGTGAACTTAGTCAATGTATACATCTGACCCACTGGAATGTGTTTAGTGTAAAATGGCATGTGGAAAGCTAGCAAATAGACTTACCGTCTTGTAAAATGTTCTTTCCTTCCTGTAAAGTCATATCAAACAAGAGGTTACCATTTACAAATCTCTAATAAAATACATTGTCAAATCAACTGTGTCAAATGTACAGGACTCTTATTGTGGCCAAATAAAATAATTTAAGAAAGAAATACCTTTACTTTCTCCTCAGGAGTTTTATCAATACTTTTCAGCTTTTTCAGTATGAGCCCCTCTTTTTTTGAAATCTTTGCTTCTTCTCTCTCCAGAGCCTCTACATCTTTCTCAATCCTGCAGGACCAGAAAGACAGTAATAGCCTTACTTGTATTACCACATGTAAGAATGAATACTGTGGCCAATACTAGTTTAGTTGAAACAGGAATAGTCTCCTCAGAACCCCCATGTCACTGTGTCTATTTTCAGAAGTTTTTGCTGAAGGGCGACGGTCAGTCTGTCCTGTCTCAGGCTAAAGTGTTTTTATTGCTATACTTTATCTGACAGGTATATCTGAATTATATCTCCCCTAATTCTATTTGAGAAATAGAAGTCATCAAACAGGCTTGCATGACTGGGAGGTGCGAGAGATACTGGGAGGTGTTGTGGAGGGTACTGGGAGGTGCGGGAGATACTGGGAGGTGGGGGAGATACTGGGAGGTGGGGGAGATACTGTGAGGTGGGGGAGATACTGAGAGGTGGGGGAGATACTGGGAGGTGGGGGAGATACTGGGAGGTGCGATAGATACTGGGAGGTGTTGTGGAGGATACTGGGAGGTGGGGGAGATACTGGGAGGTGCGGGAGATACTGGGAGGTGCCGGGAGATACTGGGAGGTGGGGAGATACTGGGAGGTGGGGGAGATACTGGGAGGTGGGGAGGATACTGGGAGGTGGGGGAGATACTGGGAGGTGCAGGAGATACTGGGAGGTGCGGGAGATACTGGGAGGTGTTGTGGAGGATACTGGGAGGTGCGGGAGATACTGGGATGTGTGGGAGATACTGGGAGGTGGGGGAGATACTGGGAGGTGGGGGAGATACTGGGAGGTGGGGGTGCGAGATACTGGGAGGTGTTGTGGAGGATACTGGGAGGTGGGGGAGATACTGGGAGGTGCGGGAGATACTGGGAGGTGGGGGAGATACTGGGAGGTGGGGGAGATACTGGGAGGTGGGGGAGATACTGGGAGGTGCGAGAGATACTGGGAGGTGCCGGGAGATACTGGGAGGTGTTGTGGAGGATACTGGGAGGTGGGGTAGATACTGGGAGGTGCGAGAGATACTGGGAGGTGCCGGGAGATACTGGGAGGTGGGGGAGATACTGAGAGGTGTGGGAGATACTGGGAGGTGGGGGAGATACTGGGAGGTGCCGGGAGATACTGGGAGGTGGGGGAGATACTGGGAGGTGCGAGAGATACTGGGAGGTGCCGGGAGATACTGGGAGGTGTTGTGGAGGATACTGGGAGGTGGGGTAGATACTGGGAGGTGCGAGAGATACTGGGAGGTGCCGGGAGATACTGGGAGGTGGGGGAGATACTGAGAGGTGGGGGAGATACTGGGAGGTGGGGGAGATACTGGGAGGTGGGGGAGATACTGGGAGGTGCCGGGGTTTAATAATGTATCCTGATCTGACTTCAATATTCCTGTAAATTCCATTTAAATGTTCTGTACCTGTGGATAGAGGTCTGGAGGAGTTTAGTCTCTGCTTGCTGTGGGCTCTGGTCGCCTGCTACATTCATTAGCCAGTCCTCCCTTACTGACTTTTTCTTTTCAAAGCAGAGAAAGAGAACGCAGTCATGGCTGGCAATTTGTACATGGATTTTATGTTGTTGGTTACATGCAGTATAAATAACATTAAAAAGATTTAGCAGAAATGATTGCTTGAAATTATGTGAATTCTGTGAATGTATGCAATATCGCTGGAATTGATTTAGTCTGACTATATGACAATAAAGGATAAATAATTCCTTTAATACATCTTACTTTACCTTCAAGTTCTGAAGCTTCAACTTCTCTTTGTCTAGTTCTTGTTTTTTATGAGCAATGTATTGTTGGACTTTTCTTTTATCCTGTAGATACAACATATGGAGTTGTGACTTGAGTGCACGATTCAAGTATGCACGATAGCAAGATTGGGGTCAATCTGAATTGTGTACAATAAATAAAAAGTCACTGAAATTTAAATTGGCCACAACCCACATTCAATTATAATTTAATTCATTTTTAAAATGAATGTAGGGTGTGGTCAACAAAATTCAATGTTTGAATTCAATTACATGAGAAAATTGTGAACTGACCCCAGATCGTACATGGGAATATTCAAAGTGTATATGCAGTAAGATGACCTTTCAGGAACCGGTAGTCAGGTTTACCATTATGTCTGTATCAGTATTGATCTGTCAGATAATCAGGTTTACCATTATGTCTGTATCAGTATTGATCTGTCAGATAATCAGGTTTACCATTATGTCTGTATCAGTATTGATCTGCCAGGTAATCAGGTTTACCATTATGTCTGTATCAGTATTGATCTGCCAGGTAATCAGGTTTACCATTATGTCTGTATCAGTATTGATCTGTCAGATAATCAGGTTTACCATTATGTCTGTATCAGTATTGATCTGTCAGATAATCAGGTTTACCATTATGTCTGTATCAGTATTGATCTGTCAGATAATCAGGTTTACCATTATGTCTGTATCAGTATTGATCTGTCAGATAATCAGGTTTACCATTATGTCTGTATCAGTATTGATCTGCCAGGTAATCAGGTTTACCATTATGTCTGTATCAGTATTGATCTGCCAGGTAATCAGGTTTACCATTATGTCTGTGAGTCGTTCCTTTACCAAGTCTGCTTCTTCCACACATACCCTGAAGAAAATTATGAAAGAGTGACAAAAAGTTATCATCAAACACACATGTTCTCCCACAAACACACATGTTCTCTCACAAACACACCTGTTCTCTCTCACAAACACACCTGTTCTCTCACACAAACACACATGTTCTCCCACAAACACACCGGTTCTCACCCACAAACACACCTGTTCTCCCACAAAAACACCGGTTCTCTCCCACAAACACATCTGTTCTCTCACAAACACACATGTTCTCTCACAAACACACCGGTTCTCTCCCACAAACACATCTGTTCTCTCACAAACACACATGTTCTCCCACAAAAACACCGGTTCTCTCCCACAAACACATCTGTTCTCTCACAAACACACATGTTCTCTCACAAACACACCTGTTCTCTCACACAAACACAAATGTTCACTCACAAACACACCTGATCTCTCACAAACTTAAACCTTTTAAAAACATAAAGTGGGCTGGAGTTCCCAAATGTTCAATGAAGGCTGGCCCATGACTGACTGTCTTCAGTAGCAATAGGTGACCACATGGGGCAGTCTAAACTATTTACAATATCACACCCACCTAGCCAGAACCATCAGACATGGTGAACAGTGGCATTTAGAAACATTAATGGTCAGTTTCCAATCCTTCTTTCGGCAGACTGAACGTTCTATTGAAAGATTTATTCTAAGCTGCCTTAAGCGGATCACTGGTGACTTAACCTGCAGCAAATCTTCTGGAGCATCTGCTGCCACACCAATCACTGCATGGACAACTTCATTTCAGAAGGGCAGTTGAATAATGGCCTTGCAATATGGAAGATCTTTATAACTATGTATAGTCATATAGTCATATAGTCATTGCTTTGTTACTGTTTTGTCTGTGTCCATGTTATTCCATTGCAAAATATTTATAAGGGAAAATTGGATTAGAAAAAAGCAGTTGAACATAAAACACGGAAATTATATTGTAATTATTTAAATGTAAAATAAAACTAGAACAGTAAGTTATAATTGATGTTAAGTTAATAAAAATTTTGAAATGGATCTTCACATGTGGACTGTGCACTCATTTAAGATCAACATTGTATTGTTTTTATCTGCTTTAAGAAATAGCACAGGCACTCACCAGTTTTGTATGGGCTGGATAAGAATCAAATACGCCCTGGTCACTATATTTCTAAAATAAACGGTGTCCAGTCAGAAAGTTACAGTCCCAAACGGTGTGGTTGGTTTGACCCAGTGTTACGCATGAGTCGCGGTTTGGTTTTAAACCAATAGCAAAAGAGTGGGTGTGGTTAATGACATCTCTGTGGCTTTAAACCAATAGCAACAGAGTGGGTGTGGTTAATGACATCTCTTGCTGACTGGTGGGTCTCAGAATTGAGACAGTTCTCTGTCTAATCATCCCATCATTATTATTTAAATGAAAAGTCTTTCCTCATATGAATATTTAAATATAACATAAATATGTCCCACTGTCTTTGCTTTGGTCCTCCATCATAGAGGTTGACAGAAAACTAGAAACCAAGTGAAATCATTCATAATGCATCATATTTATCCAACAATAGTTTTTTTTCCACAATTGCAAGCTCACCACGTGGAGCCTTTGAGAGTTAGAGGTAGATAACTCCATCTTCTCACAAGGACCATAGACTCTATGCAGCTGCATTTAGGAAATATGCTGCTTGAGTTTTTATTATTATTAAACACTGATATGTCATTACATCTTACTGTTGTACTGAAAAACACAAAATATACCATAACTTCACGATGAATTGTGATTCAAAGATCTAGTAAATTTCAATGCATCTCTGTGACAGAGTTAAAATGAAGAATACATCATCATGAAGAAAAACCTCTTTAATTTGATATCAAACATTTATTTCAGTATTTAGACAGCATCAATCGCGTAAAATTTTGAAATATAATAAACAATGATTGGGTCCTATTCAATGGTAAATAGGAATAACTTCTGACTGAATATAATGCTTTATTGGCCAGCAAGATATCCACCAATTTCCACATCTATTTAAAATGCACACAGACCAACATTACAGATATAAAATAAAGCCACCTGACTTAGCAAACATAGAGATAGAATAACTATATCATATTTATATAACTTTAATATCTTCTCAACAATCTAAGCATAAATAGCAAACACATTTATTGTGCCAAATCATTTCTGAAGATGTTTTGTCCTGTCTAGTAAAACACTGTAACAACATTGTCTGCATGGAACATTTACAAAGAGTACATTGGCAATAAAAGAATGAACGGTTAAACAGCTGATTGATTGATAAAGGTACCAGCCGTAACTTTATAAAACAAATGTCATATGCAAACAAAGAAATGTTCCATTTTATCAAATGACCATGCAGACTATACAGGCAAATAAAAACATATTTTTCTTTCAGTTGTCGTCTTTAATACATCCTTTGAGAAAAAAAGCTCAATGTTGATTTGAGTTTTCATGAAAAATATCTACCTAAAACAACCTAAATTACTGAGAAAATGTCAACACAATAGATAGTTCAATACATCCAATCTTTCTTTCCTACAACTAACCTCAAAACATTCCATAGGTTTGCAATCCAAATCAACTGGCATTATTTATTATGATTATTGTAAAAACTACTGTAAGTAGCGCTATAACAAAGTGCTCAATTGCAGTGGTTCTCAAATCTTCAGGGACGAGCACACATGTGTGTTGTAGTCCTGGACTAACTTGTCTAATTCACTTCATCAAGGACGTCATAATTAGTCCACAAACTAAGTGGTGTGCTAGCTCTGGAAAAGTAAAAGAAAAAACATGGACTATCTGCTGGTCCCGGAGATGAGGTTTGTAATTTGGGGCCTTCAACTGGCTTCCAGGAGCCAATTCTATTTGGTCTAACCTTAATATAACTGTAAAGAAAGTACAGTTGCCCTTGGGTAAAATTGCTTTGTGACCACTGCTGTATTTATACAATAATATATTATCACATATCTTAAAATGTTTCAGCTTACTAAAATAAAGTACTGTACTAACCTACTTGTTTTTTTGCTGGTTGAACAGTTCCATCTTTGTACAGCAAACTAGATAAACAAGACGATATCACAGGTTTTCATGCACACGTGAAATACGGTTCAACCTGAAGGACACACATTTCTTCACAATCTCGTTTTCACTTTTCGTATTTCACTATTTATTTTTTCATGCACCAGTTGTTTACGGCAGTACACAATTTTTTATATCAATCGCAAGAAACGTTACGAATATCTACAATAAATAGTGAAATACACTCGAAAACGAGATCATGAATAAATGTGTGTCTCATCAGGTTAAACGTCCTTTTACGTGTGAATGACAAGAATACAATTTATTTATATGTGATGAAAACCTGTGATACCGTGTTGTAGATAAAACAGTCAGAACTTCTCTCAGTTTGTGTGAAACGCGTTGCCCATGAAGGCACGTTCTCTGTACGGTTTATTTAAATGTAATACAGAAACAAGTTTGTACATTTTACAGTTTTGGCTCTGCTGTCACTTTGCCCAATCTGTCTGCATGTTAATAAACCAGGTCTCCACAGGGGGGCGTCATTTTAAAATCAACAGATTAATTTATCTGAAAACAAAATGTCCGCACAGACGTAGAAATAGCAATTTGTACAGCTGTTAAATATTTTGCAGAAAACTTCTAAACATTTTGAGGACAACTATATATAAAGGCAAAATGGTCACTGTATCAAAATCTGACTTAACATCAAATACAACATAATGATGAGACGAAACATTCAAAATCCATCTGGAGTTTTCTGTCTTCAACAAAAACTTGTTTCAATTATAAATACTGCTTTAGGTAGTATAAAAAAGTATCTTACACATTTAATCCATTTGGCATGATGTAATTCTGATATTTAGACAAGTAAAAGCACAGAACGTTAATGCAAAAGCCCTAGAAAAAACGTCATACCGATTAGCTTAATGAACTAGCATGGTTCACTGCCATCAAAGGTTCCTACAAGTGGGAACAAATAGAACCACTTCTGCAGTTCAAACCACTATAGTTATATGAAAAAACTGAACCTTTGTGCTTCTCAATGGATTTAAATTCATGTATTGAAAAGATGGTTGACCGTGTTAATAAAATGAGTTTGTAGCCATTATGCTAACAGGGACTGTTGTTCGTGCTATTGTCTGTAAACATTCTTGCATTTGCTAACTCTGTAATCCCTGTTTGGGGAAACAATGTTAAGATAAAGAACAATAATACAATTATATATTCACATAAATTATTATTAACAATTCTAATTCTAGTAACTTTGCATTAAATGTGCTGGTTTTCCAGAATTCCCAGAAACATCCTAGAGTCCCTATGAAATTGAACCAGGAACTATAAGGACTTATTAGTAAAGTTACAAGACTTGTGCAAGTCTAGTAATTATATTAGATTTATTTAATAGTGTCATCTTATAAATCATCTATCAAACCAATTCATATCCTTTTAAAGTAAAGAAAAAACATAAACACGTCAGTTAAAATAGATTATTAATAAATAGCATTATGCAAATGAGAACATCCTCTCATCTGAGGTACTAAATAAGACACCAAAAATATAACCTTAACTTCTCCTCATAATCATGGTCGTGTTTGGAGGAAAGTCATGTGATGAAAATCCCTCCAGCATCGCAGTGCGATTAATGCTGAAACACGCTCACATTAGACAGGGATATTTAGAAGTAAGAACACACAACGTTAATGCAAAAGGCAGAGAAAAACGTCATAGCGATTAGCTTAATTAATGAACTAGCATGGTTCACTGCCATCAAAGGTTCCAAAAAGTGGGAACAAATAGAACCACATCTGAAGTTCAAACCACTATAGTTATATGAAAAAACGAACTGCCGTGTTTCTCAATGAATTTATGTAATGAAATAAGAGTCGACAGTTTAAGCAAAATTTGTTTGTAGCGATTATGCCAACAAGGATAGTTGTTTGTGCTATAGTTTCATAAAAAAATAACAATAACAAAGGTAATTTTGTCCTATTGAAGAACGTCTAAATGTAAACATACGAACCTAAAAAGATTGAAACTATCAGATATTTTGGGAATGTGCAGACCACCCTATAAACACAAACAGGCGTCAAATTAGAATAAAAACCTGAATAAATGTGTGTAGGAACATGACAAATGCAGATTTATACATGTATGATAAAACTAACCCCAAACACCCTGTCATGCTCTGTGGCGTGTAAAACAATACTTTGCAAACTCATCGTTCTCTAACGCCATCATCAAAACAACAAATGAGGGAATATCTTTTGGGAAAATTGTCCTTCATTACTCAAGTAGAGTTCCAGAGACTCGTAGAATCTATGCCAAAAGGGCATTGGACCGGTTCTGTCAGCTTGTAGTGGCACAACACCTTAATGAAAGTTTTTTTCATTTAATTTGTCACCAGTATGTACATAACATGAAGAACTAACTAGGGGCTAGCTGATGATATTTACTATGTTACTGGACACAAGCCAGCTCAGCTAACATCAAATCACTTCATAAGATACTGGTTGTATTGTTCCGGTTCTGCTCCAGACTAGATCCAGTCTAGAAGGCCACTAATTGGGGAATATATATATAGCCACCACATGAGTGGTAAAAGAGAATAGAGAAAGTATAAGGGCAGGCTGAAAGGGCAGGCTGTAAGGGCAGGCTGAAAGGGCAGGCTGTAAGGGCAGGCTGTAAGGGCAGGTTGTAAGGGCAGGTTGTAAGGGCAGGTTGTAAGGGCAGGCTGTAAGGGCAGGCTGTAAGGGCAGGCTGTAAGGGCAGGCTGTAAGGGTAGGCTGTAAGGGTAGGCTGTAAGGGTAGGCTGTAAGAACAGGCTGTAAGGACAGGCTGTAAGGGCAGGCTGTAAGGGCAGGCTGTAAGAACAGGCTGTAAGGACAGGCTGTAAGGGCAGGCTGTAAGGGCAGGCTGTAAGGGCAGGCTGTAAGGGCAGGCTGTAAGGGCAGGCTGTAAGAACAGGCTGTAAGAACAGGCTGTAAGGGCAGGTTGTAAGGGCAGGCTGTAAGGGCAGGTTGTAGGGGCAGGCTATAAGGACAGGCTGTAAGGACAGCCTGTAAGAACAGGCTGTAAGGGCAGGCTGTAAGAACAGGCTGTAAGAACAGGCTGTAAGGGCAGGCTGTAAGGGCAGGCTGTAAGAACAGGCTGTAAGGGCAGGCTGTAAGGGCAGGCTGTAAGAACAGGCTGTAAGAACAGGCTGTAAGGGCAGGCTGTAAGGGCAGGCTGTAAGGGCAGGCTGTAAGGGCAGGCTGTAAGAACAGGCTGTAAGGGCAGGCTGTAAGGGCAGGCTGTAAGGACAGGCTGTAAGGACAGGCTGTGCAGCCGTTCACTCCCTATAGGCCAGTCCAAGAGTGGGGGGTGGGGTAGGGGAGGTGGCCTTGAAATAGGTCCTTGCGTTGTCCGGACTGGGACATCGATCAGGGAGCAAAATGACGTTGCCTTTTCTCCGCAAAGTGGACTCTCGACTGGAGGCAATGGAGAGGGTCTCCGAGGTGGCTTCGCTACTCCCTCCAAGCCCTTCCACAGGGGTCACCCGGATGGTTGTGATGCCCTGGTGAGGGTGGTGATGGTGGTAATGAGGGTGGTGAACGTGGGGGTGACCTCCTCCATGCTCACTTCCTGTGTCCATGCCAGTCTGGCTCCTCCTCCCGTCGATGGAGCCATCTTTCACAGAGTCACAGCTCTCCGAGTCACGGTTTAGGTCATTAAGCTCAAATGACTGGCGGATGCTTCCTCGCTGCTCCTGTGGTTTCCACCTCCAGGAGCCACTGCCGTCTGGAGGTTTAATCACAGGCTTGTTTTCTGGGTGGGCCTCCACCCTCACAATGCCTTGCCCGGGTTCCTGGTCCGTCAGAGCTTTGTATCGGATGGAGCCAGTGCAGCTGACCACACTCCCATCTTCTGAGCTCTTCGGGCTGCTGTGCTGGAGCAAACCTTGCTGCTTGGACATGGTGATAACCTGGATGATGCGCGGCTGGTTCGTCAGGTTGTTCGTCCGGCAGGGAGTGCCCTCCTTGGACACCTGGAGCCATTTGGACCGCACAGATCCAACCCCGCCCCCAACCCCGCCCCCAACACCTCCGTTATCCTCCCGGTCGTCTTCCTCCTCCTCCTCCCTGGTAGTGCCGCTGTTGGCATACTCCTGAGTCTCCTCTGGGATGTGGACTAGCTGAGAGGAGCCCGGTCGGGACTGGATGGAGACACGTGCCCCACCTGTCAGGCCACTGTTGCCCCCGTTCTGAGGGAGGTTGTTTGGCAGCGGCATGCTGCTGGCAGCCATCTTCATGTACTGAGCAGGGATGTGACCTTGGGCACGCAGCTCTGACTCCAGACCCATAGCAGACGGCTCGGAGCTGCATCTGTGCTCCATGGACCTCTGGGGTGAAGACGAGGAGGACGACGAGGACAGATGGCGTCCAACCGTCACCCCGATGTCCATCACCTGCAGGGAGAGCTTGCGGTTCTCGTTCTTGCTCTTCCACTGAGACAGCAGCTGCTTGGAGCGTGTGGAGTCCATGGAGGCGTGGATGCTGGCGTGACGTCGAGGAACACGATGTTCCTCATGCAGGGAACCACCATGTGACCTAGGTAACGTGCTGCTGTTGAAGGTCACCAGGTTGTCCTGTTTACCCGGGGGACTTGGTGGGGTGATACACTCCACGTCAGCACTTGCCCTCTTTAGACTATTCAGGGACCGGGATTCTCGACAGGATGGTACCCGGGTCAGGATGGGTTCTGGGTGGGTTGTGGTGAGGCCATCAGCAGTGCTCACACTGTTCAGGCTGTTGATGCTGTTGATGCTGTTGGGCTGCAGGTGGCGATCGGCTCCCTGACTGACGTTTGGTACAGTGATGCTTCTGGGAGGCTCACGGAGTTGCAGAGGTTGAGGCTGCTGTCTGGATGTATCATCACTGGGCTGAAAGTTCCCTACTGCATAAAGACCCTGAGAGGGAAGAGACCAGGACACAATTAACTACACAAACACCTACTGACGTCCTACTGACACCACCGCCCTACTGACACCACCGCCCTACTGACACCACCGCCCTACTGACACCACCGCCCTACTGACACCACCGCCCTACTGACACCACCGCCCTACAGACACCACCGCCCTACTGACACCACCGCCCTACAGACACCACCGCCCTACTGACACCACCGCCCTACTGACACCACCGCCCTACTGACACCACCGCCCTACTGACACCACCGCCCTACTGACACCACCGCCCTACTGACACCACCGCCCTACTGACGTCCTACTGACACCACCGCCCTACTGACACCACCGCCCTACTGACACCACCGCCCTACTGACACCACCGCCCTACTGACACCACCGCCCTACTGACACCACCGCCCTACTGACACCACCGCCCTACTGACACCACCGCCCTACAGACACCACCGCCCTACAGACACCACCGCCCTACTGACACCACCGCCCTACTGACACCACCGCCCTACTGACACCACCGCCCTACTGACACCACCGCCCTACTGACACCACCGCCCTACTGACACCACCGCCCTACTGACACAACCGCCCTAATGACACCACCGCCCTACTGACACCACCGCCCTACAGACACCACCGCCCTACTGACACCACCGCCCTACTGACACCACCGCCCTACTGACACCACCGCCCTACTGACACCACCGCCCTACTGACACCACCGCCCTACTGACACCACCGCCCTACTGACACCACCGCCCTACTGACACCACCGCCCTACAGACACCACCGCCCTACAGACACCACCGCCCTACTGACACCACCGCCCTACTGACACCACCGCCCTACAGACACCACCGCCCTACTGACACCACCGCCCTACTGACACCACCGCCCTACTGACACCACCGCCCTACTGACACCACCGCCCTACTGACACCACCGCCCTACTGACACCACCGCCCTACAGACACCACCGCCCTACTGACACCACCGCCCTACTGACACAACCGCCCTAATGACACCACCGCCCTACTGACACCACCGCCCTACTGACACCACCGCCCTACTGACACCACCGCCCTACTGACACCACCGCCCTACTGACACCACCGCCCTACTGACACCACCGCCCTACTGACACCACCGCCCTACAGACACCACCGCCCTACTGACACCACCGCCCTACTGACACCACAGCCCTACTGACACCACCATCCTACTGACACCACCGCCCTACTGACATATATTGTATATATTGTCTCATGTGTTTGTGTTTTACTGTGTCTGAGTGTTGACTACATTCTACTGTTCTGGTTAGAAGAGTTCCTTCACAACGAGGTTAGTGGAAAATAAAATAATAAAAGGCTCTGGTTTTTTTAAAGACATCACACATTCCTGGACTCCTGTTGAGTGTGTAGAGGGTAGGCGATGCCCGCAGACCGAAAACAGAGAGAACGATGCCAGTTGCCTCCACCACGGAGTGTGCCAAGCGTAGGCACAGGTCACATGACACAGAGAATGTTCTGGACATTTCACCAGCAATACAAAAGTCCTGTATGTGAAATTGAGCCAAGTCATTACAATTTGCCCAATAATTCAGAAATGCTCAACAGTCCAATATTCAAAGCATATGTGTTTCAGAGTATTATATTTGTCAAAGGCACCTAATAATATATAATAATAATATAGCGTAATTCTGAATAATGTCATTCTTTTGACATAGCACGTGACATCTTTCACACTCATACAGCCAATATATTTTAAGTTGCTGTTATTTATTGTTGTTATTTGTATTTATTTTTATTGAATTGTACACGTTATAGGTCACATTAAAGGTGTTCAGACAGGATTTATCATTGTCTAATTTCACATTTTGACAGGGGTGTGTAGACTTTAAATATCCAGTGTACCTATTACCTCTGTTTAAAGCAGATGGGGACTGCAGACAGATTTAGGAAGAGGTTGAATAAAGAGGTGAATATCTCAGCTAACTGGTTAGAGCGCCCTCTCGAGGACACAGTCTGTAAGGCCTTCTCGCCCTGGTGACTTCCATGAATTCACTCGTTAGAAAGCTCTCCTCACAGCAGTGTGTAGGAAAAAAGTAAAGTCATCGTTTTCCTCAGCTAGCGATGAAATAGTGTTGGTCACCTCAAACCGTACATAGGTGTTGAGCTCACCAGGGGGTGAGGTGGCAGGCTGGGCATCGCCAGGGGGTGAGCTTAACACCTTTTCTAGTCTGTGATGTGTCACAGTCCACATCACATGCGTTGGTGGTCAGAGCTGTAGTAGCTTATCTCTGTAGTCACTCTCTATCGCCCTCCATAGGTCATATCTGGACCACCTCAAACGTAGTCACTCTCTCTCGCCCTCCATAGGTCATATCTGGACCACCTCAAAGCCTCAGTGTGAAATGCCTTTATCAACCGTTTCTCACAGTCACATGTTTTTAATGTGCAAATAAGTAATTCTCAATCTTTAAAGGATGTACATTCACATTATTCCTTACATAATTAAGATTTTTACTGTCATTTTATCTGTAATCATATGCAAAATATGCATACGTCGTACACATAAATATTGTTTTTAATTTATTAAATAACAATTGTTTGTTAAGATGTTCTTTTTAAGTCTGGCAATTGGGTGTCTAATCAAAAAATAATAATAACATGTTTATTCTGCCATGTGTTGAAAAACTGATCCTCGTAATATGCAAATTAGCTGATATTTAAAGATGTTTGACTAATTAGCCTATTTTAGTTGGTAAATAAATTAAGCTTGTAACAAAAAAATATATTGTATTCATGAATATTTTTAACTGGATTCAGTCTGATAAGACAAAAGCTGTCACGTTTTCCATGACAACAGCGCACTCTGCTGGCAAGTAGGCAAAGGCACCGGTTTCCTTCTGTTTACTACAGATTTTAGTACAACCATGAACGCACCCCGGACCGTCTTCTAATCACTCACACCAGGTTTCAATTCAGTTTATCAGCAAGTGTATAAATGTTTGCTCTTCTGTCCTCTGTGGTTTGGCTTGTTGTTGCGGTCATGTCCTCCATGTTGCTGAGGGTTTTTCCCCTGTGACCGTTTTGTCTTTAGTAGCCGCTTCTTTAAGTGCACTTTGATTTCAGTTACTGTTTATATGTTTTGTTGTTTGCTGTATGTTTAATTTAATTATAAAACCTGATAATGCCTGCATCTAGTCCAGGGTATTGGTTGAACTAATTGGTCAGAATTTTAAACTAACATCCTGTCTGATTAGCCATTTGGCCAATAGTTGTTATTAAAAAACATGAGAGGACTGATATATGTAACCTACATTTTTATTATATGTGAATATTTTAGAACAAATCTAAGCCATAACACAAATGTGTGCCTGCAGTGCAAGACTTAAGTGCAGTGTACCACCTCGCCCGAAAACTATGTTACCACTGGCTATATTAGAATCTTCATGAGCTACATTTTCATAGTATGCTATTTAGGACTCAAATCAGTAGTTTGTTTGTAGCTAGTTTGCTCACAGAAATATAATGCATACTTTGTTTTCCATATCTCGGGAAGAGCAGTCAACTGAACACTCCAGTACTGGGAGTGCCGCGAGTCAGAATTTATAAGTAAGTTGTTCCAGAAAGACATAGCATTATGGGTTAATATCTTATGAATACTTATAATGACATCAACCGGACAATGGTGCTACTGTGAACCATTATTGGACAACACGGACAGAAGACCAGGCCCCCTCCAAAGACCAGTCAGTTAAAATTACAAAGTTACACAATAATGATAATACCTTATGAATATATTCATGATTGTGGAAGTATTCATTTACAAACTAGTGAAATAACACATGTGAACTAAGTCAGCTATCAGTCCAACAAACATCTAACTGTATCAGCAACTTACCAGGTAAATGGCAATAGCTCCTCCAATAAGGAAGCCACAGTAGACATCAATGGCGTGATTCTTGAACTGGATGATTCTGGTCAGACCACAGATGATCCCGCCCATGATAAAAGAGAACACCAGCATTGGCTTCAGCAGCTTAGAGGAATCTGTCAGCGTAGCATTAAAGTACATCTGGTGAAGAATGAAGAAATGCCAATCAACACGCAGGAATCCATAAGAGCAAGTTAACAACTGTGGTATTGCATCAGTACAACAGCCTGGTAAATCTCCTGGTTTGAATGTGATTAGACATGGAGACGAGGAGACTGGCAAGTCAGAAACACCCCAAAATAAAATAAGCAACAGCTCAAAATGGCTGCAGTAAAAGATTGGCAAAGCATCAAAAAAGATTATACCAGGTGAAACATAAGATGATACCAGGTAAAATATACCTGTTGAAACAGTCAGAAATAAAAGATAACAATCTATCCTTGTACCTCAAATTAATCTTTAAATCTTTTTTTGCCTTGACTGTGCAGAACAATAGCATGTTAATGATTGTGTATGTGTGTCTGTGTGTGTGTGTGTGTAGCTGGACTACATACAGATGTGTGTCGGTGTAGCTGGACTACATACAGATGTGTGTTGAGTGTGTGTGTGTAGCTGGACTACATACAGATGTGTGTTGTTGAGTGTAGCTGGACTACATACAGATGTGTGTTGAGTGTAGCCGGACTACATACAGATGTGTGTTGAGTGTAGCTGGACTACATACAGATGTGTGTTGACTGTAGCTGGACTACATACAGATGTGTGTTGACTGTAGCTGGACTACATACAGATGTGTGTTGAGTGTGTGGGTGTAGCTGGACTACTTACAGATGTGTAGACTGCAGCGAAGGCTGCCAAAGTGGCATGGTGTGAGGGGAAGGACTTCCTGGAATGACAGGTGAGACCGTGAGACAGGTGAGACACGTGAGACAGGTGAGACACGTGAGACACATGAGACAGGTGAGACAGGTGAGACAGGTGAGACAGGTGAGACACGTGAGACACGTGAGACACATGAGACAGGTGAGACAAGTGAGACACGTGAGACAGGTGAGACAAGTGAGACAGGTGAGACAGGTGAGACAGGTGAGACAGGTGAGACACGTGAGACAGGTGAGACAGGTGAGACAGGTGAGACAGGTGAGACAGGTGAGACAGGTGAGACAGGTGAGACAGGTGAGACAAGTGAGACACGTGAGACAGGTGAGACAAGTGAGACAGGTGAGACAGGTGAGACAGGTGAGACCTTGAGACAGGTGAGACGTGAGACAGGAGAGACGTGAGACAGGTGAGACCTTGAGACAGGTGAGACCTTGAAACAGGTGAGACCTTGAAACAGGTGAGACCTTGAAACAGGTGAGACCGTGAGACAGGTGAGACAGGTGAGACCTTGAGACAGGTGAGACCGTGAGACAGGTGAGACCGCGAGACAGGTGAGACCGTGAGACAGGTGAGACAGGTGAGACCGTGAGACAGGTGAGACAGGTGAGACCCGTGAGACCGTGAGACAGGTGAGACACGTGAGACAGGTGAGACAGGTGAGACAGACACTACAGTGACAAACAGAATCCATTATTATATTAGAACAACTGTCAGTTATAATCATTTCCTCCACAAATCACTGACCATAATATTATCAGTTTGAGAACATATCGTGGTACTGTTATGATATTACAGGAAGCATGTGCATTCTGCTGTAGTCATTATTCCTTAACCCACTTCCTTTCTGACATGTTTACACCAAATCATTTAAAAAATATAAAGAGTCCCTTGTAGATACGTAACATTTTCTTCCTTTTTTATTTTTTCCCCTCCAAAGATTTCAGTTTGTTTTTCAATTGAGTTGTTCACGTTATGGGTGGAAAAGTGCTGACATGATTTATCTTTGTCAATTTTTTTACATCACAAAAACCTGCATTGTGGGTAGACTTCATATCCACTGTACATAAAATCTACTTAATGCCACTGTCCACCAACACTGAATTTATTTATTTAATACTATATTTGTACTATAATAAATCTGAACACAGACCACAGTCCTAGCTAATAAGACAATCAGAGATGGCTACATCTGAATGCACAATAGAAACAGAGATTGTATGGCTGACCTGCCATCACCCACACACACACAGTCACACACACAGTCACACACACAGTCACACACACAGTCACACACACACACACACAGCTGAATGTTTTAGCCAAGGCTGTCAAGTTCTTGTTTACGCAATGATTGGCAGAATGTGTACGTTGTGTCTAATCTTCTGTTCAGCCTCCCAGCAGGGAAGTTGGCATGTTTACAATTGCATGAACACTGGCCTCTAAAGCCTCCAATCAGAATGGACACTGGCCTCTAAAGCCTCCAATCAGAATGAACACTGGCCTCTAAAGCCTCCAATGAGAATGAACACTGGCCTCTAAAGCCTCCAATCAAAATGAACACTGGCCTTTAAAGCCTTGAATCAGAATGAACACTGGCCTCTAAAGCCTCCAATCAGAATGAACACTGGCCTCTACAGCCTCCAATCAGAATATCCCTCTGTTGCAGTATCTGTTTTCTAATAACAGGGGTGTGTAGACTTTTCATATCCGCTGTACAAATGTCTCTCTAATAACTGGTGGCAAAACACACGGCAAAACTGATCACAGAACAGCAGACTTACCGGCCAGCATTGATGACGGCTGGATCTATTCCTCCAGAACAAATGTCCTCAATAATGAAAGAGCTGTCATCACAGGTCATGTTGAGCGTGGTGTAGTTCGGTTTACACACAGTCAGGAAATAAGGCGCGTGGTAACCTGTTGAAAGCTGGATGATATCAGTGATAAGAGCTGTGATGCACAGGCCAAATATGTGGACCCCTGGGAGGTAGGAGATAGAAGGTAGTAGAAGATAGTAGGAGAACAAGAAGAATTTGATCAGTGCCTATAATTAAACACATATTTGCTAATTCCTGGTGGAATGGAAATGTGTCAGAGCGAGGTTACGCTAGGCTCAGCATGTACAAATAGCAACCCCTAAAGACGGTTGACCTATTTGTGTTAAATTGCATAACTTCTGGGATTGTCTAGGCAGGATTAAAACACATACTCATACCCATACAAGTGAAATCAGACGTTTACATACACCCTGGTGTAACTGAATCAGGTTCCCAGTGCTTTTTAACTGCCACTCCAAAACGTTTACCTTTTTTTCCTTTTAATCACCATAACTTTGGAAATATACTTGGGGTTACAAAAACAAGACCTACCAACAAAGCGAACAGCTCGTCGTATATAGGAGTTGAAATTACAGCCGGCAGCGTAGATATTTGCTTCGGTTTTCCCCCCAGTCTTTCTCCTGGACAGATAGCAATACAGGACACCCTCTCCTATTAATATCTGAGGAGAGATTCAACATAATACAACATGAGGGTAGGAGGTCTGAATAGTTCAATTCATGTATATCAAAACAATAACCAAATAATGTTTTATAGAAGCGAAACTGTATTCAGAAATCAGAAATTGTTTTATTGTCAAGTAAGTGTACAAGCACAACAATCACAAGCAATAAACAAATACAAACACAGACTGCAACATATTACAAAAAATATGTACGGCCCAATGTGGGTTCTGTGTGAATGTGGGGAGCAGGCTTTAGTCAGTTTGGTTCTGTGTGAATGTTTGAATTGTTTTACACTGACACCAGTAACCTCATCCTGTATCAGACACCAGTAACCTCATCCTGTATCAGACACCAGTAACCTCATCCTGTATCAGACACCAGTAACCTCATCCTGTATCAGACACCAGTAACCTCATCCTGTATCAGACACCAGTAACCTCATCCTGTATCAGACACCAGTAACCTCATCCTGTATCAGACACCAGTAACCTCATCCTGTATCAGACACCAGTAACCTCATCCTGTATCAGACACCAGTAACCTCATCCTTTATCAGACACCAACTGCCTCATCCTACGGTGTTAGTTTGACAGAACCAGGGTTTGGAAAGACATGACAGATCTTTAAACAGTATCCAATGAAAGCTTCAGACAATCCAGAGGTTTGGTAAAGAGATCTGAGCATCTACTGACCGTAGCCGCGGGACCAGCAAAGGCCAGGCTGAAGAGCATTATGAACGGGATGACCTCATTGGTAGGGTCAATGTAGGGCATGCTCAAACTGCGGTCATTACAGCTGTAACCTGACCGAACTGGTTTGAACATGTCAGTCAGCTCCAGGAAATACAGACTGACCACAGAAGAGGCCAGGATCGGGAGCTGGAATGAGAGAGACGGAAGGTTTAAAGGAGGTTGGAGGGGATAAACAGAAAATTAGTTATTTTGTTTCAGATTTTTGCAACTTAACCATTATTATCTCCCCAGGAGTGCTTATACACATTATGTGAATGACAGAGGATTTGTGTTAAGTACCTCAGGGTCAAGTTGACCCCTTCTGGCACTTCTAGTGTTAAGACAATGACGAGGGGAGAATTTCAAATTATATTAGAATTAACTTTCATAGACCTCATTCTATCACTCTGTGAAATAGTTCTGAATCTAAGGAGTAGTAATTTCCCCTTGAGATAATCACAGCTCTGGAAAGTAAAGATTAAACAATTTAACAGTCTTCTTTTGTGCTATATGGTGTTTTCCTATATATGTACAGATCTGAGCAACCAATTATTTACTAAACAGTCCCACAGGGAAACTGAGATTTCTTGTGTTCCGTCCTTTCGAACGAACAACCCAGCGCGCGCACACACACACACACACACACACACACCCACACACACACACACAACTCCTGTAAGCATTGACGTGGGTGGTTGCATTCCTCCCACTTCCAGCTCTGTTTTTCATCGGGGAGGTGGGAGCTTAATAACTGTTAATATTATATGATAGAGAGAGAGAGACAGACTACTAGAGCCAGACTGCTAAAGCCAGACTGCTGGAGACAGACTGCTGGAGACAGACTGCTGGAGCCAGACTGCTGGAGCCAGACTGCTGGAGACAGACTGCTAGAGACAGACTGCTAGAGACAGACTGCTAGAGACAGACTGCTAGAGACAGACTGCTAGAGCCAGACTGCTAGAGCCAGACTGCTAGAGACAGACTGCTAGAGCCAGACTGCTAGAGCCAGACTGCTAAAGACAGACTGCTAGAGACAGACTGCTAGAGTAACCCTATTTACTATGATATTGACATTCTAAATACTACTAACTAACCCTAACTACGACTTATTGACATTCTAAATAGTATACTACTAACAACCCTAACTACGACTTATTGACATTCTAAATACTACTAACGAACTAATCCTAACTACGACTTATTGACATTCTAAATACTACTAATAGCACATTTCAATAGTAAAGAGCAATGTCGTTAATTAGCTGGTAAAAAATCTGGCTGGCTGGTAAATGCTGTCGATGTCTACAGACTAGCTATAGTCAAGAGTGTGTAGGAAGATCATCTATTCTGTGTCACCACGGGCAACGCCACTGACAACATCAGTGCAATGGAGCAAAATGAATGGAGGAGATTACAGTGTTTAGGCCATCAACTTCATCTTGCCATAGATTAATTTAGGTTCACTAGGCTATATAGTTTAGGTTCCACACCAGGCTATATAGTTTAGGTTCGACACTAGGCTATATAGTTTAGTTTCGACACCAGGCTATATAGTTTAGTTTCGACACCAGGCTATATAGTTTAGGTTCACTAGGCTATATAGTTTAGTTTCGACACTAGGCTATATAGTTTTGTTTGAGGTATAATGATAAGGGTAATTATATATGCACTTTCTGAAACAACTTTACACAGTTTTGATAACATTGTGTTCATTATTAACGTTAACATAGCCTGTCTATGATGAAATGCCGACTGCACACATACACATGCTTAGTATTGGGTTTCCACTAATCCCCTGATCATCCTTATTGCTTGTAGCCATTTTGTTCTCCTTTCCGGTTCTGTGTGTTTATTAGTAAGAATGTAGAACATCCATTCATAATTTGTTTACTGGCGGTACAGAAAACGACACAGCAACTCTTCGGCATGATTGTCACTTTGTCACTAAATTTTTTCGACCCTCGGGCAAAATTCACATCACGTGACGGGGCGTTCCCGGGGGCGTTCCCAGAACAACCATCAGTATGTATACATTTACAAAATCAGCCTCTGCTGATCCTGATTCGCTATTCCTGCGCATCATCATTACCACGGCAACGGTGAGGCTGACATCCAATCAGCGGCCGTTCCACACATGGACGCTCACGCCCACACAGCCAGGCTCATACAGGTGTGAGCGACTCCAGCTGACCAGTGACAAGACGCGTTATAAGATGTGTTTTATCCGAGCGATTTAACACAAAAATGGTCAAATAATTAAAAAATACTTTCGTAAACGAAACGTTAATTTCAACAGGAATCGTGAATCTCGGGCCCCAGCTAAAACGTTCCCCTTTCTTGATAACAGATGTGGGTGTAGAGGGATGATATCAGTATGTGAGAATAAGAACGCCATATTATCATTGGTACCAATTCATATTAGAAGGAATAAATATGTAATAACAGATACAATAAACAAACATATTTTGCACTCTCACCATTAACCCTCTTTGAACGTGACTGTCATATCAATGCATCCCATTTATTATAATGGTACAGATGATGCTCCTCTAGCTGGGACCGATGTGTGTGCGGCTTACCAATATGACACGGCTGCATACCAATATGACACGGCTGCATACCAATATGACACGGCTGCATACCAATATGACACGGCTGCATACCAATATGACACGGCTGCATACCAATATGACACGGCTGCATACCAATATGACACGGCTGCATACCAATATGACACGGCTGCATATCAATATGAATACAATATGACACAGCTGCATACAATATGAATACAATATGACACAGCAGCTTATAATATAAATACAATATGACACAGCTGCATACAATATGAATACAATATGACACAGCTGCATACAATATGAATACAATATGACACAGCTGCACACAATATGAACACAATATGACACAGCTGCATACAATATGAATACAATATGACACAGCTGCATACAATATGAATACAATATGACACAGCTGCACACAATATGAATACAATATGACACAACTGCATACAATATGACACGGCTGCATACAATATGAATACAATATGACACAGTTGCATACAGTATGACACAGCTGCATATCAATATGACACAGCTGCATATCAATGACACAGCTGCATTTATGCTGACACTCACTGCATATCAATGCAAAACAAGACATTGCTTTCATTGAATGATTAAGCCACCTACCTCAACGAAATAGAAGCAAGGCAGCAATGTAACGCTGTCTTTGGTCACCTTTCCTTTTAATCTCTCTTTCGCCGACATGATAAACCTCCTGTCTCTCCTTTGAGAGGCCGGAGACAAAGAGTTGTATTTAAATCCGCCCGTAATTTTGGCAATATAACAGATTACTCTTGTGAATCTGCTGGTTTCTCCTCCATGTGTAGATCGAGTGGGTCCAGATCCACCAACACACCAGGTACTCAGATGCGCACCAGGGTCGGTGTATTAAAGCCTGTATCCAATGGAACAATTCAATGCTTTATTTGGTAGCTTATATCTACACGGGAAACGTGCTCAACAAATTGCATTATACTACTGCCTATTTAGCTGCGCGACAATGATATTGGTCGAGACGCAAAATGCCAAAAAATCGATGGAAGTGACGTCAGAACGATTGTGCTAAAACCCGAGGCTATTTTCTCCACGGACGGCGCGCATGGGAGTAGCCTATACGTGCACAATATGTTGTATATAGATGCTCCAGTTCCGCTATGAGGGAGACGAGGAGAGACATCAACCGGCTAATAGAGAGGTTCTGGTCTGTACAATTACACTAAAGATTAAAATGAAATCATGTGTCTGTGTTCTATGTTCAGTGGTTCCCAACCTGTGTCAGGAGGACCCCCCCTGGGTACTTGGTCTATCAACAAGGGGTACTTCAGAACACTGACTTACTAGTCAAATGAACACGGTGGGGTACTAGTCAAATGAACACGGTGGGGTACTAGTCAAATGAACACGGTGGGGTACTAGTCAAATGAACACGGTGGGGTACTAGTCAAATGAACACGGTGGGGTACTAGTCAAATGAACACGGTGGGGTACTAGTCAAATGTCCTCTGGACTCTCCCGTTCCAGACCAGTGTAAAGCTCACTCACTATGTAGTGTGTGAGGAGATCATGCTCTATGATCCTGTCATTTAAAAAGACAACATGACTGTAGAATAGAGGCTGAACTTTCTATGTCTTCATTTTACTTAGCAGCAAATAATGTAAAATAACAAAGCACCCCCTCTAATCAATTTCAGGAAGAATGTGTGTATAGATATTTATGTAACTAATATTTTCCAAAAAATAGTATATGTAATTCACCAAAAAAATCATAATAACATAACATTAATAATGACACTACCTTACAAAATTCAGAATAGAGTGATATAGTTATGTGTTTAGCCACATAATTAGAGAAAGAGAGAACAAATAGTGAAGTGAATAAAGCAAGAGCAGACCGGGGGTGGGAAATTCACAAGTGTCTTCGCCCACAAAAAGCCAAACGGTAAGAGTGAAGTGTAGAGAAAGGCAGAGCATAGAAACAGAAGAGGGTGAACAGAGCTACAGAAGAGTTTATTAAACAGAACTACAGAGGAAAAGCAGTCTGGATACACAGAGGAACCATCAAACATGGACTTGCTCGGTAGAAAATGAGTTTTTAATTGTGCCTTTGCCAAATTAGACTGATTATTACAATTGAGATGTATTAACTAAATCCAAGTAGAAAATATACAGAACTTTAACACAGAGAAGGTTAGAGGTCTCTAGTTGCCAAAAGACCATTACAGCATACCAGTTAAATGTTGTCTAGTGGGAAAAACGTTCACCTTTCTCCATCTATGACCCCATTCTACAGGCTCATTGGCTAATATTTCTTAATTACCAGTTTGACTCATCACTTAAGTTTTAGTCATTTGTGGTTTTAGTGTAAGTCTTAAAAAAAAACACAGAAAATGGTTAAAAACAGCAAGAGTTGCTGCCCCCCCCCCATAACACTGTCAGTGTTTTTTGCAAAGAAAACAAACAGTACCTCAGGACTAAAGACACATTTCCTTTGGTCCCAACAGATCCTCATGTAGAATCATACTTCACTACAACACGTGATCACATTGTCCATCTCAATGTTGGACGCATGCTACATCTTCACTACGATCATCACTACAATCATGTTCCATCACTACATGCTTAGTTACGGTCAGAGAAATGACCCAGAAAAACAGAACAGACCTTCAAGTAAGGGTCAAAGAACATCTAGACAGCATTTACAATAAGGGAACATCTCCGGCATCATGTTTAGAGGGCGACGTCTACAATGGTATCCCGCTAAACACAGCTGTGACAGTAATTGTAATCAATCTCAACAACAGTTTATGGCTCTGCCTGAAGGTGACGACATGAAAGCAAACAAACCGTGAATTTCAACACCAGGTGGGCTTCTGCAGTCCATTTGTCAGATTCCTCATCAACATTACAAACCTAAAGTGTAAAATCCAAACTATTAAATCTAGACTTAAAGGATGAATGTCAAGGAATTTACTGAACTAGGGAAGCAAACCAAATCACAAGCCAACAGAATGTGCCTAGACCTCAACCGCTTGTAGAAACACAAGGAGGCTAAAACGATGAGAATATTTCACAGAATAAGGCACATTTTAGCTGATTATAAAATATTGGGTAACAAATAAGTTCTGAAATCCATGAGGGGAAGTTCTCCTACTACACAATGGTGTGAAGGACAGGGGAACCCTAGATGGGGCTTGTTTAACGCATGAAAAACATACAAACTACCATCACATCTAGTTGGGGACTTCTGATAATCAATATGTTCTAAAAGGAATGACTGATTCAAATGTTTTCCTAAGCGCTGCATACAACGGTGGGCTTCCCTGTGTGGACTGTGAACTAACCCACACACATTGAGGTTTGTGATGGGAGGGTTTGTGGAGATGTTCATTCCTCTAGATTGTAGACTTTGAGAAGGAGACCTTCAGGTGATGGTTTCTGCCCATGTCATAATTGTGCAGGTCCATCAATGCCTGAATGGCCTCCTCAACTGTAGACATTTGGAGTAGCGCCATCTTGTGGTCTCTACATTGGTTGGGAAGGAGATTAGACAGTCACAACATGTCCCACACAACTGAGAAAATGACAAAGATGTTGACACATATCCAACTGTGGATATCAAAGGCCTACGTCTGGGAAATCACTTTATAGGGCAGCAAACATTTCTCTTACTGGAAGAACTTGAAGGCCTTCACTGTGCCCCCGGCGTTAGAGAACAGCAGTCGCAGATCCTCCTCAGTTACGTCCTCCCTGTCAAGCCCGAAACTGACCGTGAGCAAAAACACATTCAGACATGTCAAGTACATAGTTGTGGCAAAGCTGTTCATCCAAACCTACTGCCATCTCATACAAGAATAACACATTCTGAAGCTAGCTGTTCATCTAAACCTACTGCAATCTCATACAAGACTAACACATTCTGAAGCTAGCTGTTCATCTAAACCTACTGCAATATCATACAAGACTAACACATTCTGAAGCTAGCTGTTCATCTAAACCTACTGCAATCTCATACAAGACACATGCTTACGCTATTCTAACTAGGGCTGCAACTAACGATTATTTTTATAATCGATTAATCAGGCAATTATTTTTTTCGATTAATCGATGAATCGGATAAAAACTAAAAAGCATTAATATCCAACCCTTTACTGAAAAACAGAACTGACAGTGCAAAAAATGTTCAGAAAGTGCACAAACAGGTTGCTTGAACATCCCTGAGCTAATGAATAATAAAAAGTGCACGACAATGTTTATTTTTATTAAGGGCCTATAAAGAAAAATACAATTCAGAAAACTTAGAATGATTTGTTTGAACCTCAGAACTTGTTCTCTACACTACACTCACAGACGTACAGTGTCACAAAACTCTCACTCACAGACGCACACACAAACTCTCCGCATCACGCACACACAAATTCTCCGCATCAAGGAGATGACGTGTTTCCGTTTAAGGTGCTGTATCATCACCGTGGTGCTCCCGTTCCATATGTGATGTCGCTTTTGCATATCTTGCAATTAACACACTTTTTTGATGTATTTACTTAGTGTGAAATGCTCCCACACTTCGGTCGAATTGATTTTGCCGACTCCGCCATCAAAACAACGTTACAGCTCCGCACCGCACCGCACTCAACTCAATTGCTTTTATCTCCGCGACTGAGTGGCGTGTCGATAATGAAATTTGTTGCCAACTTTTTTAATTATCGATTTTATCGATTAGTTGTTGCAGCCCTAATTCTAACATATTCCAACCAGCGAGAAAAACATAGTCCGTAAATTCAGTCCAATGTTGAAAATATGTAAACCACCACCACAGCATTTAAGAACTCCGGACGAAACGTACATATTTGCCACAATTCTCATTACACTATGAATAATCCTATTGAACATAAACCAACATTTATTTACTCAAATAGCCAGACTTCCAACTCACGGAACATTAGAGAGGTGGAGCGTGGCTGACGGAGGGAAGATGTTTTGAAAGTTCTTTGAGCCCGGCTTCTTGAATCGGTGCAGGGGGGAGTTGGTAAAGTCCTTGGTTAGGCCCTGGTCGTCCAGCCCTTCCCTTGGCAGCTGCACCGTCTGGTGCTTAGAAAGCGTGACACGGATAATCTTTCCGTACATCTTCTGGCCGTTCAGGTGGCTCATCGCTTGGAGAGAACAGGAACATAGAAATCGCAGTTTAGTGACATATCGGGTGTGTTTCATTTGGAGTCTTGTCTCTACTAATCAAGTGTTTGAGGCTGGGTGTTTGTAAAAGCACTTGTGACAACCATCGTTGTAAAATGGGTTTATAAAATACAATGCATTTGATTGATTTTAAATATAAAGGGAGCATTTTAGTGTAACCTGTCCTCACATATCCAGTCTTAAGACTCAAACAGCAGTGCAAGTGAATAAGGCAGGGATCAGGCAGAGCAAAACTAAATGGATGCTATTCAAGGAGGGATTAAATTAGAGTTCAGAAATTTGAGACAAGGACAAGAGGCACAGAGACGTGATTACTCACCCAGCTGGGCCTGGTTCCCATCAGACATCTGAATAAGAGCGCTGTCCTTCTTGTTGTAGAGGATTTTTACACGCTGAGCATCCCCGTACACCCCTTATATATCACAATAGGCAGGACAGAGGCAGAGGAAGATGAGGAGAGGCAGAGGAAGATGAGGAGAGGCAGAGGAAGATGAGGAGAGGCAGAGGAAGAGGAGGAGAGGCAGAGGAGGAGAGGCAGAGGAGGAGAGGCAGAGGAGGAGAGGCAGAGGAGGAGAGGCAGAGGAGGAGAGGCAGAGGAGGAGAGGCAGAGGAGGAGAGGCAGAGGAGGAGAGGCAGAGGAGGAGAGGCAGAGGAGGAGAGGCAGAGGAGGAGAGGCAGAGGAGGAGAGGCAGAGGAGGAGAGGCAGAGGAGGAGAGGCAGAGGAGGAGAGGCAGAGGAGGAGAGGCAGAGGAGGAGAGGCAGAGGAGGAGAGGCAGAGGAAGAGAGGCAGAGGAGGAGAGGCAGAGGAGGAGAGGCAGAGGAAGAGGAAGAGAGGCAGAGGAAGAGGAAGAGAGGCAGAGGAAGAGGAAGAGAGGCAGAGGAAGAGGAAGAGAGGCAGAGGAAGAGAGGCAGAGGAAGAGGCAGAGGAGGAGAGGCAGAGGAAGAGGAGGAGGAGAGGTAGAGGAAGAGGAGGAGAGGTAGAGGAAGAGGAGGAGAGGTAGAGGAAGAGGAGGAGAGACAGAGGAGGCAGAGCAAAGTAGAGGGTGGAGGAGTGAACCATGAAGGACAAAGTTAGTGCTTCAGATACAGATTAAATATGAGACAAAACGTTGGGGCAATTATCCCTACAAACCAGTCATAGAACAGAGTGGACTAGAACAATGGACTAGAGATGGTCTAGACTGAGAAAGAGAGAATAGAAAAAAAGCAGAGAAATCCCTCCAAAAAACAAGCTTTATGAAATGGCAAAAACAAACTACATGCCAAATAATTAATCATGCATTAACATATTTTGTAAATGAGTGAGACAAAGAGAGACACTAGAGGCTATGAAGGAAGAAATAATTATGTACAACAGAATCAAAATGACTGACTAAACAAAAATGTAATGAAACTGTCACTGACCATTGGAAAACACTAACCATAAATAAAATGAGAGAGAAAACAAACAACACAGAGAAAGTAAAAAGAAAAGAGAAAAGGTAGAGTGCTAACGATCACATACCGAAGAGGGTAAACAGACTTTGGGGCGTAATCATCTTTAGAAGGAGAGAAGAGCAAGCAGCATAAGACAGGTAGAGAGGTAGAAGAGTCGGAGGTAGAGAGCGGAGATGCACAGATCATCCATAACCAAGGGTGGTTCCCGTAGAATGGACAGGTGGTCATGGAGCATGGGTTCAAGGAAGTTAATTGGGGCAAGTTGGTCCAAGGAAAAACAGTTGTTCAAGCACAAAGCATGAACATATGGAAAACATGGGTAGGAAAGGAGGGAAGGTGGTAGGAAAGGAGGGAAGAAGGTGGTAGGTTGAGAACGTGACACATGAGGAAAGGTGGGAATGAACGAGGGGTATGAAATGAGGGTTCAGCAATGGAGTGTAAATGTAAAAAAATAGAGAATTGGGAGGGGAAGCAAAAATTGAAATACAGGTCAGTACATTAGAAAGGCAGGAGTTTGGTATGCTGTGTTTGTTTAATCCCAAACATACGTGAGGAATTAATAGTGCCAAATGGCAACACATAAGACAGAAATGTGAAAATAGTATATTTACTGAAGCCTAGGCAAAAGTAATGAGAGGGGCGTGGCCAGGAGCAGGCAGAAGAGTCCCACAAGTTTAGGTTTTAGTGTCCGTCAGAACATTTAATGTTGGCTTATTGGTTAAAGCAGGTGACAGGATGTGCAAACCTTTTTCAATTTCAAAAGTAAGAGTTGGGCCATGCAGGTAAAAACATAAAAAGCACCTAACAGAGTTATGGTATTAACAGAAAATATCATGTTAAAGTCCACAAACCCAGTGTTGGAGGGGATGAATAATAGAATAGTTATATTATTTCAGAGAATTGATAGCAAGAATACAGCATAGATAAAGATATAGCATAGAGTGACAGCATGAGAAATAGTGAGGTGGTTGGTTTAGAGCCCACAGTCTATACCCACATGACATAGTGAGGTGGTTGGTTTAGAGCCCACAGTCTATACCCACATGAAATAGTGAGGTGGTTGGTTTAGAGCCCACAGTCTATACCCACATGAAATAGTGAGGTGGTTGGTTTAGAGCCCACAGTCTATACCCACATGAAATAGTGAGGTGGTTGGTTTAGAGCCCACAGTCTATACCCACATGAAATAGTGAGGTGGTTGGTTTAGAGCCCACAGTCTATACCCACATGAAATAGTGAGGTGGTTGGTTTAGAGCCCACAGTCTATACCCACATGAAATAGTGAGGTGGTTGGTTTAGAGCCCACAGTCTATACCCACATGAAATAGTGAGGTGGTTGGTTTAGAGCCCACAGTCTATACCCACATGAAATAGTGAGGTGGTTGGTTTAGAGCCCACAGTCTATACCCACATGAAATAGTGAGGTGGTTGGTTTAGAGCCCACAGTCTATACCCACATGAAATAGTGAGGTGGTTGGTTTAGAGCCCACAGTCTATACCCACATGAAATAGTGAGGTGGTTGGTTTAGAGCCCACAGTCTATACCAGGGGTGGGCAAACCATGGCCCGCGGGCCGAATCCGGTATTGAGCGTCTGACACAAAATGCAGGTAAAACTAAATGGACACAAATGACTGGTTTTTCTAACATTCCCTAAATCCTTTTCTCAAATCAGACTGAGACAGAATCAAAGGATAAAAATGTTGATGGCAACATCAGAAGTACGGGATTAGAGGAAGAGTTGCATACTGTATGAGAGATTAATCAGAGGGGAGATCACTGACCTCCTCGTTGAGGTTGCTGACCAGAAGCACACCACTGCATCCAGAGTGTCCAGACAGAGCAACCCTCCCTGCTGCTGCCGCCGCCGCAGCCGCCGCACTAAGAGGACTGATCGCCCCTGGAAAAATGGTCAGAGAATGGAGTGTTAAAATGGGAAAAAGGTCCAGCACAGAGTCCAGCACATACACAAATAGAGTGGCCACAGAAAATATTCAGTTGCTTTCTTTCAATTATCAAACTGAATTTGTAACCGATTAGTTTTTGGTACCTACACAATAACTCATACAGGGCAAGCAGTGCAACTCTGGTTTACTCTGGATCTACTACACACAGTAGTAGATCGGCTTGAAAGCACATTCTCCCACTGCCAAAGTGATTTCAGGAACATATAAAATATTCCCGAATAATCGTCCTCTAGATAGCAGATAAACAGCAGGCGTGAAGTAGAGAGTGATAGAAAGAAATGATAAAGGAAAGCAGAAGTACCTCCACCCTGTGAGAGAGAGAGCGAAGATGGAAACCCTCCAGCACCAGAGTAGGCAGATACCATTCCAGAGGGGGTACCTGTGGAACATGTGGGAACATGTGGGAACATGTGTACCGGGACGATGCTTAAGATACAGCTGGGAGGGACTAAATATAACGTATAATTAGGGCTGGGCGATAAAACGATAACGATATGCATCACGATAGACACGTTATCAATAAAAATCTGTTTGATAAAACGGTAATATGCGTGAGGAATAGAAGAGAAACAGGTGACAGGGTAAGGGAGGTCTTACCAAGCAAAGAGGAGTCTTTGTTGAGCGCCGCAGCCATTGCTGGGTCAACAGCAGGCTGTCCATCACCAGCAGGAAGCTCTGGGCGTGTGTAGTCACGGCTCTTATCATTATTGTATTTCACATTGAGGTTGATGAGTTTGGAAAAGTCAATTCGCAGTGTGCAGCAAGAGTTGTAGATGTTCTGGCCATCGAGGGACTGAAAAAAAAAATGTATTAGTACGCAAGTTGGTTTGATAAAGATAACTGATGAACCTTACCCTAACCACAGATGTTAACAGAGAAATAAAACCACAGACGTTAACAGAGAAATAAAACCACAGACATACAAAACCCTGATATTGGTATTCTTCTCACCAGCCTGGCTTGTTGGGCATTCACTGGTTCACTAAACTGTAGTAGGGCCTGGAACTGGTTGTTCTTGGTGAATGTGATGATCTTCATGACCGTTCCAAACTTTGAGAAGATCTGCTGAAGGACATCCAGAGTAACGGGGTAGAACATGTTGTCAATAATTATCCTAAGCACCGGGCTGGGAGCCTGGGCAAGAACACTGTCCAGCGCTGTGTTGTCTGAGTTTGGAGAGCCACCATCTTGTACTGCTGACACAGCCTGAAGGACGGCCTGCGCACGCTGGATAAGGACATATGAAATATAATGTCAAAGTGTTACAACAGAAAGTTGCTCCATGAAGAAATGTCATGCACAAGTATCGCCTGAATACGGTCAGAATCCCACCTGGTTGAGTGCGCTGTCAGTCTTCAGCTCTTTGTGGTTAGAGAATTGGATGAACACAGGGACGTTACGAACCTGGGGAATTACTGCCATATAGTAGTTCACCATGGTAACAGCTGCTTCCTCTGTACCTAGTTCCAAAAAAGCCTGGTACATTGACAGGGAGGACAATTTCAAGAAAGAGGACAAATTCCTACTTTGCATTATATCACTGCATGTAGTTGTATGCACTTTAGTCTTGGTTAGAAAAAGGTTCTGGTCTGTATTAGGAATGTGCATAACTGATAAACATGAGCGTTAATAGAGGAAGCACTATGGTAGACTCACAAAACTCCACTACAGAACTAGACGCCTATTTATTATCAACACATAACACAGAGTTTATTGGATAGAGAGGTCTAAAGAAGCTAGATAACCAAGCTAGCCAGCTATATGCCATTTGCTAAACCCACCATTTTCTGAACAATCATACAAACACTGTTTCTGAAGTTTTTGCCCTTTCTGGTTTCTATGCTTTCTCCCTTCTACCCAGTTGGTCATAAACCAGCTCAATAGATTAAGGAACAATCCCTAAATCTACTCAATGACAAACAAACCCATGCGTCAGGAGCCCAGGATTTAAGCTGTGCATTGATTCTGTTGTAGCAGAAATAATACTGGTCTGTTAGTCAGCCTTTGTTAACTGCCTTAATCTCACCATTATGACGACAATAAACTACTTTCTGCAGAAAGATAACTGGTGTCCGAGGTACTTTACCCAGAAAGCACTGAGTGTCGGCACGATATAAGCTTCTTTTGATATACATTTCAATTGACCGTTGAAATGATTTATTTAAGCGCTCTGCTAATTAACAATCCCACATCTGAATGCAGTAATGCCATTTTAGTCTGATTATACATAAACAAATTGATTTCCGTTCATGGGAACGCTACTTTTCACACCAGAAAACACTCCCACTTCAGCCTCTCGAAGACACAATCTTGGACTTAAAATAAATTACTTTTTAAAGCCAGTTTTTGCTGAATGTTTAATATGTTGTTGTATGCCCAACCCCACAGAGGTTAAAGGCCAATAAGTAGAACCCATTCTGCAGCAGTACTGAAGACAGCTGGACCACCCTATCAGCCACCTTAGTTAATGTTAATGAACAACAGACACTGTGCGGTCAACCTGATTCTAGTGGACGGTCTATTGAGATTACAGTAATGAATATGGCTACAAGTTTGCCCCTCCGACTGACTTTTACACTTTAAATAACTCACCTGATTCTTGCCCTTTAACATGAGGATGTTGGTGACCTTGCCGAACGGTAAACCAAGAGCGATCACCTCTGTTTCTGATACTTCGCTGGGAAGCTTTCTAATGTGGAGGACTCTGGATGGGGGACTCTCCATTCTGTCCTCCACGCGTAGTTTTTTACTGGTGTCATTTCCATTAGCTATGAAATCAAAAATAAAAGTTCAGATTTAATGTAAAACCTTTAAAATATGTAACGGACCATTCACTGCAGTCAACATCATAAGAAAACAATTGTGTAAAATATATGTAAGGAAACTAAATATTCTCACCAGTCACAGAGTTAGGGCTGGTGCTGTAAAGATTCAACTCATCAGAGCCCCTCTGTAAAATAAAAAGGAATATCAGAAACAGCTAGTAGGAAGTTTCTTACAAGGCAGCTCTACACAGTTTTAGGCTGGATACCCAGTTGTGACAACTGCTGAAGTAAAAAAAAGTGCTTACAACCTTCTTTAGTTTAAATACATTTCAGTTTAAGAAATTATCAAGATTTTTTTCCATCAAATTTGTCCCCACTAACTTTCTATCCATATAAGCAGATCTAGATTCAGAAACATGTGCTCTCCTCGCATCTACAGTTCTGACACACTACAACTTTGATCATTACGACCTACTGCTACAGCCACTGGACTAAATGTAAAAAATAATCAATACCAATTTGTCATAGATTTTAAAGCATTTCTACAACAACTGTAACTTGCTGAAACAGCAATATCATGTCACCTGAATATTGTCAACTCAATAGAAAGTGAGAGACTAAAAAGTCTCTTTAATAATAGGATAACACGTACCTTCACGCCACCAGCAACATCACTGACAATGCTGAAAAGCAGGGAACATTTAAATGTCAGATGCACACAAAGGAATACAATTTTGTTAACTTACCCAAAACACATTTTCAATATTGTCAAGGAGCATTAAGTTATCTGGGTATAAACAGTAGCTGGTCTCCATACTGAAGTTAATTAACATTACGTTCCTATTTGCAGATCAGTGAACACCAACCTACAGGCATTACTGTACCTGGATAAAACTGGTTTTGGTTGTGGATTTGGAAGTGGATTGGGAGGTTTCGAAAAGCAACGATTTATAGTCCATAATAGTCCACAATAGTCCCTAGCCAATGTGTGTATGATATTATTAGTGTTCAAAAAACACACGGACGAGACAAAGGGAACAAGCTAACTAGGTGGCTAACTACTGCAGATATATATATCCATAACGACACAAGTGTGATTATATGTGCATTTGCATAAACGCAGCTACACACTCATTTAATCAATAGTTAAAGAGTAACCATATTTCTTAATGTGAAATGCAAAAACAATTTACCTAGTTATTTAGAAGGATAACTAGCTCGCTAGTTGTGGTCGGCTGTCCGCTATAATTAACGTTAGCATTAGCATATAGCTATTGTCTGCTGTCACACCAGTGATGCTATTGTCACTATAGCCTTTAGTATATGGGGCTAACCACCATGTCCATGACTATAGCCTTTAGTATATGGGGCTAACCACCGCCATGTCCAGAAAGGTTATGTGGCCCCGGCTCGAGTTAACGACTATATCTATTTATTTATTTATCTATCTATATGTTAAAAACGTAGCAAGCTTTCAAACTAACATTAAATATCTAAATATAGCTGTAGCGAGCTAACTTAGTTGCCAACCAGCACAGCAATAATGGTGGCATCTCCGGCACATCATCACACATTTTATCCATCAAAAATAAATAAATACCAGCTTCAGCATCAATTGAAAACCTATCACATACCCGTCCATTGCCGGATGAAGTTAATTTTAGCGTTTAATTTTTCTTTGAACCACTACTACACACCGACCATGGATTCCAACACAAGCGCAAACAGCAAAATGGTCGCTATGTGTTATATGCGCAGACTAACGGATAAGGCCGAAAAAACACGAGATGTCTCCTGGACTACCGAGTATTGTTCGTTCAGCAGGACCACGCCTACAATTCCAGAATACACTAGAACAGTACATTTACATTACATAAATGGCGTGTGCTTGCATATCTTCATGCATCACCTCAATAGAAGATGTAACGTCCATTTTCTGTGCAATTGAGTCTACGAATCGGACTCATACGTTCAGGGCGTTATGCAGAAGAGGACTGGCCACCCCTCAGAGCCTGGGTCTTCTCTAGGTTTCTTCCTAAATTCGACCCATCAGGGAGTTTTTCCTAGCCACCAATTGTTTCAACTTGATGTGTGCTCTGTTGAATTCATGCTGGGTGATTGTAAAAGCACTTAGTGACAACGTTGTTGTAAAAAGGGCTTTATAAAATAAATTTGATTGTGTGATTGTGCAAAATTGTATGTGCTTGAAAGCATAAGTTCATACGTTTAGTTAGTGCTTGATAGCTATACTTGACAAGCTTGTAAAATACATTTTAAACACATTTTACAAAGCCACAATAATGTAACAAAATTCAGCTTGAGTTGCAGGCATATTTTGACCCTATTACTCTTGTCTATGTTTCTAGATCAAATAAAAGCACTTGCAGCTAATTTGGAGTCCATCGCTCAGCAGACCAGGCTTATTATAATTATATATTCTCTGTCTATTTATTTATCCTATTATTATTTTTGATTGCTTTAAATAAATAAATAAAATCTTTAAATATACAATGTGGGCTTGAGTACACAACTTGAACAACACTCAAAGTGTTGATAAACTGCATGCTCTAATATGTTCTAATATAGCCAGGAATTTGCATAGGCTTTTATGAATTTCAAGAGACAACACCCATTTAAAACTGCTTTTTTGTGGCTGGGTGACACAGAACACTTATGACAACAAGCATCATAAACCATTTTCGATCAAAGAGATAAGAATCATATATCATGACTGGGAGATTTAAATCTGTTCAAATTCTGAAGGAAACAGAAATTGAAGAAAATTTGGCATTCTTGTGAGTGCTCACTCAAATATTGTTCTGTCTGTTCCGGCAGCAGCAGGCAATTCATTTAACCAAATTAATATGATATGAAATTCCTCTCAAACATTTTACAAAAAGCGTTGTGCACTTTCTAATGTCATTTCTTGGCACGATACTAGACTGCTCCTGGCTCCACCAGTGGGCAAAGTCTCCTCAGTTTAACCTGCGCCACCTCAGTCCTGTATCTCTATTTTTCATAACATTTTACTCTTGACATTATATGAAGTTATCATCAAGTATTTGCGTCCGTAAGTCATTTTGGATAGCAACTGGTAAATTTGATTGTTAGATGCCTTAACTCCTAGGCCATCCTGCTAGGCTATTTAAAAGCAACAATGATAAATATTTAAGATAATTAATTAAAATGATAGTTAACTTTTTCAAGTTTGTCTTTTTAAAAACAAAAACATTTAAAAACATGCTGTGCAATGGGAACACTGGATTATTTCTTCTTATTATTTGCATAATAATAGAATATGATCCATCCAACTTTAAATTATTGTAAGTTTAAGAAATATTTAAAAATCCTAGTTTGTATTTGCTTATGCAACGTCCTACTAAATTCATTGACACATAAAGGATCGTCAGCTCGCACACAATCTCATCAATTCATAAGTTAAATCAGTCAGTCAATACTTCAAACAAAAATAAATGATGTTATTATAATGCATTTTTAATTAAAAATGAAAACTATCACGACTGTAACAAAATGTCACAATAAATAGCATCATCCTCCTACAGGTCCGAGGACACACTCCAAGGTCAAAGTACATTTGACACATTTACATTTGACACATTAACATTATAAACATTTACAGTGAAGTTTAATATTTAATCTGTAAACTGTGTGAAGTTGGTTGTGTGAAGTTGTACATAATTGCACTTTTATTGCTGCTTTTATAAATCACACTGTAAGGTCACTTCTAGTGATAAAAATAAATTCTTCCATTTGTTTGCTGTGGTTTGTCATTTTCTACTTAAATACTTGTTGTGCATGACAAGTATTTTGTCTCTACTGTATGTTACAAAATGGAGCATGCCTCCTGAGTAGAGACTTCAGTAAGAGTCTGACAACACACATCTATTACATCCTATGCTGGTGAGAACACAGATTTCAAGTAATGTTCCATTTTTTGTACACACCTCATGATATTTGTGAAAGAGCTTTACAGCTTCCAAAATTATTTTAAAAAACATTGTACATTCTATTCAATGTTATTGTGGTAATGTACACAAATGGGTGGACAACTATAATATACAAACAACAGGTACCACGGAACAAGAGATGGGTTTAATATTTGTCTGAATTTGTCCAGCCATAAAGCCTCACTGTTAATTATCTTCCTAACTATCGGGTCCGAGATGCTACGCAGTTCCAACAGCATTTATAATGGTCCCTCTATAGCGGAGAATGTAATGCTCATTTTATTTGCAGTTGGTCAGAGCAAATAAATCTAGTGGTACCACACAGCGTTTACCTCAAGCTTGTCACAGGATGCTAAGGACTCTCATAGATACAGTATTTCCAGTCCATGTGCTGTTTGATACAAACATGTCCATGAACTACTTGAACCAGACAGAACTTCATCATTGCCTTCTTCAACACATCAATGCACTTTCCCATTCTGTAGCGTTTCCACTTTCCCTTTTCCTGGAGAGCGCAGGACGCTAATACAGCCACGTGCCATTTTATGCATCCACATAACGTTCATAATGTCTAGACAGAAGCTTGGGCCAATCCAGGCACAGCGACCACCTACTGTGACCCGGTAGAAGGGCTCCGTCCCGTACACAGCGTACATGCGACTGTAGTACAGAGGCATAACCGCTATCCTCACCACGAAGAAAGAAGCTGTCATGGCAACACCATTGGCCATATTTGGAAATGACTTTTTGGGATAACCAAGAACTTCTAAGAACCAGCTGAAAGACAGATACAGTTGGTACAATTATGGACACAGAGTGAGAGAGCATTAATTGGTAGTGATTTCTTTGGCAAATAAGAGGCATTAATCAAACGTGTGGTTATAATTTGTATGTATGTGTACAGTTTGAAGCAATAGGCCTAAGTAGCATAGCACATTGACTCAATATATGGGATCAGCCAGCATGATATATTTCCAGTCAATGTGCTTGGGATCTGCATGTTCATCTAACTCTGAGGAAGTACATTAAATTGACAAAATGAAACAGTAATGTAAATCAACCAAAAACTATAGCTACATCTCATATCTGCACCTAGTACAGAACATCTCATATCTGCACCTAGTACAGAACATCTCATATCTGCACCTAGTACAGAACATCTCATATCTGCACCTAGTACAGAACATCTCATATCTGCACCTAGTACAGAACATCTCATATCTGCACCTAGTACAGAACATCTCATATATGCACCTAGTACAGAACATCTCATATATGCACCTAGTACAGAACATCTCATATCTGCACCTAGTACAGAACATCTCATATATGCACCTAGTACAGAACATCTCATATATGCACCTAGTACAGAACATCTCATATCTGCACCTAGTACAGAACATCTCATATCTGCACCTAGTACAGAACATCTCATATCTGCACCTAGTACAGAACATCTCATATCTGCACCTAGTACAGAACATCTCATATCTGCACCTAGTACAGAACATCTCATATCTGCACCTAGTACAGAACATCTCATATCTGCACCTAGTACAGAACATCTCATATCTGCACCTAGTACAGATCTTCTAACATCATACAATAAATATTCACTGAGCCATTTCCTTTTCTGACAAGGTACATATTTTTTTTTACCCTTTTTCCTCCTGGTTATATTTTAAGATTATTTTCTATATTCAGTTTGTTTGTCTGTGTTTTATTAATGTTTTTTTTATATTTCAATCATACATACAACTGTAATTTTTGTAACAAGAAGCCTTCTGCTACCAATGTATCCACTCAATCAATGAAATGTAAGTATTCTAAGCAAAGTAGTTAACTGTTAACGATTAGTAGTTAATGGTTAACGATTAGTAGTTAATGGTTAACGATTAGTAGTTAAACACTTAACAGTTGATTGAATTTCATAATTCTGCATAAACTACCACTGACAACAACAAAGACCCTGTGCAAAAACACTGCCAGGATAGTATCTATACGAGTACTATATATGTGTGTGTGTGTGTGTGTGTGTGTGTGTATGCATGCATGCATGAATTTGTATGTGTAGAAGTCAAGTGCAACCTACCGCTGGTTTACGCAAGGAGTTGAAAGCTCCGCGACCAGACGAAAATTAGCAAAATAAGGCAACATTCCTATGCTCTAAAAGAAAAAAGAACAAAACAAAGTGCAAAGAGGATAATAGCAAGAGAAAAATGCTTAGTAATGTGAATAGTTAATAATTACTGCAAACTTACCAAACAAGCTCACAAAAAGTAAAATGTCTGTGTACTTACGGATTTATGACATGAGGAACAAACTTGAGTAAACATTTTCAAAATCTATATAATAATTGTTGGTGAACGTTCCAGCGATGCATGCTGGTACCTCTATATACTGGTAAATCCATACTGTTACTAGTGATGTACCCCAAAATACCACAGAAGAAACCATTGCAGACAAGATAGATGGGGACCCCTTTTGTTCCTAACCAATTGGCACAGGCCTATTCTTCATTTGATTTTCTGCATGCACTTATATTGCAACAACGTTATAAGTCACATTAAAGGTGGAAAAAGTTCTGACATGATTTATCTTTGTCAATTGTTTTACATCACAGAAACCTGGCATTTTACCGGGTTGTGTAGACTTTATGTCCACTTATGTCCATCTTAAATTCATATAAATCAAGCATCTCAGGCATCCAATAAATGTATGAATTAAACTGTGATTCTCATTCCAACTATAGTAGCGTACATTTCTTATTTGACTCACATAAACGAATGACATAAAAAATGATTCAAATTGAATCGACTCATTCCTCAAACAGACTCACCAAAATACTTTCTACAAAATGTAGCTAGTTTTTCTACCATACAAACATATCCAACTGCACAAGCCACATAGTAATGTGTTGGTCTGTAACAAACTTCAAACAACGTGCATGTGCTTACTTACTACACTGGACCTTTATCAACGTGCATGTGCTTACTTACTACACTGGACCTTTATCAATGTGCATGTGCTTACTTACTACACTGGACCTTTATCAATGTGCATGTGCTTACTTACTACACTGGACCTGTATCAATGTGCATGTGCTTACTTACTACACTGGACCTTTATCAATGTGCATGTGCTTACTTACTACACTGGACCTTTATCAACGTGGATGTGCCTTACTACACTGGACCTTTATCAATGTGCATGTGCTTACTTACTACACTGGACCTGTATCAATGTGCATGTGCTTACTTACTACACTGGACCTGTATCAATGTGCATGTGCTTACTTACTACACTGGACCTTTATCAATGTGCATGTGCTTACTTACTACACTGGACCTTTATCAACGTGCATGTGCTTACTTACTACACTGGACCTTTATCAATGTGCATGTGCTTACTTACTACACTGGACCTGTATCAATGTGCATGTGCTTACTTACTACACTGGACCTGTATCAATGTGCATGTGCTTACTTACTACACTGGACCTGTATCAATGTGCATGTGCTTACTTACTACACTGGAGCTGTATCAATGTGCATGTGCTTACTTACTACACTGGACCTGTATCAATGTGCATGTGCTTACTTACTACACTGGACCTTTATCAATGTGCATGTGCTTACTTACTACACTGGACCTTTATCAATGTGCATGTGCTTACTTACTACACTGGACCTGTATCAATGTGCATGTGCTTACTTACTACACTGGACCTTTATCAATGTGCATGTGCTTACTTACTACACTGGACCTTTATCAATGTGCATGTGCTTACTTACTACACTGGACCTTTATCAATGTGCATGTGCTTACTTACTACACTGGACCTTTATCAATCAACGTGCATGTGCTTACTTACTACACTGGACCTTTATCAATGTGCATGTGCTTACTTACTACACTGGACCTTTATCAACGTGCATGTGCTTACTTACTACACTGGACCTTTATCAATGTGCATGTGCTTACTTACTACACTGGACCTTTATCAATGTGCATGTGCTTACTTACTACACTGGACCTTTATCAATGTGCATGTGCTTACTTACTACACTGGACCTGTATCAATGTGCATGTGCTTACTTACTACACTGGACCTGTATCAATGTGCATGTGCTTACTTACTACACTGGACCTGTATCAATGTGCATGTGCTTACTTACTACACTGGACCTTTCAATGACAGAAGGGAAATACTTCTAAATTCTAATTAATCTCCAAACATCAAATATTAGCGATCATCTATATTATCCATGCGCCGTCCTTTGCGAACTAGTCTTCCTGATCCAATTAAACAACGGGCATGTTCACACCTGGACCTTCTCCCTTCTCTATCTTGTCTGCACGATCTGCTGTGGGTCAGTAAGGAACTCACCAGCACATAGTAGTAAGCATACAACGCTGCCAGGTGGTGGATTACAAAAAACTTGTCCCCTATCGCTTGCCAATAGAAACATATGAGAAGCAAATCTGGAAGATAGGAAGAGTCAGGGACACAAGTCAGGGACACAATGGGTCAACAAGGTAAATACACAGAAAAATAGAGTTTGAACGTGGTGTGGAGACCCACCTGACAGCAGATAACCACAAGTAATGGCCACATTCTTCTTCACCAGTGACGGATTGCCCCTATTGGCAGGGAGGTACAAACACATGTCAAACATTTAAGAAGTATAGTAAGGACATTGAGTTACTTACAATATCACAATATTACGAAGCATCACACACACAGTAGTAAGGGAAATTCTTACCAGACAGGGTCTTCATTAACAGCATCATCAAATAGTAAGATGTAGATACAAAAAAGCCCCACTATAATAGCATGTACAGTCGACACAGTTCTAGAAAAACATAGGACAAAAACTGTATTTTAAAGCGTTCACACTCATTAATATGCATTTATTGCTAACATGAATAACCACAAATATATTTTGGATTGCAGCATCGATTAACACCATGACTTAACAGCAATATAACTCTCTAGACCAGACACAGTACCTGGAGTTCCACTCTATGCTGTGCCTGGGACCTAGACGATGGTACCCAGGGCAGAACTGAGCTGAGATCCAAGGGCTTATAAAATGGAACAGACACTGAAACATCACAAAGCTGGTGGCAGCAATGGACAGGACCTGGGGAGAAAACGTCTCCATGACCACTTCTGGCTAGAACGAGGAGAGAGATACAGGACTGTATTAGTTGAAATGTTTACAATACACACATAACAGTACAATCAGTTAGGTTTCTTATCCATGATTAAAAACAGAATGTTATTGACATTCCTTGATATACTTTCCTATAAACGTGAACCATGAACAAAAAGGGAGGAATTCCATCTTGAAATGTAGACAATGCCGGAGTATTATCAATACAATTTGGCCCATAAAGTTAGCATCCACAACAGCTAGCATCCACAACAGCTAGCATCCACAACAGCTAGCATCCACAACAGCTAGCATCCACAACAGCTAGCATCCACAACAGCTAGCATCCACAACAGCTAGCATCCACAACAGCTAGCATCCACAACAGCTAGCATCCACAACAGCTAGCATCCACAACAGCTAGCATCCACAACAGCTAGCATCCACAACAGCTAGCATCCACAACAGCTAGCATCCACAACAGCTAGCATCCACAACAGCTAGCATCCACAACAGCTAGCATCCACAACAGCTAGCAGTAACCGGGCCTTAAATGACACTTAGAGTGCCAGCAGACCTCTGCATTATTTGAGCATTTCCAATAACTTCCGAATGTGCAGCTCATATATTATATATTTATTCCACTTGTGCATGTATTGTATTCCACTTAAGTTATCACTGCTTCTGCAGTGTCCGACTCTGTTCAAGAAACACTTTTTTTGAACATAAAGAATACATTTCAATTAAATATTGGTTTTGATTAACCACTAGATTAACACAATATCAACATCGTAGTTTTATTATAAACATGTGCTGGTATTTTCTGCACCAAGCGTCCCACTGTTTTGGGATTTCTTTGTTGGGATCGATCCATGTACCTTTATAGGTAGATTGGTTGGTTCACAAAATCAAATGTTGCTCAATTGAATTCTTCAATGCAAATGATCTCTTCCTGCATCATGTCAATTGGCATGTATTTTGCAGACAGCAACGGTGTCACATTTGGCATAGAGCCTTTTGAAGTTTTATTATTTGTAGACCGCCATGTTTGTAGACTGCCATGTTTGTAGACTGCCATGTTTGTAGACCGACATGACCAGCATGCAAAAAAATACAGCGATGAGCCAGGAGCATATCAATCATACCTTCCTGACGGTTTTCAAAATTCCCATCAGTTTTAGCCATTAGATTAACCAAAATGACCCTAGTAGCGTGACCCCAGTAGCGTGACCCCAGTAGCGTGACCCCAGTAGCGTGACCCCAGTAGCGTGACCCCAGTTCTTCCATCTAACTACTTCAGCAACAGGAACTGTTGGTCAGTAAAGTCTGCTTGTATGTAAGAGGTTTAAGCAAATCTGACTAAATACTAGCATCCAGTGTTTCCATAGACCACCTCTGATCTGGGGAAAAGGCTACTTAACTGTGTGCCACATTTTGCCCTGCACATGGATTCACTGCTGTTGACATCTGTGGCGACATGTTTTTTATAAAATCATCACAGTACTTCAGATAAAATGCACGCCAGTAGCATCAGCTGAATTGTTTGAAGCAATTAACATATAATATAATCAGCAGTTTTTTTTAAGTTATGGGTCATATCTAGATGGACGATTTAAATGACACTTAACATAATGTGAACCTTACTAAGATCTGATGTTGAGTTTACAGGCCCTTTTAATGAGGTCAGCAATACTTTGCGAATAGGCAAGTAACAGACTCTCACACAACAGTGCACTAGATCTAGCTATGGTGATTGGGGGTAGACAACACAGACCTCCTGTTCACCTGTCATTACTAAAGTTCCGTATCCGTATTTCTAAGTAGGAATAAATTAGTGATTGGCTTTTTAAGGGGAGATTTTTACATTCCTGTATTTCATTTGCTTCCTAGTTTGCATTTTTACACCCACTCAAATTCTACTCCCATAGGCGTTCACCTCACACATGCCCTTGAAACAGTAGTGCGTTTACTACAAACAAGTGCACTAGAGATAAAACGGTTGGAGCAATGGAACCTCACCTTCAGTTAACAGGTGTGGATGACCAATCATACTTCTGAAAACTAAACACAACTCTTTGAACCTGTCTGGCTCTAAATGTTGACGATGTGTAACAAAATACTGAGGCTCAAGCATTCAGATATTCCTTCATGCTCCCAAAGCCCTAACCCCTGAACAAATGAATATATTAGGGACCTCTGAGCACTACCCTGAGTTTGGTCTGGCAGCTGTGGCCGATAAGTTTCAAACAGCCTACGCCTGTGAAATATTGCCTTCTGTGGAATAGCACAACAGGAAATGTGAACGATTTCCTTTTTAAAATAACGTTATGGCCTACATTTGACAAAATAAAGCATTTAACTATATTCCAATAAATGGATCTGTAGTGTAGAAACCATACACTAGCCTATATATACTAATTGATGATGTCAGATCAGCTTTCACCACAAAAGTGTGTTCGGTCAGCATGCAGACATGTATGATTACCAGTATACAGCATAGACAGAAACACACGGTAGTTAGGCTACTTACCATTAAGTCAGTGCAGTTTTTAAGCAATTATTTTCCTGGAGAACCAGTATTATGTCGTATCTCTCCGTGGATAAAAGCCCACTATAATGACGCCGTATAATAACCTTCACCATGTGTTACAGCTCCATGTGGATGGGACCAAACCCCAGATATAAATATCCCCTCGTGATTCTGAAACCCTACCGAGGACTCGGACGCTTTAGGAACAACCTGGTTCTATCTGGTGCAGAACGAGTCAAACGGGTTGCTCGACATATCCAGAAGGATTGCAGAACAGTTAGTCCCTATAGAAACTGCTTTACAAAAGGCACAGATTTAATCTGGTCAAAAACACAAGTAGAGAAAACGTGTACAACTGGTTGCCCCCGAAATAACCAGGTAATAAATACCAGACTGCAGTCTGTAACGCAGAAAACACGTAAACAACTCGGGTTTACTGGACGTCATGCAGAGTCAACTCACCTCGTTATTCACATGACAAAGATGAGATAAATATGTGGTGTTTGCCTGTCGTTAACCAACTGCCGGGTGGGAGAGTAAAGCTATATTTGGAATGACTATTTCCTTTCGCTTTGTTTCCCCCAAAATATGTCAACCTGTTTTGAAAAGCAGCCAGGCGTCGGGTTTATCCGATGGTAACTAGACGTGGCAGCCATTAAGAAGCGTTTGCGAATAAAAAACACATATTTGTATCGTTTCTTCCTCCATCTCCCATCCTCGGTATGTGCGCGTGCGCGTGCGTGCGTTTATTATTGACGGTGTGACGAAAGTGCCAGGGAGTGTCGGTTTACGGGACACATTTTGAGAACTTCCTCAGTCCTCTCAAACCCCCATCTACCCCCTTCTACCCCCATCTACCCCCATCTACCCTCATTTACCCCCATCTACCCTCATCTGCAGTCATCTACCCCCATCTACCCCATCTACCCCCATCTACCCCATCTACCCTCATCTACCCCCATCTACCCCATATACCCCCATATACCCCCATCTACCCCATCTACCCCCATCTACCCTCATCTATCCCCATCTCCCCTGTGGTTCACTCTACAGAGGCCCCCAGGATTTTGGTTAGAAACACACTTTCCTATATGCTCAAAAAAAGGTAGAAAACAAAAAGTAACCGAATGACGGCTGGTCTGGCAGAACCTCTGCAGTGAATGTGCTGCAAATGGCATAGAAGAGTTAGCGTGGTGAGGATATGTAGAGAGAATGTGAAGACTGGTAATGGGGAGAAAGGAGGTGGAGGAGAGATTGAATAGGATGAAGGTAGTGTGGGTTTAGTTTCTGTATGCAGGGAGGAGGGTTGGGTCGTTGCTGGATAGGGAAGTGAAGGCTTTAAAGAACTGTTCATAGCAAGGTCACAGAGGCGTGCAGACCCCTCCCACCCACAGACCCCTCCCACCCAGGAAACAGACTGGTCAGGACTCTCCCCTCTGGCAGACAGCTGATGTCTATCAAGACCAAAACCTCTCACAAGAACAGCTTCTTCCTCACAGAGGTAGGTCTCAGGTCATGACCCCAGTACCTAACTGTCCATAGCCTGCTCCCCAAATTTACATTTAGTATTCATTCTGAACACTTACAACACAGTAAAATATCTAACTAGACATTGATCTCTAGGTAGACATTGCACATTTGCACATTGCATTTACATATATTTACATATTCACATGTTACACTAATATAGCAATTTATTGTTTCTCTGGTTCATATTTGTTCATTAATGTGTCCACAAGTGTTGCAATAAGAACAGAAATCCTTGTTTGTTGTAAACCGACTTGGCAAATAAAACTCTTTAGGATTCTGAAAAATGACACAAAATATTTTTTTAATATTATTTAATAATTAACGTTCTTTATTTTATTTGAGAGTCAGTTGTTGGCTAAATATATACATTGACACAACTTCTTGACTACTTCAGTATTGGCACTGAATCATAACTAGAGATAGGCATGATGTTCCAGAACTTCGCTTGTGTCATGATTCACGGGTGTGTTCTGTGGGTTCTTATGTTGGGTTCTTGTGTGTGCTTGTTTCTGTCTCCATCTTGTGGTTGTTCTTATAGTTTCTTCCTGGTGCCTGCCCTTCCCTTGTCATTTGTTCCTGCCATGTTACTCACCTGTTGCTTGTTAGTCCTCGTTATGTTTAGTATTTAGTCTCCCCTGTGTCACTGTGTGAGTGTCGGGCATTGTTTAAGCTCCCAGTCTAAAGGACTCATCTTGTGTGCCTGTTTGCCAGTCCAGAGTTTAATAAACCCTCATACCTAAAAACCACCTCTGCACTTGTGTCCTCCACTTGCTTGGAAGCCCAACCGTGACAGAATGCCCGACCATAAAGAAAGGACACAGCAGGGTGCGGTATCGTGGGCTAGCCTACGGCTCGAAAACCCCGACGAGGGGTTCATGCACGGGCTCTACATAGAGCCCTATGAAGCTGAGGACTCCGAGCCTGAGGACGAGTCCGAGGATGAGGAGTACCTGGAGGGGGAGTTCCGGTGGGATCCCTTCACCCTCCAGCTGATTCCCGTCTCACCCTCCACGGTTCTGCCCTCCACCTCACCACCCATGGCTGCCGCCGCGCAGCATAAGATGGCTGCCGCCGCGCAGCATAAGATGGCTGCCGCCGCGCAGCATAAGATGGCTGCCGCCGCGCAGCATAAGATGGCTGCCGCCCCGCAGCCGAAGATGGCTGCCGCCCCGCAGCACAAGATGGCTGCCGCCCCGCAGCACAAGATGGCTGCCGCCCCGCAGCACAAGATGGCTGCCGCCCCGCAGCACAAGATGGCTGCCGCCCCGCAGCACAAGATGGCTGCCGCCCCGCAGCACAAGATGGCTGCCGCCCCGCAGCACAAGATGGCTGCCGCCCCGCAGCACAAGATGGCTGCCGCCCCGCAGCACAAGATGGCTGCCGCCCCGCAGCACAAGATGGCTGCCGCCCCGCAGCACAAGATGGCTGCCGCCCCGTCGACCAAGATGGCTGCCGCCCCGTCGACCAAGATGGCTGACGCCCCGTCGACCAAGATGGCTGACGCCCCGTCGACCAAGATGGCTGCCGCCCCGTCGACCAAGATGGCTGCCGCCCCGTCGACCAAGATGGCCGCCGCTCAGGGTATAGAGGAGGCTTTGCGGGAGGATCGGGAGGTCTTCAGGGACTATATGGCCTGGATAGACGAGACAGGGTGTGGCCCGGAGGAGGAGAGCGGGCTGTTCAGCAGGTTCTTCTCGTGGCGAGCTCACCAAGGAGTGCTTCCACATCCAGCGCTGAGGTACCTAATGCCACGGTTGTTCTGCCGTGCGCCTCACCTTCTCTCGCTCCTGGAGACTGCCACTGACTCTGCTCCTGCGACCGTCCCTGTTCCCGTCTCAAGGGTAGCCCAAGTTTCTGTCCCTGAGTGCACGTCTGTCCCTGAGTGCACGTCTGTCCCTGAGTGCACGTCTGTCCCTGAGTGCACGTCTGTCCCTGAGTGCACGTCTGTCCCTGAGTGCACGTCTGTCCCTGAGTGCACGTCTGTCCCTGAGTGCACGTCTGTCCCTGAGTGCACGTCTGTCCCGGAGTGCACGTCTGTCCCGGAGTGCACGTCTGTCCCGGAGTGCACGTCTGTCCCGGAGTGCACGTCTGTCCCGGAGTGCACGTCTGTCCCCGTCTCTGACCCTGTCCCCGTCCCTGACCCTGTCCCCGTCTCTGAGCCAGTCCCAGTTTCCTTGCCTGAGCCAGTCCCAGTTTCCTTGCCTGAGCCAGTCCCAGTTTCCTTGCCTGAGCCAGTCCCAGTTTCCTTGCCTGAGCCAGTCCCAGTTTCCTTGCCTGAGCCAGTCCCAGTTTCCTTGCCTGAGCCAGTCCCAGTTTCCTTGCCTGAGCCAGTCCCAGTTTCCTTGCCTGAGCCAGTCCCAGTTTCCTTGCCTGAGCCAGTCCCAGTTTCCTTGCCTGAGCCAGTCCCAGTTTCCTTGCCTGAGCCAGTCCCCGTCCCCGTCCCCGTCCCCATGTCTGCGTCAGCCCCAGTGTCCGTCCCCATGTCTGCGTCAGCCCCCGTGTCCGTCCCCATGTCTGCGTCAGCCCCGGTGTCCGTCCCCATGTCTGAGTCAGCCCCCGTGTCCGTCCCCATGTCTGAGTCAGCCCCCGTGTCCGGCTCCGTTGCCCAGCCCGTGTCCGGTCCCGTTCCCCGGTCAGGTCCCGTTCCCCGGTCAGGTCCCGTTCCCCGGTCCAGGTCCTGTTCCCCGGTCCTCGAGGCCGCTGCCCTGCCCGAGGCCGCTGCCCTGCCTGAGGCCGCTGCCCTGCCTGAGGCCGCTGCCCTGCCTAAGGTCGCTGCCCTACCTGAGACTCTTCCCGGGCCTGAGACTCTTACCTGGCCTACGTCTGTTCTCCGGCCTCCCGACCCTCATCCGCCGGGTCGGTCTACAGATCTGTCGCAGCCGGTCCAATCTCCTGACCCGTCACCTCCTGGACGTCCTCCTGACCCGTGTCCTCCGGCACTGCCACCTGACCCGTGTCCTCCGGCACTGCCACCTGACCCGTGTCCTCCGGCACTGCCACCTGACCCGTCTCCTCCGGCACTGCCTCCTGACCCGTCTCTGCCTGGTCGACCCCCTGACCAGTCTCTGCCTGGTCGACCCCCTGACCCGTCTCTGCCGGCCGGGCCTCCTGACCCGTCTCCTCCGGCACGGCCTCCAGACCCGTCTCCTCCGGACCTGCCTCCAGACCCGTCTCCTCCGGACCTGCCTCCTGACCCGTCGCCCCCGGCACTGCCTCCTGACCCGTCTCTGCCTGTCCGGCCTCCAGACCTGCACCCGCCTGTCCGGCCTCCAGACCTGCACCCTCCTGTCCGGCCTCCAGACCTGCACCCTCCTGTCCGGCCTCCAGACCTGCACCCTCCTGTCCGGCCTCCAGACCTGCACCCTCCTGATCTGCCTCCAGATCTGCTCCCGCCGGGTAGACCTCCTGACACGCTCCCGCCGGGTAGACCTCAGACACGCTCCCGCCGGGTGGACCTCAGACACGCTCCCGCCGGGTAGACCTCAGACACGCTCCCGCCGGGTGACCTCAGACACGCTCCCGCCGGGTAGACTTCCAGACACGCTCCCGCCGGGTAGACCTCAGACACGCTCCCGCCGGGGTAGACCTCAGACACGCTCCCGCCGGGTGGACCTCCTGACCTGCATCCGCCCGTCCGGGCCTCGGCTCCCTCTCAGCCAGTACAGCTGCCTGACATGTCGCCACTAGATGGCCTGGACTGTTTCCCAGACTCTGTCTCCGTACCAGGGGCCATGCCTTAGACCTGTTTTTTTTTTTTTTCTCGCCTCCTTCCCTCCCCACCTCCTCTGCCGCCTCCCCGCAGCAGTTTGTAGTAGAATATTTTGGCGCTTCAGGAGCCGCGCCTTAAGTGGGGGGTTCTGTCATGATTCACGGGTGTGTTCTGTGGGTTCTTATGTTGGGTTCTTGTGTGTGCTTGTTTCTGTCTCCATCTTGTGGTTGTTCTTATAGTTTCTTCCTGGTGCCTGCCCTTCCCTTGTCATTTGTTCCTGCCATGTTACTCACCTGTTGCTTGTTAGTCCTCGTTATGTTTAGTATTTAGTCTCCCCTGTGTCACTGTGTGAGTGTCGGGCATTGTTTAAGCTCCCAGTCTAAAGGACTCATCTTGTGTGCCTGTTTGCCAGTCCAGAGTTTAATAAACCCTCATACCTAAAAACCACCTCTGCACTTGTGTCCTCCACTTGCTTGGAAGCCCAACCGTGACAGCTTGAGGTAATGTGGTCAACCTGTACCTCTTTACATTTGTACCCCTGGTCTACACTGCAGGCTAGAAAGGAGGAAAGATGTTCCTACTATGTATTTTGACAACCAGAAACCAAATCAGAAGAACTTCATTGAGTTTCAGGATATTCCATATAGCTTATATTCAGGATTATTCCAGTTTTTCCAAATTGGATGGCTTTCAAAATACTAGAACAGTTCAAAACGTGTTTGGACCAAATAAGTACGAACAAGAACACATTCTCATATTCAGCAAACAAACTTGAAGCAACTATGATTTAATGGCATTGCTCCGGGACCGAAGAACAAGTTTTATTTTACCTGTTGGGAATCCTCTGGGCCCAGTTTCTTAATTGCCTACATGTGAATATAATTAAATAACTAATACAACATTGCTCGCTTCATCTCCTCATATTCACCAGTAGATGGTAGGATTCTCTTTGTTTTACAAGTTACTGAAAGTTCTCAAGCAAGCTTTAAAAAGATATTGTGTAGCCAGCTTTTAAGATATCATTAATAATAGTATAGCAACAACTAATGTGTGACATCATGTATAGTTAATACGTTACTTCTGTATGCATTATTTCCTTCATCCAATACACTAACTGAGGTCCCCCTCTGTCTGTCTGTATGTCTTTCTAGTTGTCGTCAGCAGGGAGCAGAACTACAATTAGTGGTAAACAGTTTTATATTTCAGGCAGAGGGCAGGGGGATATATTTGTCTGAGCTTTACAGCATGGAATCTCTACAGTTAGTGTTTACAAGGAAGTTCTCATTAGAAATGTGTAGTACATATCTGGGGGTTAGGGTTACTATCTGTTAATAAAGAACTTCAACCTTTTATGTCTGTATTGTTTCTCATTCAGCTTCTCTTAGCTTCTACTACATGGCTCAGACTCCCTGTGTTTGTCCCAATCATATGTGACAAGATTCATTAGTTTATTGTGCCTACGGTTTATTGTGCCCACGGTTTATTGTGCCCACGGTTTATTGTGCCCACGGTTTATTGTGCCCACGGTTTATTGTGCCTACGGTTTATTGTGCCCACGGTTTATTGTGCCTACGGTTTATTGTGCCCACGGTTTATTGTGCCCACGGTTTATTGTGCCTACGGTTTATTGTGCCCACGGTTTATTGTGCCCACGTTTTTTTGTGCCCACGGTTTATTGTGCCCACGGTTTATTGTGCCACGGTTTATTGTGCCCACGGTTTATTGTGCCTACGATTTATGGTGCCAACGGTATATGGAGCCCGCGGTATATAGTGCCCACGGTTTATGGTTCCCACGGTATATAGTGCCCACGGTTTATGGTTCCCACGGTATATAGTGCCCACAGTTTATGGTTCCCACGGTATATAGTGCCCACGGTTTATGGTTCCCACGGTATATAGTGCCCACGGTTTATGGTTCCCACGGTATATAGTGCCCACGGATTATGGTGACTACGGTATAGATCACCATGGGAATACACGTGGGACGTCTATTTTATAGTAATGTAGGACTGATCCAAAACACCTTCTTTCTGAGAGCTACGTTGTTCTCGGAACGACAGACGAGGCAAATGGTCACATGCAATAAGATTTTCAAATATACTATATCAGATTTCATTTTAGTTTTAGTTTCTAGTAGTAAATGCATGACAGCCCTAACCAAGGCTATGAAGAGCTGGAAGGAATGTTGAGTTGGGGGCGGTCTGGGGCTCAATGCGTGGGAGAAGGAAACTTGGCATTCCTAGATATGTTACGACCATACAAGGGCATATTAAATAATGTCCTTCATGTGTTTAAATCCAAGAAGCCCAGGCAGTGATTTTATTTCAGTGGGAGCAACTTCTCATATCAAGAAAGATGGGAAATGCTGTTCTATTTCACTGGGTGGTGTATAGTATTTTACAGACTGGCTGGTTGCCAGTACCTGCTATACACATTTTGGTCATTTAATTGCTAAACATGAAAAATTGCTTAGTCAAAATTATGCAACAGGTTAATCCTTCATGATCTTTCGTGGTTCTATAAGTTTATACAGTATATATGTAAAGTATATGTTTATATATATATATATAGTATATATATTATGTTCAGTATGCTACACCATCAAGCTGTTTTTTAAGACAAATAATTTTACTGAGATTTGATCCAGAATACTTTTGGGAGTGGAAATGAGCAGACTAGTAGAGTAGACTAGTAGAGCAGACTGGTAGAGCAGATTAGTAGAGCAGACTGGTAGAGCAGACTGGTAGAGCAGATTAGTAGAGCAGACTAGTAGAGCAGACTAGTAGAGCAGATTAGTAGAGCAGACTAGTAGAGCAGACTAGTAGAGCAGACTAGTAGAGCAGACTAGTAGAGCAGACTGGTAGAGCAGACTGGTAGAGCAGACTAGTAGAGCAGATTAGTAGAGCAGACTAGTAGAGCAGACTAGTAGAGCAGACTAGTAGAGCAGATTAGTAGAGCAGACTGGTAGAGCAAACTAGTAGAGCAGACTGGTAGAGCAGATTAGTAGAGCAGACTAGTAGAGCAGACTAGTAGAGCAGATTAGTAGAGCAGACTAGTAGAGCAGACTGGTAGAGCAGACTAGTAGAGCAGATTAGTAGAGCAGACTAGTAGAGCAGATTAGTAGAGCAGACTAGTAGAGCAGATTAGTAGAGCAGACTGGTAGAGCAGACTGGTAGAGCAGATTGGTAGAGCAGACTAGTAGAGCAGACTAGTAGAGCAGATTAGTAGAGCAGACTAGTAGAGCAGACTAGTAGAGCAGACTGGTAGAGCAGACTGGTAGAGCAGATTAGTAGAGCAGACTAGTAGAGCAGATTAGTAGAGCAGACTAGTAGAGCAGACTAGTAGAGCAGACTAGTAGAGCAGACTAGTAGAGCAGACTAGTAGAGCAGACTAGTAGAGCAGACTAGTAGAGCAAACTAGTAGAGCAGACTAGTAGAGCAGACTAGTAGAGCAGATTAGTAGAGCAGACTAGTAGAGCAGACTAGTAGAGCAGACTAGTAGAGCAGACTAGTAGAGCAGACTAGTAGAGCAGACTAGTAGAGCAGACTAGTAGAGCAGACTAGTAGAGCAGACTAGTAGAGCAGACTAGTAGAGCAGACTAGTAGAGCAGACTAGTAGAGCAGACTAGTAGAGCAGACTAGTAGAGCAGACTAGTAGAGCAGACTAGTAGAGCAGACTAGTAGAGCAGACTAGTAGAGCAGACTTGTAGAGCAAACTAGTAGAGCAGACAAGTCCTAGACTAGCCTGAGTCATTCAGAGGAAAAAACTATTGGCCTAGCTGTGCCTCATGATGGGAATAGCATATGGTTATTCAGAGGGAGGCTCTGTTGGTATTGGGAATAGCATAAAGTTATTCAGAGGGAGGCTCTTTTGGTATTGGGAATAGCATAGATAGATGTGTCTCAACTGTATAGCCAGTTCAGGCACAGGGCAGAGGTCCATAATATCCTGTCCCTTACTATGTCTAGCAGCAGGCCAAGGTAAACACACAGACGAGATGTGGGTTTAAGGACAATTCTTACAAATATGGACCTTGTGGAATTGTCAGTATAAATATGTGATTGACTTCAGCTTCATTGTTGGTGCTTTGGCCCTCTGATTTATTTTTGGTTATCACTTTATGATTTCTCAGATGTTTAGTACTTAATATTATTTATCTGACCTTATCTCACTTCTAACTAGTTGGCGTTCTGTGCCCAATAATGGGTTGGAACCGTAGTTAGAACCATAATGGGTTGGAACCGTAGTTAGAACCATAATGGGTGCGTTGAGGTCATAATAGATTTTGCAGATAGTTTGTTTATATTGTTTATAGAGTTTATATTGTTTATAGAGTTTATAGTGTTTATAGAGTTTATATTGTTTATAGCGTTTATAGTGTTTATAGAGTTTATAGTGTTTATAGAGTTTATAGTGTTTATAGAGTTTATAGTGTTTATAGAGTTTATAGTGTTTATAGAGTTTATAGTGTTTATAGAGTTTATATTGTTTATAGAGTTTATAGTGTTTATAGAGTTTATAGTGTTTATAGAGTTTATAGTGTTTATAGAGTTTATAGTGTTTATAGAGTTTATAGTGTTTATAGAGTTTATAGTGTTTATAGAGTTTATAGTGTTTATAGAGTTTATAGTGTTTATAGAGTTTATAGTGTTTATAGAGTTTATAGTGTTTACTCTAGTCTTAGTCTTAACACTTCTTTCAAATGAAGCATGCAAATGCCAGAGAAAAGATACTAAATACTGTTTTGGCCCCCAGGCCCCGCCCCCTGTTGCGGATCCCTTGTTTGTTTCATAAAAATGTATAGCAGGTCTTAAGTTATCTAAACTTAGACAACCTACGTAGGGAAAAAAGCCAGGCATAAATATAGATTACAAGGTACAGAGTACAGTTCTGAAATATGTGCAAAAACACATATCGGCATGTTGACTACTAGACGCCTGGTGGGCCGGTTTGTTTTACTGTTGGAGAAAAGATAGATGGAATGAATTATAGAGGACACGACAATGGTTGCATCTATAATGCTTTCTTCAAAAAAGTATGTGTTTGAGCTAATATTGATGTCTCAGTCATGCTGTTGATTTTAGCGTAACCATTTGACAAAATGTTCTATTCAAACAGAGATTTCAAAAAGCTACTAGTAAAAAATGCTTTTGAACCAGATTTATTTAAAAAAAAGGTAATAATATTATAACTAGCTGAATGTATGACACTTATGGCCACATGTTTCCCTGTTATCCTCATAAAAGTTACTGCAGCAATAACTTTAAAACAAACACTGATTCCCAGGCAGCATGTGTAACACCTACGGCACTCCAGATATTGCATACCATTCAGATAACTTGACCAAATACCGTTCACAGCATTATCTGGAGTATGTTTCAACACCTGAACTGCTGGGAAATAAACTGCTAGTATCAGTGAGTTTACCTCAGGGAACATGGAGGCACCAAATGAGAGCGTACAGAACCTGCAGACCAAAACTAGATAAGATAAGCACAGTAAAGGACTCACTTCAATACACATGCTAAGGTAGGATACATTCTCACATACACATGCACTAGCTACACACAAACGCACACAAAGTGGTGAGACACATTTTTTACTGGTGTAATTTTGCTGAATGCCCCATTGGTCCAGCCATGCAAATGGTTTAGTAAAAACATACTGTCTCAACAATGTAACAATAGAGCTTAATGACCAAGCCCTGTTGTTTAACAAGAATCACTCAGTCATCAATTATATATACAGATCAATAGCAGACATTTTCTTTCATCAGGTCTTACAAAAAGGGAATATTTTGACAATATTTGATGTATTAACATCATTGCGTGGACATACAATTTCCAAAAACACGTTTTCACTGCATTCATAATAATTTAAACGCTTGAATGTTTTTCTATGAAGTGTCGGAAAGAAGAAATGTTACAAAGGAACAGTATCTTATTCATTGTCAAAAAGAGCCGACTCATCCACATTCTTCATCATCACTTCTTATGTAGTCAATCTATGAAATTATCAGACAACGAAGGGTCTATTGCACAAGGAGATGATTCGTTTCAGTGATGAAACATCGATTGCTGCATTTCAGAAATGTACCACAAGCAGTGTCACTATGAATTCCCTAGTTTCTATTTCTCTACATTCTCAGCAGTTTTTGTAAAGAGGAAGGGTTGTAAGAAAACGTCATTTAATGCCAACAGCTTCGCCCTAAATACAAATTATGATCAAATGGTGGGAAAAACAATGGGAAAGGTTTAATGGAACAGACATGGTACTTATTCTCTAACAGTCTTTACTTTATATAACACCCAAAGGTTTAATGGAACAGACGTGGTACTTATTCTCTAACAGTCTTTACTTTATATAACACCCAAAGGTTTAATGGAACAGACGTGGTACTTATTCTCTAACAGTCTTTACTTTATATAACACCCAAAGGTTTAATGGAACAGACGTGGTACTTATTCTCTAACAGTCTTTACTTTATATAACACCCAAAGGTTTAATGGAACAGACGTGGTACTTATTCTCCAACAGTCTTTACTTTATATAACACCCAAAGGTTTAATGAAACAGACATGGTACTTATTCTCTAAGCACCTCCAACAGTCTTTACTTTATATAACACCCAAAGGTTTAATGGAACAGACGTGGTACTTATTCTCTAACAGTCTTTACTTTATATAACACCCAAAGGTTTAATGGAACAGACATGGTACTTATTCTCCAACAGTCTTTACTTTATATAACACCCAAAGGTTTAATGGAACAGACGTGGTACTTATTCTCTAAGCACCTCCAACAGTCTTTACTTTATATAACACCCAAAGGTTTAATGGAACAGACATGGTACTTATTCTCTAAGCACCTCCAACAGTCTTTACTTTATATAACACCCACATCCATAATCATGTCATGAGAAATTCAATCCACATACACATTCAAATTACAATTCCACAACTTTTGTGTCCTTAAAGCCATTTTGCACAACTTTGGGAATATGCTCGGGGACATTTTTCATTTGTAAGATCTATTTGCGTCCATGCTGTAACTTCCTGATGTGTTGAGACAAATATATCCACATAATCTTCCTTTATGATGCCATCTATTCTGTAAATAATGTGTGTATGTGACACCTCACACGTAGAGCACCTGACCAGTAACTAGAAGCTATTCATCTGAAAGCATTGTCTGTTGCTCCTGGGAACCCAACGTAACTGGCTTTGCATCAAGTTATTCCACTTGCATCCCCCCCCCCCACACACACACACACTTAGCAGTGATGACTAATTGGGAGTTGGTCCAGCTGCCTGTAGGTACCAACATACTGGGGGGTGGTCCAGCTGCCTGTAGGTACCAACATACTGGGGGGTGGTCCAGCTGTCTGTAGGTACCAACATACTGGGGGGTGGTCCAGCTGTCTGTAGGTACCAACATACTGGGAGGTGGTCCAGCTGCCTGTAGGTACCAACATACTGGGGGGTGGTCCAGCTGCCTGTAGGTACCAACATACTGGGGGTGGTCCAGCTGTCTGTAGGTACCAACATACTGGGGGTGGTCCAGCTGCCTGTAGGTACCAACATACTGGGGGTGGTCCAGCTGCCTGTAGGTACCAACATACTGGGGGGTGGTCCAGCTGCCTGTAGGTACCAACATACTGGGGGTGGTCCAGCTGTCTGTAGGTACCAACATACTGGGGGTGGTCCAGCTGTCTGTAGGTACCAACATACTGGGGGTGGTCCAGCTGCCTGTAGGTACCAACATACTGGGGGTGGTCCAGCTGTCTGTAGGTACCAACATACTGGGGGTGGTCCAGCTGCCTGTAGGTACCAACATACTGGGGGTGGTCCAGCTGTCTGTAGGTACCAACATACTGGGGGTGGTCCAGCTGTCTGTAGGTACCAACATACTGGGAGGTGGTCCAGCTGCCTGTAGGTACCAACATACTGGGGGTGGTCCAGCTGTCTGTAGGTACCAACATACTGGGGGTGGTCCAGCTGCCTGTAGGTACCAACATACTGGGGGTGGTCCAGCTGTCTGTAGGTACCAACATACTGGGGGTGGTCCAGCTGTCTGTAGGTACCAACATACTGGGAGGTGGTCCAGCTGCCTGTAGGTACCAACATACTGGGGGTGGTCCAGCTGCCTGTAGGTACCAACATACTGGGGGTGGTCCAGCTGCCTGTAGGTACCAACATACTGGGAGGTGGTCCAGCTGCCTGTAGGTACCAACATACTGGGGGTGGTCCAGCTGTCTGTAGGTACCAACATACTGGGGGTGGTCCAGCTGTCTGTAGGTACCAACATACTGGGGGTGGTCCAGCTGTCTGTAGGTACCAACATACTGGGGGTGGTCCAGCTGCCTGTAGGTACCAACATACTGGGGGTGGTCCAGCTGTCTGTAGGTACCAACATACTGGGGGTGGTCCAGCTGCCTGTAGGTACCAACATACTGGGGTGGTCCAGCTGTCTGTAGGTACCAACATACTGGGGGTGGTCCAGCTGTCTGTAGGTACCAACATACTGGGAGGTGGTCCAGCTGCCTGTAGGTACCAACATACTGGGGGGTGGTCCAGCTGTCTGTAGGTACCAACATACTGGGGGGTGGTCCAGCTGCCTGTAGGTACCAACATACTGGGGGTGGTCCAGCTGTCTGTAGGTACCAACATACTGGGGGTGGTCCAGCTGTCTGTAGGTACCAACATACTGGGAGGTGGTCCAGCTGCCTGTAGGTACCAACATACTGGGGGGTGGTCCAGCTGTCTGTAGGTACCAACATACTGGGGGGTGGTCCAGCTGCCTGTAGGTACCAACATACTGGGGGGTGGTCCAGCTGCCTGTAGGTACCAACATACTGGGGGGTGGTCCAGCTGCCTGTAGGTACCAACATACTGGGAGGTGGTCCAGCTGCCTGTAGGTACCAACATACTGGGGGGTGGTCCAGCTGTCTGTAGGTACCAACATACTGGGGGGTGGTCCAGCTGTCTGTAGGTACCAACATACTGGGGGGTGGTCCAGCTGTCTGTAGGTACCAACATACTGGGGGGTGGTCCAGCTGCCTGTAGGTACCAACATACTGGGGGGTGGTCCAGCTGTCTGTAGGTACCAACATACTGGGGGTGGTCCAGCTGCCTGTAGGTACCAACATACTGGGGGGTGGTCCAGCTGTCTGTAGGTACCAACATACTGGGGGGTGGTCCAGCTGTCTGTAGGTACCAACATACTGGGAGGTGGTCCAGCTGCCTGTAGGTACCAACATACTGGGGGTGGTCCAGCTGTCTGTAGGTACCAACATACTGGGGGTGGTCCAGCTGCCTGTAGGTACCAACATACTGGGGGTGGTCCAGCTGTCTGTAGGTACCAACATACTGGGGGTGGTCCAGCTGTCTGTAGGTACCAACATACTGGGAGGTGGTCCAGCTGCCTGTAGGTACCAACATACTGGGGGGTGGTCCAGCTGTCTGTAGGTACCAACATACTGGGGGTGGTCCAGCTGCCTGTAGGTACCAACATACTGGGGGGTGGTCCAGCTGCCTGTAGGTACCAACATACTGGGGGGTGGTCCTGGTCCAGCCATTTTGATGGTGGCCATTTTCTGCCGAAGACTTGGAAAAGCAGTTCATTGATGTGAACGAAAGGCATTGGTCAGCCATAGACAGTGTAACCGAGTATTTTACATATGCCTATGCTATTTTCATCATGTTAAAAATCAAGTTTGTAAATAAAATGTATATTATTTGTCTGTTATTTCAAATACTACATAATATACGTAAAATACAAGAGTTTCAATATAAACGTAAAGTACAATAGTTTCAATATAAATACATAGATCAAACACCTGAAATAGTTTATCATAATCAGTATATAGACGACTAACAAATGCAGACATCACAGAAAGTATCGACCCCATGAGTCACTGTCTGTCTCGACATTTATGCTACCACATTACCATATTAAAGGTGATGTCCACAATCCGGATAACCATACATGGACAACAACCGATTAGACAGATTGCATGAATAGCGTGATCAGCCAGTGACAAAACCCCATGGTTGAGTGGAAAGCGAGGTGGAGCCACTGTGAGTCAATGTGGAATAAAAGGCACCAGAGGAAGTGTACTGCTATCTAACGGATTGGTGTGTTATTAGTTCACCAACTTTGTCTGGAGCAAAACATCGGTTTTTATCATTTGCGTTGGATATTCTTATTATATTAATCAGGATTATCACCACCATAATGGATTGCAGGGCTTTTGTTAAATTTGCAGTTTTCCTCTCATCGGTGCTATTTACATTTGAAGCATCAGGTAAGTTTTATTCATAGCATTTATAATAATGTACATGTATGTATATTTTGGCTGGTCAGATTCAGATTAGTTTAACCGATATAATCCCATGGCACGGGTTTCTCCTTTATCAGATGCGTAACAGCCCCCCCCCGTCATAACGGGGGGAAAGTATATTCATCTAATTACATTAAAATATTGACCTCTACCCTGTGGTTAATATCCTGATTTAGACAAAAGTACTTTTATTATGTACTAGAATAATGCATTTTCAGTTTGTGTCAATTGTTTCAGATAATATTCAATTTCAGTATATATTTTTTGGGAGAAGGGGGGTACCATGCATAACGTCAGTTGATCTGGTCATTACTATAATACCTATATAAAAGTATTGATCTATATATATGTATAATACCTATATAAAAGTATTGATCTATATATGTATAATACCTATATAAGATTATTGGTCTATATATGTATAATACCTATATAAAAGTATTGGTCTATATATGTATAATACCTATATAAGATCATTGGTCTATATATGTATAATACCTATATAAGATTATTGGTCTATATATGTATAATACCTATATAAAAGTATTGATCTATATATGTATAATACCTATATAAGATTATTGGTCTATATATGTATAATACCTATATAAGATTATTGGTCTATATATGTATAATACCTATATAAGATTGTTGGTCTATATATGTATAATACCTATATAAGATTATTGGTCTATATATGTATAATACCTATATAAGATTATTGGTCTATATATGTATAATACCTATATAAGATTATTGGTCTATATATGTATAATACCTATATAAGATTATTGGTCTATATATGTATAATACCTATATAAGATTATTGGTCTATATATGTATAATACCTATATAAGATTATTGGTCTATATATGTATAATACCTATATAAGATTATTGGTCTATATATGTATAATACCTATATAAGATTATTGGTCTATATATGTATAATACCTATATAAGATTATTGGTCTATATATGTATAATACCTTCAAATGGGTTCAGCTAGATACATAAAGTGCTTTGATTTGTGAAACATAACATCTTATATCCCATCTGATGGAGCCTCAGGACAGATTAAACAGAAAGTGTGAACACATAACTAATAAAGGGGTGTTTCTCTTGGCTCACAGGTGAGGATTATTTACCGAAGGCAAATAATATTCAGTGGGTGTCCCATAACTTCAAGACTTATTTAACATGGAGCCCAAAACCTATCAACTACACATACACAGTTGAATACTCTGAGTAAGTAACTACACATACACAGTTGAATACTCTGAGTAAGTAACTACACATACACAGTTGAATACTCTGAGTAAGTAACTACACATACACAGTTGAATACTCTGAGTAAGTAACTACACATACACAGTTGAATACTCTGAGTAAGTAACTACACATACACAGTTGAATACTCTGAGTAAGTACGCCATTTCTCTTCAATCTCTGTAGACACATTAACTACAGACCACAGACAGATCTCCTTAATACAACTTACAAATATACAAAAGTTTAAAATATAACACACAACTGTCACTTCATTTATATGAAGTAAATGAGAATAAAATCAGTTCAAGTCCACTGATGGTAAACTGTTTTTAGGGTCGGCCAGAACAGCCAGAGAAACCCCTACTGCACCCGAAGCTCTGCAACAGAGTGTGATCTCACCAACGAGCTGCGACATCTGCAGAAGACATACTCCGTTCAGATCCTATCAGAACCACTACCTGGTGTGACCTCTGACCTTGTGGAGTTCCCCTTCAGCCAAGTGGAGAGGTTCTGCCCCTACAAAGACAGTGAGTGTCATTCTACTAAAACTACATTGAAGTAAATTCATTCTTGCATTTAGTCTTATACAGTAACACAGTCACACTCTGGATTCAGCCCTCACATGTATGTCATTTCTTCAGCTCAAATTGGAGGACCAGATTTTAAGATTGTACAGAAAGGAAACAATACTAAGATGACACTCCACATTCAAGACCCGCTCACCCCCCTCTACAAAGATGGCCGACTGTTAACCATCAGAGACATCTTCAAAAGTAACCTGAAGTACAAAGTCATATACAGCAAAGCCGGGAGCACAGGAAGAGTGAGTAGACCAGTCGTACATGCATTTCCTGTGATCGTTGTTTGGAGAGATAATCCTGTGTCTAATAACATATTGTGTCAACAGAGAGAGAAGATATCAAACCAGAGGGATATAGAGCTGACTGGTCTGGATGACGGGGAGAGCTACTGTTGCATGGTGGCTGCCTATATCCCATCTCGCTCAATAAAACTGGGACAGTGGAGTTACCTGCAATGCTCACCCAGAAAGAGGAACAGCGTCTTTGACGGTGAGTGACCCACAGGGCACATGGTGCGGGTGAGTGACCCACAGGGCACATGGTGCGGGTGAGTGACCCACAGGGCACATGGTGCGGGTGAGTGACCCACAGGGCACATGGTGCGGGTGAGTGACCCACAGGGCACATGGTGCGGGTGAGTGACCCACAGGGCACATGGTGCGGGTGAGTGACCCACAGGGCACATGGTGCGGGTGAGTGACCCACAGGGCACATGGTGCGGGTGAGTGACCCACAGGGCACATGGTGCGGGTGGAGGGAACTGACAACCAAAGATTCAATCAAATCTGTAGTGGATTGGATTACTACAGCAAATCTGGTTTACAAAGATAAACGTCAATGTGGTCACTTAGCATTTGCTCTTAAAACCGCTTCCCTGGCAGTATCATGACAGGACCGGTTACATGTAGATAACAATGATTTACTTTAAGAAATGTAGATAAATCAGGTACTAAGTACTCTTCTCCTTTTCCAGAATTCCATATGGGTTTAATTGCAGCTGCCAGCGGGGTCACGCTAGCTGTTCTCATCATCTTCATCGCTCTCACTGTTGTGTGTTACAAATGCTGCTGCCGCAAAAAAGACAGACTATTAGAAAATAACAGTCCTCCTTTGAGTTGTGATAGTCCTCCGTTGTTTGTGTGATAATCCATAATACTTTACTTGACCCTTTCAGAAAGGAGCTGGACTCCCAATAATTTTATACAAAATTGTCTGGAAACTGTGAAAGAACCCTGTTTGTTGCCTCTTTGAATCTCATTATTAGCTGGTTCTTTTAATGTATATATACTTTTTAACACAATTTGTTTTGTACTAATGGTGAACTTGCAACTCCCAAATGAAGGAAAGTAATGAGTAATAATAATTACTAAGACACACTTTTATTTATTTCATTTACATTCAGAATGGTAACTATTATTGTTATCTATCCAAGATGTACTGTATTTATCTTAATGTATGTTATTTTTGTATGATGTGTATTTTATATTAAATATGTAAATGAAAAGCTGTGTTGTGTAGACTTGGGTTTGGAGAAAGAAAGAAAACAGTAAGAAAATAACAAAATCTCTTTTTTAAACAATGAAATGCATTTGTATATATAAATATTTTTTCCACCCACAACTATTTTATTTACAGAAAAGTATGATGTGTCTGACCTGGATTATGTTACCTAACACATATGCATTTAATAATAGACTCTACATAACACATGTATTTAATAATAGACTCTACATAACACATATAAATTTAATAATAGACACTAAATAACACATATGTATTTAATAATAGACTCAACATAACACATATGTGTTTAATAATAGACTCTAAATAACACATGTATTTAATAATAGACTCAACATAACACATATGTATTTAATAATAGACTCTACATAACACATATGTATTTAATAATAGACTCAACATAACACATATGCATTTAATAATAGACTCAACATAACACATATGTATTTAATAATAGACTCTACATAACACATATATATTTAATAATAGACTCAACATAACACATATGTATTTAATAATAAACTCAACATAACAGATATGCATTTAATAATAGACTCAACATAACACATATGCATTTAATAATAGACTCAACATAACACATATGTGTTTAATAATAGACTCTAAATAAAACATATGTATTTAATAATAAACTCAACATAACACATATGTATTTAATAATAGACTTTATATAACACAGCTCTTTAAGGTGTTTTCACATCCACATTGGAGAAAGGGTTCAGGAATAACAGATCTTTAATGTGTAGCCCACCCTCTTTTTCAAGAGACCAAAAGTCATTGGCAATGGCTCAAAAGCTGTTTCATCAGAAATAGTTTTTCTCGCCAAGTTTGTTTTCATGCACCTGAAAACGCACCCTAGTAGGTTTACATGGGCTGCAAACAGGTGACTGTTTTATCTAGTTGGGTCTTTGGGTTGGGTCTGAGTATGAGGTATATGTTGACTTACAGTACTTTATAAGATGTAATTATTTGATGCAGTGCACATTACATAGTTGTGCCACTAAGTAAATAAAAAATAATGTATTATTCTCTATCATATAAAAAAGGAAATGTAGTGTGTTAACTTCACATTTATTTGGCAGCAATAGTGTTTTGCTTTCAGCTTAATCTGATGTTTGCAGTTTGAACTAAGTGGGAGTATGCTATTGACATGGATTGGCAGTTCCTTAGCCTGACTGCTAGTTTGGCAGATGTTACACACTTGGTCTTGCAAAATACCCTGAATCGAATACCCTAATTACCTACAAACAGTGGAAAAATCTACTAAGCCACTGCTGAAAAGTAAGCCCAACTGGACATGGGCATGGGATGGGCACAAAACATAACTAATATGTAAACACATTTCAGAATAAATCTGCACTCACAACATTTCAATACCAGTGATAAAAACAGAAAAGTATTTTAACAGTAACAAAAATAAACTTTACACCATCAGAACCAAATCATAATCTGCTTCCACACAACAATATTTAGGGATAAAGTGCTCTGCCAATGTTTTCCGAGCATGGACACATGATTACCTCAGGTATGGCAGCAATTTAGTAAAAAGAAGTGTGTCTGGAAATGACTGACATCTCGTCTAATGATTCCACTGAGGAAGAATGGAAAGTAGATTAAAACCAGTCATATGATGACAACCTAAACCAAGTTATGTTGAAATTGCTGCTGGCAATGCCACTGATAATGACTTGAGTGTTAGTGTCAAATCAGTTTCCTAGGAAGTTCTACCTCTCAGTCATGGTTCCATTCTGGATCACCCATAAGTCACAGCAAGTTCTATCCACTATCATTGAAGCGATGAGAAGACAGTATCTGGACTGGGGAGATCAATTTGCTAAAATATTCAAACACTTGAGATTGGGAGGTATTCTGCTTATTAGAATTCTGTAGAGAAAGTCAAACACTTTTATTTGTTTTGAAAGAAAAGCAAATTTTTGTTCATTAAATATAGTCATTTACAACATTAACAAGGTCAACACATTCTGATGCATTTAATGTCATTTTAATGGACAAAAGTGACCCCAAACTTTTAAATGGTAGTGTATGTAGACATTGACATTCTTCACATTCAACCTTACAAGTACTTAAGTATTTGCTTAGTTCTAGTTCAGATGGGTTTTTATACAGGGAGTCATGGTTGTTAGGCAGACACACCATAGCAAAGCCTGTCCTTCTGAATTCTGATACTAACCAGGCAAATCAAGTATCAAGCGTTTGAGTGTCACCAAAATGAAAGGAACTCATTAACCGAATAGCTAACTAGCTTCTCTAAAATATTATTGTTAAATCAAAATAACATTCAATGTCAGTGTCATGTCATACTGAAAAGTGACTAATTTTGCGACCTAGCAACTTAACCTATGAATGAACGCTTATATCTTAAACGACCCATTTAATCTAACTTATTTTAAGAAGATACAGAGCAACGATTATTGCACCTGCAATAAAATATGAGGTCTTTGCTGTGACTGTCAAATATGTACTGACCGCCGCCATGTTGCTCATTGATATTTTGAGTTCTCAATTAGTTCTCGTTGCGTCCGCTCTACTCATCTCCTCGTTAACCCATTGGACCTTCTGCTAAAGAAGTAGACGAGGAGAGAGCATCAGTGAATCTTAATTGAGAGATGCACATTTTGTCAAGCGACCACAAACAGGCAACGACGAGATGCATGCTGGGATGCTGGCTAGTAGAGTAGAATGACGGAGTAACGTGGAACTGTAGTGCAAAGTATGAAGAAACTATTTAATGGCCAAACGTTAAAACGTCCTTTATGTATGCTACATTATTGGATGTTTCATTTTGCACGCATGTAATTTATAAACTTAGCGTTATTTAACCTCAGTTGTCAGCCGCAGAAAAACGGAATCCAAGACATTAATTCAAACTAAAAGACGCACCATTGCTATTTTTTAATTACGGGAAAGAATAACAACAATTCAACATACGAATTATTTAAATATAACATGTCGTTACTATTTATGAACATTGGCAAATACTGAATGCTACGCCTACCCTAGTTATTCTATAGTTGTAATTGTTATGTCTTTTATTTTGTAACCCGTGTAAACCAACTCATTCTAAACAGGATGCTCCAACATTGTGCCGCTTGTGGAACATGCCTAAAGTAGAAAGACACTGATGGAGATTCCTGCTCGTACACAAGCGGTATGTTTGTATTACTGGTTGAATATAATCATACTGTTCGTTATAAGCGCTAATAATCATTGCACATTAATATTGCCAACGCTTTTCCAGCCTAATGTAGTCTAATATAACTAATTGTCGTGGGCTCTCCATTGGCATAATGCAGCAGCTGTAATAGTACTACTAGTAGTTTTAAATTAGTTAGGGCGCGATGTTAATTAAAACTACTAATTAGCTAGTTAGTATACTTATTACTGTATCAAAAGTAATGTAGCTGTGTACAAATAAGGGAAAACATGGAATGTTTGTTCAGCTGTCTGGACTTAATTTGGTTGCAGTAGTTAGCACACAACCACCAGCAGGCTAGTCGGGTTGCTACAGTGGATAATATCTTACTGATCTTGAAACAACAATAGGACATTTGTGTTTATAGGCGGATTATAATTAATAAAACTTATTGTAGAGGGGAACAAATAATTGATACAAAGTGGGAACAAATCTGAAGCATGCTGAACCCCTAAATACTACAGTACTGTACACTATCGTTACAAATTATGTTCTGCTACATCAAAAATACTACATTAAGTTATTATTCTGCCTCAGCGAACTGCTTGTTGTAATATTATAATAGTTGTTTTATATTGCAAAAGCTAACGTTAACAAACTAGCCTATCTTAGCCTGGACAATATGTCATCACAACATTACTTATAAGACTATCTAATCTACCTATGATAAATTGTTTGTTGTTGTATTTTTTTAGTTATGTTTTCTGCCTTCATAGCCATTATATAACTAAATTCTTGAGTTTTTGATGGAAGAGTACTCTTTATTTCTTCTTGCATCTCACAAGATATTATGTCATGTAGTGTTTTTAAAAATACACGCTTTGATGGTGGCGACATTCATTTGTGAAAGCCTTTTACTACATGTGAAATGTATACATGTTCTCTGCTTAAATAGATATCGAGTGTGTCAAAAAATGAGTTCTCAACAATATCCACGGCCAGGACTACCTCTTGGTTTGGGACAAAACCAGATACCAATAGGAAACTCCAGATTGGTGTCTGGGAGTCGACCAAACATTGCAGGTAACATCGTGCAGCACGAAACACAGATATTAGCAGTCCGTCAAGTCATCTGAGTAACAATGACACTCTATGGCAGGAGAGGAGGACGATTGCAGCCGAGATGCCAGGCCAGACCAGGGTCCTATGGACCATCCCAGCAGAGGAGCACCAGGCTTCAGAGATGACAAGCAGGAGACACTGGTGGTCCGGCCTTTCCCCCAGGTCCAAGGTCAAGCCTCAACACTGTCTCAGCACCTGGCCGTTCAGCAGAGCACAACCGTCCCAGTGTCAGCCTCTCCGACCCACATGACCCAAGGCCTATCAGTGTCTTTTGCCGAAGGACCCCTAAAGGTATGGACGAGACGGATACGAGACGGATACGAGACGGATACAAGCTCTTGCTGCATTAGTCCTGTCTCTTGGACTGACATGCCTACTTTTCTCCAGTGCACATGGCTCCTCAGATCTTTTACATTTGGACCTTTGAAAATCAAGATATCAGTATCCTTCATCAACACAAATGGCAATGGTGCATTAGATGCTGGCCTTGATACCCAGGCATTATTTATGCAGATTTGGCAACAATCATTCTATCTATCTATGAATCTATCTATTTATCTATCTATGAATCAATCTATCTATCTATGAATTAATCGATCTGTCTGTCTGTTTGTCTCTGTCTGTGAATATTTGAATGCCAATTGGTATTTCCTGTTGAAGAGGCCTAAAAAGTGGATACTTTTTTGTATTATACTCCAATTAAATATAAAATTGTGGTTCCTTAAAATGACAACAATTTTGAACATGTCTTTAAATTTGACCTGCTGATGTTTTTATATGTTTTGAGTGCAGTCATCTCTGAAGTCACCCCTGTCCAGTCGAGTGATCGCACCAGCGAATTCCCACATCACCCTGCCAGCCAAGGTGCCAAGCCATGTGACTGTATCCATGGAGAGCACAGTGCCACACTCCGCTGGCATCCCTGTAGCAACAATCAGTGGCCAGCAGGTTGGGATTGGTGTTGTTTTTAGTCATTGGTAGAACCCAATAATTATGTCTACCCAGTGTGATACTTGACATGGTGAACAACGTGCTTCCAAATCGATAATGCTTTGTCTCCATGGGTGTGGCGTTTCCAGGGCAACCCCAGTAACGTGCCACATCACCTCATGGCGACCAATGTGCAGATTATCCGGAGCTCCGCCCCACCACTGCAGCTTGCCACCCCTGGCACCCCCCAGCACACCTTCACCTCTCATCTCCCCAGAGGTCAGTCATCGCCCAAAACAGGATGGTAGTATAGTAGACACAATTATATGGACCTTTATTTTAGACCATAATGGTCTGGTCGTACTTCCCCCCTCTCCCCCAGTATAATGGTATGGTCGTACTTCCACCCCCTCTCCCCAGTATAATGGTCTGGTCGTACTTCCCCCCCTCTCCCCAGTATAATGGTCTGGTCGTACTTCCCCCCCTCTCCCCAGTATAATGGTCTGGTCTTACTTCCACCCCCTCTCCCCAGTATAATGGTCTGGTCGTACTTCCCCCCTCTCCCCAGTATAATGGTCTGGTCGTACTTCCCCCCTCTCCCCCAGTATAATGGTATGGTCGTACTTGCACCCCCTCTCCCCCACTATAATGGTCTGGTCGTACTTCCCCCCTCTCCCCAGTATAATGGTATGGTCGTACTTCCCCCTCTCCCCCAGTATAATGGTCTGGTCGTACTTCCCCCCTCTCCCCCAGTATAATGGTCTGGTCGTACTTCCCCCCTCTCCCCAGTATAATGGTCTGGTCGTACTTCCACCCCCTCTCCCCCAGTATAATGGTCTGGTCGTACTTCCCCCTTCTCCCCAGTATAATGGTCTGGTCGTACTTCCCCCTTCTCCCCAGTATAATGGTCTGGTCGTACTTCCCCCTTCTCCCCAGTATAATGGTCTGGTCGTACTTCCCCCTTCTCCCCAGTATAATGGTCTGGTCGTACTTCCCCCTTCTCCCCAGTATAATGGTCTGGTCGTACTTCCCCCCTGGGTTAGGGTCAATATTTCACCAACTTTCCTATGTTTTCAGGAGCTGCTGCAGCAGCGGTGATGTCCAGTTCAAAAGGAGGCACCGTGCTCAGACCTGCCCCCAGTCCAACTGCTATCCAGCACATCCTACACCAGCCTATCCAGTCTCGCCCTATAGTCACAACGTCAGCAGCTGTAATGCCCACGGTTGTTGCAACTGCCACCAGACCACAGTCCCCAGCGGTTAGCTTAGCCACGCACACTGCAGAGATAGTTCACGGGTACTATTACACCTATTACAACATGCTTAAACAATTTTTATATTGAAAACTGTGTGTGTGTGTATAGATATATATCTCACTGATGAGCCAAAATATGATGCCTAATATTCTGTGACACTGTTTGGTCAGATCTGGCCATGACCATTTGTCCCGTGACCATTTGTCCCATGTCAAATTCACTCAGGCCGTCACTCCTCCCCAGTTCTCTTGCATTAAACACTGACTAGGAGAACTTAATGTTCACATACCATCTAATCTACCCAGATCATGCATCTGTACTTGGCAGCAGGAGGGTCTGGTGCCATTCACGTAATAGATTAAATGATGCGGATAATGATGCAACATTTTAAGACATTCAGGAATATAAAGATTGGTCTTAAATGGATCTACCAAATAGACCATGACCTCAAACATACTTCTGAAGTTGGGGACAAGATAGAGTCATATTGAAGTTGCCATCACAAAGCCCTGACCTCAATCATATAGAAATATATTCTGTGCAGAATTAAAAAGGTGCCTAGAAAATTGGATCATTATACCAGTTCTGTCAGGAAGAATGGGCAAAAATAAACTTTATTGTGTGAAGCTTGTAGAAGGCTACCTGAAACATTTGACCCAAGTTAAACAATTTAAAGACCAGGCTATTGCCAGTGTAATTGGTACTAAACATTCTGTTTATTCTGTCATCAGACGCCCAGGACATACCATCCACCCTAACCCAGCAGGACTTAGCATCCAGCGTCCTCCCCAATCTCGGGACGGCTCAACACGCATCTCCCTGCCCTCCCATCCCGCCATTGGGGTTCAGAAACCCCAGTTACCCCAAAACATGGCACAGAAGACAATATTCAGCAATGTTTCTGCTGTCGCTGCGGCAACCGTGGCACCATTACTGACAACCAACACGGCTCCATCGCCTAGCAGCACAGGTACAAAGCCGGGACTGAGACAATCAGTATCAATAAAGGCTAACTTTTTTACCCTGTTTTAATTGGTTAACATGACCGCATAATCATTTCTCAACCAGGCTCAGGGCCCCACCCCCAAATGACCACCAGTAATGTTGTCACCATGACCATGTCTTCTCACTCGTCTCACATCACAGCTGTCACCATGTGCAACATCCCAGTGGGTAAGCTTATGATTCATTCATGTTGCTGGGCCTTCAGCTGCATGAAGAATGGTGGGAGGGGCGGAGACTATTCAGACTGTGGTGAGCGGGGCGGAGACTATTCAGACTGTGGTGAGAGGGGCGGAGACTATTCAGACTGTGGTGAGAGGGGCGGAGACTATTCAGACTGTGGTGAGAGGGGCGGAGACTATTCAGACTGTGGTGAGCGGGGCGGAGACTATTCAGACTGTGGTGAGAGGGGCGGAGACTATTCAGACTGTGGTGAGAGGGGCGGAGACTATTCAGACTGTGGTGAGAGGGGCGGAGACTATTCAGACTGTGGTGAGAGGGGCGGAGACTATTCAGGCTGTGGTGAGAGGGGCGGAGACTATTCAGGCTGTGGTGAGAGGGGCGGAGACTATTCAGGCTGTGGTGAGAGGGGCGGGGACTATTCAGACTGTGGTGAGAGGGGCGGGGACTATTCAGACTGTGGTGAGAGGGGCGGGGACTATTCAGACTGTGGTGAGAGGGGCGGGGACTATTCAGACTGTGGTGAGAGGGGCGGGGACTATTCAGACTGTGGTGAGAGGGGCGGAGACTATTCAGACTGTGGTGAGCGGGGCGGAGACTATTCAGACTGTGGTGAGCGGGGCGGAGACTATTCAGACTGTGGTGAGCGGGGCGGAGACTATTCAGACTGTGGTGAGCGGGGCGGAGACTATTCAGACTGTGGTGAGCGGGGCGGAGACTATTCAGACTGTGGTGAGAGGGGCGGAGACTATTCAGACTGTGGTGAGAGGGGCGGAGACTATTCAGACTGTGGTGAGAGGGGCGGAGACTATTCAGACTGTGGTGAGCGGGGCGGAGACTATTCAGACTGTGGTGAGAGGGGCGGAGACTATTCAGACTGTGGTGAGCGGGGCGGAGACTATTCAGACTGTGGTGAGAGGGGCGGAGACTATTCAGACTGTGGTGAGAGGGGCGGAGACTATTCAGACTGTGGTGAGAGGGGCGGAGACTATTCAGACTGTGGTGAGCGGGGCGGAGACTATTCAGACTGTGGTGAGAGGGGCGGGGACTATTCAGGCTGTGGTGAGAGGGGCGGGGACTATTCAGACTGTGGTGAGGGGGGCGGGGACTATTCAGACTGTGGTGAGAGGGGCGGGGACTATTCAGACTGTGGTGAGCGGGGCGGAGACTATTCAGACTGTGGTGAGCGGGGCGGAGACTATTCAGACTGTGGTGAGAGGGGCGGAGACTATTCAGACTGTGGTGAGAGGGGCGGAGACTATTCAGACTGTGGTGAGCGGGGCGGAGACTATTCAGACTGTGGTGAGCGGGGCGGAGACTATTCAGACTGTGGTGAGAGGGGCGGAGACTATTCAGACTGTGGTGAGCGGGGCGGAGACTATTCAGACTGTGGTGAGAGGGGCGGAGACTATTCAGGCTGTGGTGAGAGGGGCGGAGACTATTCAGGCTGTGGTGAGAGGGGCGGGGACTATTCAGGCTGTGGTGTGGTGAGAGGGGCGGGGACTATTCAGACTGTGGTGAGAGGGGCGGAGACTATTCAGACTGTGGTGAGAGGGGCGGAGACTATTCAGACTGTGGTGAGAGGGGCGGAGACTATTCAGACTGTGGTGAGAGGGGCGGAGACTATTCAGACTGTGGTGAGAGGGGCGGAGACTATTCAGACTGTGTTGCGTCAGTTCTTTTAGCTCACATTATATCACATCAAGTCCTTAGTGATTTTGTTGTAAATTGTAACCCATTCCACCTCGTGTTATCAGCTAAAGTGGTTCCCCAGCCAATAGCTCACACCACAACCAGGATCCAGCCAGAATACCCTGGAGACAGAGGCAACCTGATCCCAATATCTGGACATCGTTCTTCCCCCAACCCAGTCACAATGGAGGCCCGCAGTGACAACAGGTTTGTGTTGACTATTATGGTTCTAGATGATAAACCTGAAGTTAGAAAGGTTCTCTTCTTTTTCCCGTGCTGCCTACAAGTACCAGTAGAACATGTAAACACACCTTTTTCAAGGGTATTTAAGTTGACTGTTCCACATTCTACAATGTAGAAAATAGTAAGAATAAAGAAATACCCAAGAAAAAGTGGGTTTGACTGGTACTTCAAATGTCTGACTGGTAATGTAGATGCTGGTGACAACTAGCTAGTTACTGTCTGACTGGTAATGTAGATGCTGGTGACAACTAGCTTGTGGTAGTTACTGTCTGACTGGTAATGTAGATGCTGGTGACAACTAGCTAGTTACTGTCTGACTGGTAATGTAGATGCTGGTGACAACTAGCTTGTGGTAGTTACTGTCTGACTGGTAATGTAGATGCTGGTGACAACTAGCTTGTGGTAGTTACTGTCTGACTGGTAATGTAGATGCTGGTGACAACTAGCTTGTGGTAGTTACTGTCTGACTGGTAATGTAGATGCTGGTGACAACTAGCTTGTGGTAGTTACTGTCTGACTGGTAATGTAGATGCTGGTGACAACTAGCTTGTGGTAGTTACTGTCTGACTGGTAATGTAGATGCTGGTGACAACTAGCTTGTGGTAGTTGCTTCTGGATGCCACATGTAGCTCGGGTTGAGGTGGGACACATTCTGGTTTGACCTTGTGTACAATTGACAACTAAAATAATAGAATTCTCTAGTGCCTGTGTTTTTAATCAGTTTAGTGTTTTTAATCAGTTTAGTGTTTTTAATTCAGTTTAGTGTTTTTAATTCAGTTTGGTGTTTTTAATTCAGTTTAGTGTTTTTAATTCAGTTTGGTGTTTTTAATTCAGTTTGGTGTTTTTAATCAGTTTGGTGTTTTTAATTCAGTTTGGTGTTTTTAATTCAGTTTGGTGTTTTTTATTCAGTTTGGTGTTTTTTATTCAGTTTGGTGTTTTTTATTCAGTTTGGTGTTTTTTATTCAGTTTGGTGTTTTTAATTCAGTTTGGTGTTTTTTATTCAGTTTGGTGTTTTTTATTCAGTTTGGTGTTTTTTATTCAGTTTGGTGTTTTTATTCAGTTTGGTGTTTTTTATTCAGTTTGGTGTTTTTTATTCAGTTTGGTGTTTTTTATTCAGTTTGGTGTTTTTTATTCAGTTTGGTGTTTTTTATTCAGTTTGGTGTTTTTAATTCAGTTTGTTTGATGTGAATCTTTTCCCCTCAGGCAGTCTGTGCCAGTTCAGTTTCAGTACTTCCTGCCCACGTACCCTTCGCCCACGTACCCCCTAACGCACACCTACACCCCAATCACCAGCTCGATGTCCACCATCAGACAGTACCCAGGTACTATGACCCTAAATCTAACCCTAACCCAGGTACTTTGACCCTAACCCAGGTACTATGACAACGGTAACCCTAATCCAGGTACTATGACAACGGTAACCCTAATCCAGGTACTATGACAACGGTAACCCTAATCCAGGTACTATGACAACGGTAACCCTAATCCAGGTACTATGACAACGGTAACCCTAATCCAGGTACTATGACAACGGTAACCCTAATCCAGGTACTATGACAACGGTAACCCTAATCCAGGTACTATGACAACGGTAACCCTAACCCAGGTACTATGACAACGGTAACCCTAATCCAGGTACTATGACAACGGTAACCCTAATCCAGGTACTATGACAACGGTAACCCTAACCCAGGTACTATGACAACGGTAACCCTAATCCAGGTACTATGACAACAGTAACCCTAATCCAGGTACTATGACAACGGTAACCCTAATCCAGGTACTATGACAACGGTAACCCTAATCCAGGTACTATGACAACGGTAACCCTAATCCAGGTACTATGACAACGGTAACCCTAATCCAGGTACTATGACAACGGTAACCCTAATCCAGGTACTATGACAACGGTAACCCTAATCCAGGTACTATGACAACGGTAACCCTAACCCAGGTACTATGACAACGGTAACCCTAATCCAGGTACTATGACAACAGTAACCCTAATCCAGGTACTATGACAACGGTAACCCTAATCCAGGTACTATGACAACGGTAACCCTAATCCAGGTACTATGACAACGGTAACCCTAATCCAGGTACTATGACAACGGTAACCCTAATCCAGGTACTATGACAACGGTAACCCTAACCCAGGTACTATGACAACGGTAACCCTAACCCAGGTACTATGACAACGGTAACCCTAATCCAGGTACTATGACAACGGTAACCCTAATCCAGGTACTATGACAACGGTAACCCTAACCCAGGTACTATGACAACGGTAACCCTAATCCAGGTACTATGACAACGGTAACCCTAACCCAGGTACTATGACAACGGTAACCCTAATCCAGGTACTATGACAACGGTAACCCTAATCCAGGTACTATGACAACGGTAACCCTAACCCAGGTACTATGACAACGGTAACCCTAATCCAGGTACTATGACAACAGTAACCCTAATCCAGGTACTATGACAACGGTAACCCTAATCCAGGTACTATGACAACGGTAACCCTAATCCAGGTACTATGACAACGGTAACCCTAATCCAGGTACTATGACAACGGTAACCCTAACCCAGGTACTATGACAACGGTAACCCTAATCCAGGTACTATGACAACGGTAACCCTAATCCAGGTACTATGACAACGGTAACCCTAATCCAGGTACTATGACAACGGTAACCCTAATCCAGGTACTATGACAACGGTAACCCTAATCCAGGTACTATGACAACGGTAACCCTAATCCAGGTACTATGACAACGGTAACCCTAACCCAGGTACTATGACAACGGTAACCCTAATCCAGGTACTATGACAACAGTAACCCTAATCCAGGTACTATGACAACGGTAACCCTAATCCAGGTACTATGATTTTAACCCTAACCCATGTAAGGTTTAATCACTGCTTCCATGTGGCTGTTTGATAGGTTTACAAAGTTACTTACATTTTCTGTTATTTTAGTTAATTAAAGGATTTTTAAAAATATGATTTTTCTTATACTTCTGACCTAAACAAAAGCATAAATGACAAGAATACTTTTTATGCATACTCAGCTCTTACCCAAGATCTATATATTTTTTTTCTTAGTCGATCAAAAGCCTACTGACTAAACAATTGACTAGTTTACTGTGGGTCAGCCAAGTTATAATATATAATACAATTTGCATGTATGTGCCCATATTGTTCCAGTGTTTAGAAGATGAGGCCAAAACATTTAATGGTATGGTGAACTCACTGATCTCTGAAACCCTGGATGCATGTTCCCGTGTCTCCTCCAGTTACCCCAAAGGCCCCCAGCGGCACACCGACCCAGACCCAGTTGCCTACCCAGTCCGCTGTGGGTGTGGCGTCGGCCGTGCACCTTAACCAAATGCAGCTTATGACTGTGGATCGTATTGCTCAGATCAACACGCAGAACCTCCAGCCCACAGCCATGGCAACACAGAACCTCCAGCCCACAGCCATGGCAACACAGAACCTCCAGCCCACAGCCATGGCAACACAGAACCTCCAGCCCACAGCCATGGCAACACAGAACCTCCAGCCCACAGCCATGGCCACACAGAACCTCCAGCCCACAGGCATGGCAACACAGAACCTCCAGCCCACAGCTATGGCAACACAGAACCTCCAGCCCACAGCCATGGCAACACAGAACCTCCAGCCCACAGCCATGGCAACACAGAACCTCCAGCCCACAACCATGGAAACACAGAACCACCAGCCCACAGCCATGGCAACACAAAACCACCAGCCCACAGCCATGGCAACACACAACCTCCAGCCCACAACCATGGCAACACAGAACCTCCAGCCCACAACCATGGCAACACAGAACCTCCAGCCCACAACCATGGCAACACAGAACCTCCAGCCCACAACCATGGCAACACAGAACCTCCAGCCCACAACCATGGCAACACAGAACCTCCAGCCCACAACCATGGCAACACAGAACCTCCAGCCCACAACCATGGCAACACAGAACCTCCAGCCCACAACCATGGCAACACAGAACCTCCAGCCCACAACCATGGCAACACAGAACCTCCAGCCCACAGCCATGGCAACACAGAACCTCCAGCCCACAGTCATGGCAACACAGAACCTCCAGCCCACAGCCATGGGAACACAGAACCTCCAGCCCACAACCATGGCAACACAGAACCTCCAGCCCACAGCCATGGCAACACAGAACCTCCAGCCCACAGCCATGGCCACACAGAACCTCCAGCCCACAGCCATGGCCACACAGAACCTCCAGCCCACAACCATCAGTGCCCAGGGCTTTCACCCTAACATCGTCGGGCAGATCACGGTGAAAACCGTACAACAGTCAACCGGTAACCTACAGCAGCCAGCCAATGAGAACAAGACATCAGGTGAATTAGTGAAAAAAGCTGTTTGGTTTTTGTTAGGTTTGGTTGGTCTGATATGCTATGGATTTTCACCCGTTTTATTCTTTTGTGCTAAAATCATCAATATAAGAAAATTAGAAAATACATTTTAAAGGGATAAAAACAGCAGTTTTCTTATGATGCACAACCATCTATCAGCATATCTGTTCTCTAGACAACATTGTTCTGTCTTCTCAGTTGTGTTAGCAGATTGCTCCACTCTGGTAGCCAACCCCATTGGCCAGACTTACAGCCAACCGCTCCCCTCGGTGGGACAGACACACCCCCAGAACACAGCTGCTGTCACCACCCTGGGTTCCTCCCCCCGGCCCAGCATCCTACGCAAAAAGCCAGCTAACGAAGGGTAATGCTGTTTCTCATTATGGTCCCAATTCCAGGCACAAGAGAACTATAGCGCGTGCAGGTTATTGTTCCAGCTCTAACATGTTGTTTTTGTTCCAACTAGGTCGTCTGTGAGGAAGAACCTGATTCCAGAGGCCCCCAGCCACAGGATAGATGGTGGCATCAGGTCATCAGCAGGCTCTCCACGGTCATCAAGGTACAGCTGTGGTCATGATGGGAATCAGCCCTGGTTGATCAGAGCCCTGTGGCTTAGTTGGTGACTTGCAACTCCATAGCAATAAACATTTGTGCTCACTTTCAGATGAGTAAATACACACATGGTGATATCTTTTGGCCATTGACATTATGTAGTTGAGAATGAGTTCTTAAATGACTGAGTGGTTGATTTTAATTTTCCCAGTGTGAAGCACAAGCCTGATCTCCATGTGTCCCTGGCCTCCCCGGTGACATCGTCCCCCAGTGAGGCTCTGCTCAGCCATTCGACCAATGAGCAGCAGCAGCTCCACGGAGCACCGTCCCATCAGAACGCCCCTCAGCCAATCCAGACGCTAATAACTGTGTCTGTACCTCCACACTCACGGCCTGGCCCTGCCCTGACTGCCGTCTCCCCACCAATAGCAAACATGGTGGTTTCTCCTTTACAGTCAGCAGCCAATAGCACGGCGGTGTGCGGAATAAGCTCCGCCCATCCTGAGATTAAGATAAAACAGGAAGTGGAGCCCATGGATACCTCCAGACCAGGTACATTTCAATTAAACAGCGTTTAGAGTAATTGAGGTAGTTATTGCTGAATTGATTTGCCCGTTTTTCCTGACAAAATGAAAACTTGAGTGTTTGGGTTCTGATCCCAGGTCAGCATTCCTACTTGTTGACCTGTCTTTTTCTTATGTGGACCATAGGTCCCCCCCTGCCCCATCACAGCGCCCCCATGCTGTCAGGTGGAGACATGATCTCCGGTGCTTCCCCTAGGAAGAAGCCCAGAAAGCAGCAGCACATAATCTCGATGGAAGAGAGCGAGATGATGGAGGCCAACAGCACGGACGAGGAGAAGGTCCTGGCTCGACCTGTCAGCATGAGGGCAGAGAAACGCAAGTCGCCTCCCAAAGAGTTCATAGGTAGTTGGGCTTGTTACCGCGGGCAACATATTCATTTATCTTAAACCTCCGAATCCTTCAGCTGATGTAATTCACCACTGTGTTTCTCTGTCCTGCAGATGAAGAGGGGGTTCGTTATGTCCCATCTCGGGCTCGCCCCCCTGTCACCCTCCTCCGTCACTACAGGAACCCCTGGAAGGCAGCCTACCACCACTTCCAGAGATACAGCGACATCCGGGTCAAAGGTCTCACTATGGTCTTTCTTATCGATAGCATATCTGTACCGATAAAAGCATAAAAAATGTGAGTCAATTTGATTAACCAATTAGTTACTTTGAACTCTAAAAAAGATCTGGAAATCTTTAATGCATGTTGTCAAAATTAAGAGTGAAAAATAAAAAATGGGATGCTCAAAAGTGACTGAAACGCCAGCAATGTTCTGGAATAGTTTATTCATAATTTAGTTTGGACGTTCTGAACACTACAACACTAAATATTATATTAACACAACAAGGATATTATTCTCATGAATGTGTTATAAAGTGCATACGTATGAAAACATTTAGAAAACTCACATGTACACACCAAATCAAGAGGATTTAATTACATGTGCTACTTTCTATATGTGATATGAGAAGCCAAACTAAAAGAAAATATCAGTAGACTCTGACAACACGTTCGTTGTTGGTCGGCATTATGTAGTTCACTAATGGGGGGAAATGCTGATGTCACTGGCTAGTGGTCGGTAATACTCATATGGCCCTATTGTCTCACACCTGCTCAAATGTTATTGAACCACATGACCTGATTAGGAAAATGTCCAGGCCTTAGTTAAGGATTAAATGCTTTACCATGTGATTTCCAATTTAATGATACCCAATAATATGGCCTAATGTTGCATTGTCATGGTTTCAGAGGAGAAGAAAGGCACCCTGCAGGAAGTAGCCAATCAGAAAGGTGTGGTGTGCAGAGCACAGGGCTGGAAGATGCACCTGAGTGCAGCACATCTCATGGAATTGGTGAGTAGACATTTAAACAGTTCATTATATCAATGTGTTTAAACTGAAACAATGGATTTACACTTTTACCTGGTTGTGTTTTGCAACAAATTGGCTAATTAGAAATAGGGGGGTGGCTGTATGCATGTTCTGTACTTTCGGAAGGTATTCGCAGCGCTTCACTTTCCACATTTTGTTATTTTTCTGCCTGCTTGCAAAATGGATTCAATAAAAAAAATCTAAACATTCTACACACAATAACCTGTAATGATAACGCGAAAATGTTTTTGGGAAGTCTTTGCAAATCTATGAAAAGATTGAACTCTTTGGCCTGAAAGCCAAGCGCCATGTCTGGAGGAAACCAGGCACCGCTCATCATCTAGCCAATACCATCCCTACTGTGAAGCATGGTGGTGGCAGCATCATGCTGTGGGGATGTTTTTCAGTAACAGGAACTAGGAAACTAGTTAGAATCGAGGGAAAGATTAATGCAGCAATGTACAGAGGCATCCTTGATGAAAACCTGCTCCTGGATCTCAAATCAAATCTATCAAGATATGAAACAAACTTTTTTCACTTTGTCAATCTAGGGTATTGTTTGTGTAGAATTGAGACATTTTAATTGAATCCATTTTGGAATAAGGCTGAAATATAACAAAATGAATGAATGAAGTTAAGGGTTGTGACTTTCCTGGTCCACTATATTTTGCCATTATAATGGTGTCATAGAATGTACTTTAGACAAATGGTGGTACCTTATATATTTCCTGGTGCTCCACAAGGCAAAAACCACTGAGCAGACATACATTTTATTTAACAATCTACTCACTTAAAAAATTGCGTGGAGAGAAGAGAGAGTTGACCATTTCTGAACCGTGCAAAGTTGAGAAGATAATCTTCCGTTGTCTTGCATTTGACATTAGCGGACATTAGTGTGTATTGGACATTAGCGTGTATTGGACATTGGCGTGTATTGGACATTGGCGTGTATTGGACATTGGCGTGTATTGGACATTGGCGTGTATTGGACATTAGCGTGTATTGGACACTAGCGTGTATTTGACACTAGCGTGTGCTGGACACTGGCGTGTGCTGGACACTGGCGTGTGCTGGACACTGGCGTGTGCTGGACACTGGCGTGTGCTGGACACTGGCGTGTGCTGGACACTGGCGTGTGCTGGACACTGGCGTGTGCTGGACACTGGCGTGTGCTGGACACTGGCGTGTGCTGGACACTGGCGTGTGCTGGACACTGGCGTGTGCTTCATGTTCTATAAAAGTTTCTCTAAAACCCGATCGGCAGAATAGTAGTCAGTTGTTTCATCAGTAAGTATACTAGTAGTATAATATTAATATTAGTAGTAGTATATTAGTAGTACTACAATATTAGCCTGTATAACATTAGTTGCATAATATTAGTAGCATAATATTAGTAGTAGTGTAATATTAATATTAGTAGTAGTATATTAGTAGTACTATAATATTAGCCTGTATAACATTAGTAGCATAATATTAGTAGCATAATATTAGTAGTAGTATAATATTAATATTAGTAGTAGTATATTAGTAGTACTATAATATTAGCCTGTATAACATTAGTAGCATAATATTAGTAGTATAATATTAGTAGTAGTATCATATTAATATTAGTAGTAGTGTATTAGTAGTACTATAATATTAGCCTGTATAACATTAGTAGCATAATATTAGTAGTATTATAATAGTAGTAGTTGTAGTAGTAGTAGTAGTATTATAATAGTAGTAGTAGTAGTATAATATTAGTAGTAGTATAATATTAGCTTGTATAACATTAGTAGTATAATATTAGCTTGTATAACATTAGTAGCATAATATTAGTAGCATAATATTAGTAGTATCATATTAGTAGTAGTATTATAGTAGTAGTAGTAGTAGTAGTAGTAGTAGAATATTAGTAGTAGTATAATATTAGCTTGTATAACATTAGTAGTATAATATTAGCTTGTATAACATTAGTAGCATAATATTAGTAGCATAATATTAGTAGCATAATATTAGTAGCATAATATTAGTAGTAGTTTAATATTAGTAGTAGTAGTAGTATAATAGTAGTAGTAGTAGTAGTAGTAGTAGTATAATATTAGTAGTAGTATAATATTAGTAGTAGTAGTATGATATTAGTAGTAGTAGTATGATATTAGTAGTAGTATGATATTAGTAGTAGTATGATAGTAGTAGTAGTATGATAGTAGTAGTAGTAGTAGTAGTATGATAGTAGTAGTAGTAGTAGTATGATATTAGTAGTAGAATATTAGTAGTAGTAGAATAGTAGTAGTAGTAGTATGATATTAGTAGTAGTATGATATTAGTAGTAGTATGATATTAGTAGTAGTATGATAGTAGTAGTAGTAGTAGAATAGTAGTAGTAGAATAGTAGTAGTATAATATTAGCTTGTATCTCCTCGACAGACTAATCTGGAGCGTGATGTATACAGCCGCCTCACTACCCTCCAAGACGACCTAATCCCAAAGAAGAAGGCCGGGTCAGACGATGACCTGCACCGTATCAACGAGCTCATACAGGTCAGAGGTCACACAAAAAACATAGCCTTTACAAAGAAATACACCCATGCTTGTCTTCTGCTCTTGAACGGCTAGAGTCTTTCCTGACAATGTAGTCTAGACAGGAAAAACTACAACCCCAAATCATATTTCTTATCACCATTGCACTTTCCACAATTGTAAATTACATTTTTTATTACATTTTATTATTTTATACCTCTACTGCAGCAATTGCTGTGATTTCTATCTTTTCTACATATTTTTATATCATTTCTTAGGATTTAATGGAAGGTGTAACTAGGCCTGGTCTTTTTTGACAAATGTTGGTCAGCTGTCTTTTCTTTCCTCCAGGGCAACATGCAGCGTTGTAAGCTTGTGATGGACCAGATAACTGAGGCTAGGGACACCATGATGAAGGTTCTGGACCACAAGGAGAAGGTCATGAAGCTAATCAATAAGAATGGTGGAGCTAAAAAAGTCCACAAATTAAAGCACAAGGACAAAGCTGAATAGAGAAGTGGGACAGCTGACCCTGGGAAAACTGTGCACCCTACTGAGAACATCTGAGAACATCTGTGAACATCTACTGTTTAGACCGCTCAGATCTAATTATGATTTCACATCAGACTCCGTTCTGTTAGAACTGAAAGCCAAGTAGTCGGGTAGAAGATGACAGATAAGAGCAGATCCAGATCCACTAGTCCCAGGTCCACTGGTCCACTAGTCCCAGGTCCACTAGTTCCAGGTCCACTAGTCCCAGGTCCACTAGTCCCAGGTCCACTAGTCCCAGGTCCACTAGTCCCAGGTCCACTAGTCCCAGGTCCACTAGTCCCAGGTCCACTAGTCCCAGGTCCACTAGTCCCAGGTCCACTAGTCCCAGGTCCACTAGTCCCAGATCCACTAGTCCCAGGTCCACTAGTCCCAGGTCCACTAGTCCCAGGTCCACTAGTCCCAGTTGGGGGAGTTTTTAACAGACATGTGTAAGTATTTAGCCAGTATCAGTACATTAATATGTTGGCTGGTGGTATTATCACAATATGGTGGTGTAGTGGTGGTGTACTGGTGGTATTATCCCAATATGGTGGTGTACTGGTGGGGTACTGGTGGTATTATCACAATATGGTGGTGTACTGGTGGGGTACTGGTGGTATTATCACAATATGGTGGTGTACTGGTGGGGTACTGGTGGTATTATCACAATATGGTGGTGTACTGGTGGGGTACTGGTGGTATTATCCCAATATGGTGGTGTACTGGTGGGGTACTGGTGGTATTATCACAATATGGTGGTGTACTGGTGGGGTACTGGTGGTATTATCACAATATGGTGGTGTACTGGTGGTATTATCACAGTATGGTGGGGTACTGGTGAGGTACTGGTGGTATTATCACAATATGGTGGTGTACTGGTGGTGGACCGTTGTGTCTTTAATTTTTTTCTCCAGTAGGATGTTACTCATTGAGTTAGGGATGCCTAAACTGCAGTCAGTAGTTGAGTACACAGTCTGTAAACTAAATAAACCTTTACAGCAGTCAGTTGTTGAGTACACAGTCTGTAAACTAAATAAACCTTTACAGCAGTCAGTAGTTGAGTACACAGTCTGTAAACTAAATAAACCTTTACATCAGTCAGTAGTTGAGTACACTGTCTGTAAACTAAATAAATCTTTACAGCAGTCAGTAGTTGAGTACACAGTCTGTAAACTAAATAAATCTTTACAGCAGTCAGTAGTTGAGTACACAGTCTGTAAACTAAATAAATCTTTACAGCAGTCAGTAGTTGAGTACACAGTCTGTAAACTAAATAAACCTTTACAGCAGTCAGTAGTTGAGTACACAGTCTGTAAACTAAATAAAATGGTACAATTCACTTCTGGCTTTAGCTTAAAATGTCTTATTTTGGGTGAATCTGCACCCGTCTTGTCGTTGGCAATGTGAGAAAGCAGTCTGACTTTTGCACTTGTGCTGTTTTGTGCCTTTTTTAAAGTGAAACCCAATTCAGTTTGTGTCTGGTTTGAGAGCTGTCAGTTTTAACACAACACACACCAGTCTACTACAGTTCAGTCTAATCAATCATACAGTATGTTGCCCTGATGTTGTGTGAAATAAAGGTATCCAATTGGTCTGTTGAACTGTCAGTCACTACATGTATGTTTTCAATATGAGCTGTGAAAATACTATTATACCCAATCAACAATATGAGCTGATGTTTTAATGTGTAGCTTTTTGTTGAGTATGGACTTCTCATTTCACCAAGCAGGTTGCTTGTCTATTGCATTGGACTTTTACTGTGCATTACTTTAGGTTGATATAGATTTGTACATTGTGTTTATTTTGACATTTCCATCACTGCAATAAATAGACCTTTTGTTATAAGCAGTGTTGTTATTTTGACAATAACTGATACAATAATGCATATTACAGTTAACCAAATGTAGTCTGGGTAAAACAAATAATTCACTCACTCAATTTGTGATCCTCTACAATGTCTTTGTATTGAGAAAGCACAGTTTTACACATTTATATACAGTACCAGTTAACATGTGGACACCTCATACAAGCTTATTTAATTTGTACTCTTTTCCAAATTGTAGAATATTAGTTTAGACATCAAAACAATGAAATAACACATGTAACTGTGTAGTAATAAAAAAGCGAATAACAAAACAGAACCAACATAGTGATGGTCTTTGGTACCTCAGCTGTACCCACAACACAACTGTGAATATTGCATAAATAATTCATGAAATAATGCTAAAACGCATTAAGAACTAAATAAATTCTTGTTAATAGAAATGCACTCTAACTACCAAAAGAAGCTGTAATCAGGGCAAAGGGTAGCTACTATAAAGAACCATCAATATGAAATGTATTTTCCCCCCATTGAACAATTGTTTTGTATCTGTATCATTCCATAGGTGTTCATGTCTTCACCATTATTATACAAAGTGGAAAATAGTACAAATGTGAAAATGCCATCGAATGAGTAGGTGTGTTAGAACCTGTGACCTGATATATATATATGGCTTGGGGCCATGTCACATTTATAGTTCATAGAAAATACATAGTCAACAAGGAGATGGTCAAATCCAATCAAGCAAGGTGCCACAGGTTAAACATTTATGTAACCATTTACATTTGTAAAACATATTTGTCACTCTATACCTAAAATCTATTCAATTTACAATTTACTAAAATGAAACAGCTTTCTCCTTGCCTGATTTTCTCACCTTCCTAAGAAGTGTTATTGGTTGCATTCAGAGAAAGCAACACACACAAGTATTCACTCTGCCATCGTCTATAGACCCTGGACCCTAATTACTTATGAATTATAAATATTCACTCTGCCATCGTCTATAGACCCTGGACCCTAATTACTTATGAATTATAAATATTCACTCTGCCATCGTCTATAGACCCTGGACCCTAATTACTTATGAATTATAAATATTCACTCTGCCATCGTCTATAGACCCTGGACCCTAATTACTTATGAATTATAAATATTCACTCTGCCATCGTCTATAGACCCTGGACCCTAATTACTTATGAATTATAAATATTCACTCTGCCATCGTCTATAGACCCTGGACCCTAATTACTTATGAATTATAAATATTCACTCTGCCATCGTCTATAGACCCTGGACCTTAATTACTTATGAATTATAAATATTCACTCTGCCATCGTCTATAGACCCTGGACCTTAATTACTTATGAATTATAAATATTCACTCTGCCATCGTCTATAGACCCTGGACCTTAATTACTTATGAATTATAAGTATTCACTCTGACATCGTCTATAGACCCTGGACCCTAATTACTTATGAATTATAAATATTCACTCTGCCATCGTCTATATACCCTGGACCCTAATTACTTATGAATTATAAATATTCACTCTGCCATCGTCTATAGACCCTGGACCTTAATTACTTATGAATTATAAGTATTCACTCTGACATCGTCTATAGACCCTGGACCCTAATTACTTATGAATTATAAGTATTCACTCTGACATCGGCTATAGACCCTGGACCCTAATTACTTATGAATTATAAATATTCACTCTGCCATCGTCTATAGACCCTGGACCTTAATTACTTATGAATTATAAATATTTCTTTATATTCTTACCACCCATTGTATATAATTGTATATCTACTTTTTTAATCTGACCCAAATTATGTCTACCACATCACAGTACAATTTTGAGTATGTGTAACATCACTTAGCAAAAAAAGGTGATTCTGATAAAGAATTGATGGTTTACGAGTTTCAAGACAAACAGGTTAATACGTTTTTTGTTTTCATGCAATTCAAACTTGTATTTTCTGACCTCTACTCATATCTGGACCCAGATTCAGTTCTGTATTTCCCCTATAACAGGGTCTAGATTAAACCAAGGTCGCACAACTGTAAAGCAACGATCAACAAGTAGAACATCAAATCATGATTTTCAATTAACACATCAATCACTATCAAATCAACGCACTTTTGCCAGCGTTGACTATGGGTCAAGGTAAATCATGCCAAGCAAGGAGAAAAGAGACTCGATTCTCTCCTTTGCCTTCTGTCTTTCCATCTTCTTCCTTTCTGTTGGTTCCCTTAATTAGTCATGGTTCCACTGGTGGTTTCCTCCCAACAAATGGCTCATTGGTCAAAGCTCTGTGTGTGGATGTTGACTGGACTCAAGGACTCTTTGGAGTTGGACTGTGATAAAAATATTACAAATTATTGTACAATTTGCTGTCACTGGATCAAATATATTCTGATGAGCCAAAACATTATGACATAATATGCTGTTGTTCCAAAACTGCACCGACCTGCCGAGGCGTTACTTCTACAAAACCCCTGAAGGTGTTGTAGAATTAAAGTTGAATTGAATCTAATTTGTTGGTCCAGCACATCCCAAAGATGCTCAATCGGTTTGAGATCTGGTGAATATGGAGGCCAGGTCAACACCTAGAACTCCTTTGTGTTCTTTAAGCCATTCCTCACACATGCTGGGTGACGGCGCGTTATCCGGTTAAAAGAGGCCCATCAGGGAATATCCTCACCATGAACTGTCTATTTGACGCCCGACTCACACCCTTCTAGGTTACACCTCTCTCGTGTTTCAAGCCACCTCAGGAAATGTTAGTGGCGAATAGTAGCATTTTCAACCAAAAGAACCAGTCGTCAGTTTGTTGTTTGTCACACCTCTGACTACTGTGGGTAGGAATTTACCACTTATGAGCCAAAACCTAGTCTAAGAAACAATCTGTCCATAGTGAAAATCGCTCAGGTCTTTACTCCCGCTCATTTATCCATTTATCCAACACCTCAAGAACTTTATCTTACCATCTAATCCACCCAGACCTTGACATGTGCCCTTATTAGGAGATTATCAAAGTTATTTTCTTCACCTGACAGTAGTCATAATATTTTGGCTCATCAGTCTATATACACAAAAACGCTTTACAGTAAACACAAACATACAGCCAGTAAACACAAACATACAGCCAGTAAACACAAACATACAGCCAGAAACACAAACATACAGCCAGTAAAGACAAACATACAACCAGTAAACTTAAACATACAACCAGTAAACAAACATACAACCAGTAAACACAAACATACAACCAGTAAACACAAACGTACAACCAGCACGTACAGTTTAAGTAAGAAGTTTACATACACTTAGTTTGAATTCATTACCAAAAAAATTCAACCACTCCACAAATTTCAAGTTAACAAGTTTTTGCATTCGCTTCACCGCACCGTTGTGACGAAAAGAGAGCTGAGCCGAAAGGCAAAGCTCTCGATCTACCGGTCAATCTTTGTTCCTACCCTCACCTATGGTCATGAAAGCTGGGTCATGACCGAAAGAACGAGATCGCGGGTACAAGCGGCCGAAATGGGTTTTCTCAGAAAGGTGGCTGGCCTCTCCCTTAGGGATAGGGTGAGAAGCTCAGTCATCCGAGAGGAACTCGGAGTAGAGCCGCTGCTCCTTTGCATAGAAAGGAGCCAGTTGAGGTGGTTCGGGCATCTTGTACGAATGCCACCTGGGCGCCTCCCTAGAGAGGTGTTCCAGGCACGTCCAGCTGGGAGGAGACCTCGGGGAAGACCCAGGACTAGGTGGAGAGATTATATCTCCACACTGGCCTGGGAACGCCTCGGGATTCCCCAGTCAGAGCTGGCTAATGTTGCCCGGGAAAGGGAAGTTTGGGGTCCCCTGCTAGAGCTGCTACCCCCGCGACCCGACCCCGGATAAGCGGTTGAAGATGAGATGAGATGAAGTTTTGGCAAGTTGATTAGGACATCTACTTTGTGCATGACACAAGTATTTTTTCCAACATCTGTTTACAGACATGTTTTTAGTTCTAATTCACTACATCACAATTCCAGTGGGTCAGATGTTTACATACTTGACTATGATAATCATGACTATAGATGCTTATTCTCTAATAGAATAGCATGGAGGGAACAGGTATCTATATCCTAACCTGAAAAGCTCAAAAACCGCCAAATAAAAACCAGACTAAAATTTGCAACTGTACATGGGGTCAAAGATCATACTTTTTGGGGAAATGTCCAATGTTCTGATAAAACTAAAATAGTACTGGTTGGCCATAATGACCATTATTGTTTGGAGGAAAAAAGACAGGCTTGCAAGCCTAAGAGCGCCGTCCCACCCATGAAACACGTGGTGGCAGCATCATGTTGTTGGGGTGTTTTGCTGTAGGAGGGACTGGTGCAATATAAATGGCATCATGAGGAAGGAAACTTATGTGGATAAATTGAAGAAATATCTCAAAACATCAGTCAGGAAGTTAAAGCTTGGTTGCTAGTTAAAGCTTGGGTCGTCCAAATGGAAAATGACCCCAAGCATACTTTTAAAGTTCTGGCAAAATGGCATAAAATTAAGATATTGGAGTGGCCATCACTAAGCACTGACCTCTATTCTATAGAAGACTTTTGGGCAGTACTGAAAAGGCGTGTGCAAGCTTGTGGTAAGCTATCTGAAACTTTTGACCCAAGATAAACACTTTTACAACAATGCTACCAATTACTAATTGAGTGTATGTAAACTTGTGATGAAATGTGGTAAACAGAAAGGGAAGAGAATTTTAAATGTCCTAAATTGTTAAAAACATCCTTTAAATTTGGATAAAGTGTATGTAATCTACAGGCTTCAACTGTACATACTCAAAATATTAAAAAACAAAACCACTGACCTTAACAGTCATCCAGTCTGAAACAGTGTCTACAGACGTGGAGTGGACACTGTCTCTTGCTCTGAATGCAAAGTTGTCTGAATTAACAGGGTTTCCCGGCCTGGGTTGACAGGGGTCAAGGTGTGGGGCATCTTCAGGGTTAACCCTATAGCTACTGCTTCCAAACACAGAATCCAGGTCTGATCGGTTGCTTGCGGTTGCTGTGGTTTGTACTGTTTCACATTGGTCAGATACATTTGGATTGTTCAAATCTGACTCAGCAACACTGTTTGTTCTGATGAGATCTAGACCCAACAGATCCATCGTTGCTGTGTCGCTGGATTCTGAACAATACTGGTCCATTGATGCTGCATTAGTGAAGTCAAAGCTGAAGGGGTCACGTTTAGTTGTGTTATCGTTGGCCTCAAGGCTGGAGTCATTGCCACTGGGGAGGTCGACGAGAGCTTCATTGTCTGTCTCAAAACTTACAAGTTTGAAACCGTAAGGATCAAAAGTGTCTTGGTTGCTAGCCTGGGACTTATTTCTAAAATCATACGGGTCAAACTTATATAGGTTCTCAGGTTGAGAGGCAGGCTTAACTTCGTACAGTTGGAAATTGTCTTGGTCCTCAGGTTGAGAGGTAGGGTCAACTACATACAGGTCAAACTGGTCTTGGTCCTCAGGTTGAGAGGTAGGGTCAAGTACATAAGGGTCAAACTGGTCTTGGTCCTCAGGTTGAGAGGTAGGGTCAAGTACATACGGGTCAAACTGGTCTTGGTCCTCAGGTTGAGAGGTAGGGTCAAGTACATACGGGTCAAACTGGTCTTGGTCCTCAGGTTGAGAGGTAGGGTCAAGTACATAAGGGTCAAACTGGTCTTGGTCCTCAGGTTGAGAGGTAGGGTCAAGTACATAAGGGTCAAACTGGTCTTGGTCCTCAGGTTGAGAGGTAGGGTCAAGTACATACGGGTCAAACTGGTCTTGGTCCTCAGGTTGAGAGGTAGGGTCAAGTACATACGGGTCAAACTGGTCTTGGTCCTCAGGTTGAGAGGTAGGGTCAAGTACATAAGGGTCAAACTGGTCTTGGTCCTCAGGTTGAGAGGTAGGGTCAAGTACATAAGGGTCAAACTGGTCTTGGTCCTCAGGTTGAGAGGTAGGGTCAAGTACATACGGGTCAAACTGGTCTTGGTCCTCAGGTTGAGAGGTAGGGTCAAGTACATACGGGTCAAACTGGTCTTGGTCATCAGCATCGTTGTCTTCATCTTCATCACTGAGATCAGCGCCAAAGGGATCAAGGATGTCCTCACTGTGGTGTTCAGGACTCAGTTTAAATCCATAGTTGTACGAAGTCTGACTACTGGGTTCGTAGTTCAGCTCAAAACTGTTGATGCTGAAGCAAAATTTACTGTTATGTTCAGCTGAGCTGGTGAGAAGGTCCGTCCCAATTGTACTGTTATGTTCAGCTGAGCTGGTGAGAAGGTCCGTCCCAATTGGACTGTTATGTTCAGCTGAGCTGGTGAGAAGGTCCGTCCCAATTGGACTGTTATGTTCAGCTGAGCTGGTGAGAAGGTCCGTCCCAATTGGACTGTTATGTTCAGCTGAGCTGGTGAGAAGGTCCGTCCCAATTGTACTGTTATGTTCAGCTGAGCTGGTGAGAAGGTCCGTCCCAATTGGACTGTTATGTTCAGCTGAGCTGGTGAGAAGGTCCGTCCCAATTGGACTGTCCAGCTCTGAATCTACTGATCGATTGGTAGACCCTGGATCACAGCGCTCCGCTTTGTGGTTGTCTGACTGTTCTACAACATTAGCTGGTGCTCCCTCTTTGAGGCGTCGAGGTGGACGAACGGGGCGGGTTGGTACAGAAAGGATGTATCCTTCTGTTCCCGCAGGTTCTGTGTCACAAGGCCCAATCTCAACCGTGTGGCTGGGTTCCACAGATTCATAATCAGAAGACACATCGACCAGGTGAAGGGGTGTAGATCCTAGAAGGATGTCAGTTTCTGCTACGTCAGAAGGGGTGGATGCTGCGTTAATGTCAAACTCGTATCCGTTGGGATCAGATTCGGTGGAACAGTTTGGTCCAGCTGCCCAGGTGTTGGCTCTGGACACCTGACTGAACGGTTCCCGAACCGAAGCTACATTGGCTCCTGCTTCATCTTCTAATTCTGTGTCCAAAGAACAGGTTTGAGCTGTGTAGATGGGCTTGAACCCTAAACGTTCTGTCATTATTAATGTTCTGGGCTCAACAAAAGATATTTGAACAGCTTCTGTGTGAACAGTGTCCAGGTCCTCTCTGCTGTAACTGATTTCTATGTCACTGGTTTCGTCCTCGTCTAGGAACTCTGACTCAAAGCACTGGGTGCCGGTGGAAGCTTTGTTTTCAGTGCAAGAGAGGCTCTTATCGGTCTCTTCATTAGATCCTGGGTCCACGCAAGCAGGGGTGTCTGGGAAAGAATCGTTTGAACAATATGGCTCCTCTGTCCCTTCTGGAAAGAGGAAATCTGCACCAAACGGGTTGGTGCCTTTGAATGGATCATCATCTGAGAGAGAGAATCAGTTGCAACCAAATTAAAGATCAATATGATATACCCAGAGTTTCATTTAGAGGTCTAGATGAGGCTATAGACATATACCCAGAGTTTCATTTAGAGGTCTAGATGAGGCTATAGACATATACCCAGAGTTTCCTTTAGAGGTCTAGATGAGGCTATAGACATATACCCAGAGTTTCTTATTTATGTAATAAAGACCCTTTCTGTACTAAATATTTTATTTTATTTTTGAACTACACTTAATCTTTGTACTGGAAACCACCATACTGTATTATCAAAATCAACCATTTTGTCCACATTTTATAAAACGCTCACCAGATTTGTCTGTCTTAGCGAAGAGGTCATCATCTTTAAAAAGGTCATCTGAAGAAAAGCATTCATCATCATCATCACAAATACAAACATCTTCAATATCAGTATCACCAACAGAAAGAAATACCAATGATGGTGGAAGAAACAATGTTATTATAACCTAATTAATTCATATATAAATAAATAATTATCATATTATTATAATTATCAGGCCTAATCTTATTTGAAACAACAGTTGGAACAGCAGTTTACTACAAAAAAAAGATAATTAAGGCAGATGGAAAACAGAATGTATACATACGTTCAGATTCACAGTGAATGAAGGGATCAGGCTGGTAGAAGTCCAGATCTTCCACAGCTATGCTACTGGCGGAAAACTTTGGTGGAAAAATATTTTCTTCCATCTGCCAAAGCATATTAGACAAACATTTAAAACATTTAATTGTTCTCTTTCTAGCTTTCTAGAATTATCTTTCCTGGAGTAATTTTCCACAGTTTCTGGTAATTTGTTTGTTAACAATACTTGACAATTTTGGTTAATTAGAAACACTTATTAATTTTTCTGGGCGGGTTCTCATCTCGCCTGGGATGTCCTCTCTCCAATTCATACTCAAAGGGGTGGAGTCACTGGCTCGCTATTGTTCTCTTCTGTTCCCTCAATTCGAGTAACTCTGTGAGTAAAACTAAACCTTCCCAGAGTGGTTGCGGTTGACTGGTGTTCCTGGATTGAAGCTTTCCGTCTTGTTGGGCCCTATCCAGGCTTTACCCTTTTCAGGGCCACAGTTTCACTGGACCCCCTGTCTCATTTTAAGATTTACGCTGCTATACTATTGTGCCGGGAACGTAGGGGACTAGGGTGTCTAACCTTTCCCTGTGTCTTATTTGCGTTTCCATTAAGGAGGACCCGTTCCTACTAACCACACTGTGAGTCCGATAGGCCCTGCATGGGAACATGTGACGAACCCCTCCTGGGGCCACCTGGTTGTGTTGCTGGTTGACCAGCTGATGCTACCTGACAGTTTTGGCTTCAAATCTGCCAAACCCTGAACTTTCACGGTTGTCCCTTTCTGTCTGTATTTGACCTGGACCATTTTATTTTATAAGACTCTCTGCAATTAAAAAATGCATTTAATAATTATTAATCTAAACTATTATAAGTTCACCAGCACAGTCAGGTTGAGTTAAAGTTACTTGCCAAAGGGGCAAAACAATAAATGATTTACCTTAGTACCAATTGCCTAAACTGAATTGGCCCTTTAACAACCCCTCTTATGGGCTATCTCTAGTTGGTAAAGAGTTAATGCCATATACCTTTCATAGAGAGTTAATGCCATATACCTTTCATAGAGAGTTAATGCCATATATCTTTAATAGAGAGTTAATACCATATACCTTTAATAGAGAGTTAATGCCATATACCTTTAATAGAGAGTTAATGCCATATACCTTTAATATAGAGTTAATGCAATATACCTTTAATAGAGAGTTAATGCCATATACCTTTCATAGAGAGTTAATGCCATATATCTTTCATAGAGAGTTAATGCCATATACCTTTCATAGAGAGTTAATGCCATATATCTTTAATAGAGAGTTAATGCCATATACCTTTAATAGAGAGTTAATGACATATACCTTTAATAGAGAGTTAATGACATATACCTTTAATATAGAGTTAATGCCATATACCTTTAATAGAGAGTTAATGCCATATACCTTTAATAGAGAGTTAATGACATATACCTTTAATAGAGAGTTAATGCCATATACCTTTAATACAGAGTTAATGCCATGTACCTTTAATAGAGAGTTAATGCCATATACCTTTAATAGAGAGTTAATGACATATACCTTTAATATAGAGTTAATGCCATATACCTTTAATAGAGAGTTAATCCCATATACCTTTAATAGAGAGTTAATGCCATATACCTTTAATATAGAGTTAATGCCATATACCTTTAATAGAGAGTTAATGCCATATACCTTTAATAGAGAGTTAATGCCATATACCTTTAATAGAGAGTTAATGCCATATACCTTTAATAGAGAGTTAATGCCATATACCTTTAATAGAGAGTTAATGCCATATACCTTTAATATAGAGTTAATGCCATATACCTTTAATAGAGAGTTAATGCCATATACCTTTAATAGAGAGTTAATGCCATATACCTTTAATATAGAGTTAATGCCATATACCTTTAATAGAGAGTTAATGCCATATACCTTTAATAGAGAGTTAATGCCATATACCTTTAATAGAGAGTTAATGCCATATACCTTTAATATAGAGTTAATGCCATATACCTTTAATAGAGAGTTAATGCCATATACCTTTAATAGAGAGTTAATGCCATATACCTTTAATAGAGAGTTAATGCCATATATCTTTAATAGAGAGTTAATGCCATATACCTTTAATAAAGAGTTAATGCCATATACCTTTAATATAGAGTTAATGCCATATACCTTTAATAGAGAGTTAATGCCATATACCTTTAATATAGAGTTAATGCCATATACCTTTAGTAAAGAGTTAATGCCATATACCTTTAATATAGAGTTAATGCCATATATCTTTAATAGAGAGTTAATGCCATATACCTTTAATAGAGAGTTAATGCCATATACCTTTAATATAGAGTTAATGCCATACACCTTTAGTAAAGAGTTAATGCCATATACCTTTAATATAGAGTTAATGCCATATACCTTTAATAGAGAGTTAATCCCATATACCTTTAATAGAGAGTTAATGCCATATACCTTTAATATAGAGTTAATGCCATATACCTTTAGTAAAGAGTTAATGCCATATACCTTTAATATAGAGTTAATGCCATATACCTTTAATATAGAGTTAATGCCATATATCTTTAATAGAGAGTTAATGCCATATACCTTTAATAGAGAGCTAATGCCATATACCTTTGATATGATTGGTGCTTCCTCCTCCTCTTCCTGTGTATCAGCCAATCCATTGACAGCACGCGCTGCACACCCAAGGGTCGCCTGTGGAGAAGAAAAGGCCGAAATCAGATGCACTTAATAAAATGGCGTCATTCTGAACAACTAGTGACATGGTAACGCAACATCTGCATAGTCATCTACATAGTATCCCCACAAGTAGGGAAGTTCATGTGCTGGTGGTATTTTGGCAAAACATTACCACATCTGTCTTAGGGAGTGTCAGAAAATACCGCAACATCTGAACAGCAGCGAGAGTTAACCATAATGCAGATGAGTCAGACCACAGGGTCTAGCCAGTATTCAACCATAGGGTCTAGCCAGTATTCAACCATAGGGTCTAGCCAGTATTCAACCATAGGGTCTAGCCAGTATTCAACCATTGGGTCTAGCCAGTATTCAACCATTGGGGCTAGCCATTATTCAACCATAGGGTCTAGCCAGTATTCAACCATAGGGTCTAGCCAGTATTCAACCATAGGGTCTAGCCAGTATTCAACCATAGGGTCTAGCCAGTATTCAACCATAGGGTCTAGCCAGTATTCAACCATTGGGTCTAGCCAGTATTCAACCATTGGGTCTAGCCAGTATTCAACCATTGGGTCTAGCCAGTATTCAACCATTGGCTCTAGCCAGTATTCAACCATAGGGTATAGCCAGTATTCAACCATAGGGTCTAGCCAGTATTCAACCATAGGGTCTAGCCAGTATTCAACCATTGGGTCTAGCCAGTATTCAACCATAGGGTCTAGCCAGTATTCAACCATAGGGTCTAGCAAGTATTCAACCATAGGGTCTAGCCAGTATTCAACCATAGGGTCTAGCCAGTATTCAACCATAGGGTCTAACCAGTATTCAACCATAGGGTCTAGCCAGTATTTGACCATAGCCAGTCCAAGTTACCTGGACATGTGAAACACATTTAAACACATTTTACACATTTAAACACATTTTACCACATTTTACCGTATTTAACACATTTTACACATTTTAACACATTTTACACATTTTAGCACATTTTAACACATTTTACACATTTTAACACATTTTACACATTTTACACATTTTAACACATTTTAACACGTTTTACACATTTTACACATTTTAACACATTTTTACGGTGGCCCACGGGTGCACAACACAACAACATTAGCAAAGCAAATCAAAGTTAAAAAAAACAACGACATTAACAAAAAGCACAACGACATTAACAAAAACAGAAATACATTAACCAAAAACATAACTACATTAACAAAACCACATCGACATTAATAAAAGCACAACGACATTAACAAAAACGACATTAACAAAAGCACAACGACATTAACCAAAAAGCACAACGACATTAACAAAAGCACAATGACATTAACAAAAACGACATTAACAAAAGCACATCGACATTAACAAAAGCCCAACGACATTAACAAAAACGACATTAACAAACCGGAAGTGCTCCAGACCACTAGGGGGAGTGGAAAGTGGAATTGGTTGGCTCTCCACCAAAATAATAACTTGTTGTTGCTAGCAGGTCAATTTGAAATCCTCTTTAAAAGCAGCGCACATTTTATTCATCAATGTAAGTTGGTTTTAATATATTTAATTATAATTTTACGTAAAATTACTGTCTTAATGTCGATGTGCTTTTGTTAATGTCGTTTTTGTTAATGTCGTTGTGTTTTTGTTAATGTCGTTTTTGTTAATGTCGTTGTGCTTTTGTTAATGTCGTTGTGCTTTTATTAATGTCGTTTTTGTTAATGTCGTTGTGTTTTTGTTAATGTCGTTTTTGTTAATGTCGTTGTGCTTTTATTTCCACTCCCCCTAGTGGTCTGGAGCACTTCCGGTTTGTTAATGTCGTTTTTGTTAATGTCGTTGGGCTTTTGTTAATGTCGATGTGCTTTTGTTAATGTCGTTTTTGTTAATGTCGTTGTGTTTTTGTTAATGTCGTTTTTGTTAATGTCGTTGTGCTTTTGTTAATGTCGTTGTGCTTTTATTAATGTCGTTTTTGTTAATGTCGTTGTGTTTTTGTTAATGTCGTTTTTGTTAATGTCGTTGTGCTTTTATTAATGTCGATGTGGTTTTGTTAATGTAGTTATGTTTTTGGTTAATGTATTTCTGTTTTTGTTAATGTCGTTGTGCTTTTTGTTAATGTCGTTGTGCTTTTGAACTTTGATTTGCTTTGCTAATGTTGTTGTGTTGTGCACCCGTGGGCCACCGTACATTTTAACACATTTTACACATTTTACACATTTTAACACATTTTAACACATTTTACACATTTTAACACATTTTAACACATTTTAACACATTTTACACATTTTACACATTTTAACACATTTTAACACATTTTACACATTTTAACACATTTTACACATTTTAACACATTTTAACACATACCAGGATCTCTGCGTAAACAGGCAGTGATTGACTCCGGCCCCAGGACCTGACAGGCACATCTGGTATGTCCCCTGTTTCGTCCTCTGTCTGGAGGCTGCATGGAGATTTGTCATTTGGCTCCACCTGCTGGTGGTCTGGCAGTGTTTCATCTCTTGTTTGTTCCCTCAGAATACAGAGCAGCTGCTCCTCCTGTCCCACAGAAAACATTAACAAACTGCATTATTAATCAAATACCATCAGGGAAGGCTGAAAGTCCACTCACCTTGTAAAGGAAGAGAACAAACTCCCCAGCGAGGGCGTATTAGCAATGAGGGACAAATAAGGCAATGACCTTGGGTCAAGCTATTTTAAAATACACTGTGCTGATCTTTTTTCCAATAACAGGTTGCTTTAGACCAATAGCTGTTTTCTATTTAACAATAACGTCTTGTATGTCGTTAGTAGCCTCACTAATTCCAGCTGTTATTAAACATTAGTTTACTACATCTTAAAGGCTTGTGTAAAGGAGACACAATCAACATAACGATGAATTACACAAAATAAATCTATGCTACCAACATCACCAGCCTCTAGACCCACAGGGGGGTTTGAATCCATCTGTATGGTGCCACTACCGTAACACACATCAATGCCCCCTGGTGGCATGACCAATATTACACATTAATCAGCATCATTCTCTAACAACAGAGCTACACAGGACCTAGTTGGTCACACAGGTTTACACCCTTTCATGGTTAATTTTCGCTCTACATCTTAGCATTCTAGGAGAACCACAGCCAAGCAAGTAAAGCAAATAGCTTTTCCTCATAGGCTTCCAACTTCACGTGATGAGCATAGCAAGAGACAAAAAAAAGAAAAGGCAATTGTTTATTCTTATAATGGACTTTAAAAACTGAAACGTTCTCCCTTGTGACCATGGCCCTTTGCTTTGTATACTGTCTTTTGTGTCCAGTGTCCTATTTGATGGCTACATGACTAGATTAATGGCTGGCTACATGACTAGATTAATGGCTGGCTACATGACTAGATTAATGGCTGGCTACATGACTAGATTAATGGCTGGCTACATGACTAGATTAATGGCTGGCTACATGACTAGATTAATGGCTGGCTACATGACTAGATTAATGGCTGGCTACATGGCTAGATTAATGGCTGGCTACATGACTAGATTAATGGCTGGCTACATGGCTAGATTAATGGCTGGCTACATGGCTAGATTAATGGCTGGCTACATGACTAGATTAATGGCTGGCTACATGGCTAGATTAATGGCTGGCTACATGGCTAGATTAATGGCTGACTACATGACTAGATTAATGGCTGGCTACACGGCTAGATTAATGGCTGGCTACATGGCTAGATTAATGGCTGGCTACATGACTAGATTAATGGCTGGCTACATGACTAGATTAATGGCTGGCTACATGACTAGATTAATGGCTGGCTACATGGCTAGATTAATGGCTGGCTACATGACTAGATTAATGGCTGGCTACATGACTAGATTAATGGCTGGCTACATGGCTAGATTAATGGCTGACTACATGACTAGATTAATGGCTGGCTACATGGCTAGATTAATGGCTGGCTACATGGCTAGATTAATGGCTGGCTACATGACTAGATTAATGGCTGGCTACACGGCTAGATTAATGGCTGACTACATGACTAGATTATTGGCTGGCTACATGGCTAGATTAATGGCTGACTACATGACTAGATTAATGGCTGGCTACATGACTAGATTAATGGCTGGCTACATGACTAGATTAATGGCTGGCTACACGGCTAGATTAATGGCTGGCTACATGGCTAGATTAATGGCTGGCTACATGGCTAGATTAATGGCTGGCTACATGGCTAGATTAATGGCTGGCTACATGGCTAGATTAATGGCTGGCTACATGGCTAGCATATCCTTATTCTGTCAACAATCCAGTCTTTTAATCGTAGTCATTCTTATCCCAAAAACAGCAGACCGGAGACAACAGTTATAGTGTTACAGTCACACTGTCTTTGGAAAACCTCTAGTTTTAAGCAGTCCCAAACTGACAATCTACTTTTATATAATTCTATATTTAGTAGACTTATCCTGATCAATTTACTGTGAATATTAAGTGGATATATTATTGTCCTGCATCTCCATGGTAATCTAACCCACAATACAGGTGTCTGGCTCTACTGACTGAACCACAGAGTTGTGTGGAAAGCCGTTATCCAACAGCTAACTACAAACATACCTGTAAAATCTCTTCATATGATTGGCTGATGGACTCCTCCAATGGGATGATACGTTGGCCCGCCTCCTTCACATTCCCCTCGGCCCGCCGGACCTCTATTTTCAGCTGTTTGAGTTTCCTTCTAGCATGGGCCAGTTCCCGCTCATACTCCTCCACTTTCATCTCTCTGGCCGCCTCATCAGCCTGCAGAGACAGGATCTGATAGAGGAGGAGAGGAGGTGAGGAGATGGGAGAGGAGGTGAGGAGGAGATGGGAGAGGAGGAGAGGAGGTGATGAGGAAAGGAGGAGAGGAGGAGAGGTGGTGAGGAGGTGATGAGGAGAGGAGGTGAGGAGGAGAGGAGGTTAGGAGGAGAGGAGGAGAGGAGGTGAGAAGGAGAGGAGGTGATGAGGAGAGGAGGAGAGGAGGTGAGGAGGAGAGGAGGTGATGAGGAGAGGAGACAAGGTGAGGAGGAGAGGAGGTGAGGAGGAGAGAAGGTGATGAGGAGAGAAGGTGATGAGGAGAGGAGGTGAGGAGGAGAGGAGGTTAGGAGGAGATGAGGAGAGGAGGTGATGAGGAGAGGAGACAAGGAGAGGAGGTGAGGAGGTGAGGAGGAGAGGAGGAATTCTACCAAACATCCAAAAATATTGATCAACTGAACACAAACCAACTAAATATATGTGTGGATATCTATGATCGCTAAATATCTTTGTTGTTCAGACTCTCTCCAGCAAAGTAGAAATGTTAAAGACAGCAATAACTTCTCACTACGTTTATTTGTCATGTTGTATTTGTTGACAGCTGTGCTCCTCTAACCTGCTGGCTCTCCTTAACACACTCCAGCCTGGTCAGTTTAAGCTGCTCCTCCAGCTCCATCCTGTGCTGCTCCATCTTCTCCAGCGTGTCTTCCAGCTCCCGCCGGTCGGCCCTCTGTTCCTGTAGGTCAATGTCCTCCTGCTGCACGGCATCCTGCAGGTCCTGGTGGTTTGGAGCACACAGATAGATGGAGGCGACAGTGAGGTAGGGAGAGGTGGAGAGGCGGAGAAGTGGAGAGGTGGAGAGGTTGAGAGAACAGGAAGGTATAAAGATTAGATGGACACAATCAAATAAGGGTCTGTAATAGAGACATAGAGACATAGAGACAGAGAGACAGAGAGAGTGAGATACAGAGAGAGTGAGAGGGTGAGATACAGAGAGAGTGAGAGAGTGAGATACAGAGAGAGTGAGAGAGTGAGATACAGAGAGAGTGAGAGGGTGAGATACAGAGAGAGTGAGAGAGTGAGATACAGAGAGTGAGAGAGTGAGATACAGAGAGAGTGAGAGAGTGAGATACAGAGAGAGTGAGAGAGTGAGATACAGAGAGAGTGAGAGAGTGAGATACAGAGAGAGTGAGAGAGTGAGATACAGAGAGAGTGAGAGAGTTGAGATACAGAGAGAGTGAGAGAGTGAGAAATGTTACAAGGAGTATCTGGTGCTCTTCAAAGACCAGCAGCAGACATTGGTGTTATTGATCTGTGTTACTGATCTGAGTTATTGATCTGTGTTATTGATCTTTAACTAGACAATGCATATTATTTATCTGACAATACATGGTCAACACTCACGTCTGCCTGCTGTGATCTTAATGCAATGTATTACATGCAAATGTAGAAATGTCAGACTAATTAGTGACTATATGTTCACTATAAGTATTCAATGTTGATGGAGGTGCCACAAACTATTGAATGGAGATATAATATTTGAGAACAATCTCTCTGCGCCGCAAATACAACATATAAAGAACCTCTTTTCTCTTTTACTTGCAATTACATGCAGCTCTTCAAGCCGTTCATGAAAAACTAAACTCAAATCCTCTATTAAATTTTCATATTAGTCAACAAAATGTACACTTAAATATGGACTGCAGTGAACAATTTGTTCCCTTAAAATCGTAATTACCAAATGACACATTTAAATTTTATACATCTGCTTTATTTCAAACACCAAATTAAACGTATTACTACCTGAAAAGCTTTTATGGCCTGGAATTATAACAGCAGTCATAAATATGAAGCTCTACATTGGCATTAAACTTGCGAATAAGAAAAATGTCACTTCTATTATGGACATTGCTAATTTAAAACAGATTATGTCTTGTATGCATGTCCCTAAAGATCACTCTGTGGCATTTTTTTTATAAAAAATGAAAGAAAATAAAAATGCTAATAAAAAATGCTAATTTAGCATTGCTAAATGCTGATAAGTTGGTCCGCTATGGGTGGGTGTGTAGGGGGTGTGTATTTTCTGTTTTCTCCCGTTTGTTTTATCAAAAAAACAAAGAAAACTAATACTGGTAAATAACTTGATATTCACATGCACTTTTTAACACAGAAAATCGCTGGCGTGTTTGAACTTTAAAGGTTCTATTTTAAGCAATAAAGACTAAAGAGACATGCAATCTATTTATATACTTCTGAAAAAAGTACAGAGAGTAAACAATGTTGCTATAGTAACTCTGACACGCACATAAACCTGGAGAAAATGTCTTCACGCAACACAGCTTATCCTGACAGTCTTTAAGGCTGGAAAAGATGAAATTCCTTTAAGCTCATCCTAAAATATGTCTTCTGGATACTAAGTTGAGACATGTTGGGTCATTATAATAGCGAATTGATAAAAAGACAACGTTTGATAAAGAGACAACTTCATATTTTGCCAACCGAATCAGACTCTAACCCAACACTAAATTCATATATTGGATTGGCAGTTTCTTTGCTGGTGTAACTTTACAATGCTACGATAAGTATATCACGCATGCTACGATAAATATATCACACATGCTACGATAAATATATCACGCATGCTACGATAAATATATCACGCATGCTATGATAAATGTATCTCGCATGCTACGATAAATATATCACGCATGCTACGATAAATATATTATGCATGTTACGATAAATATATCACGCATGCTACGATAAATATATTAGGCATGTTACGATACATATCTCACGCATGCTACGATAAATATATCACGCATGCTATGATAAATGTATCTCGCATGCTACGATAAATATATCACGCATGCTACGATAAATATATCAAGCATGCTACGATAAATATATCACGCATGCTACGATAAATACATCACGCATGCTATGATAAATATATCTCGCATGCTACAATAAATATATCTTGCATGCTACAATAAATATATCACGCATGCTACGATAAATATATCAAGCATGCTACAATAAATATGTCAAGCATGCTACGATTAATATATCAGCATACGCTACGATAAATATATTATGCATGTTACGATAAATATATTCTGCATGCTACGATAAATATATTATGCATGTTACGATAAATATATCATGCAGGCTACGATAAATATATTACGCATGTTACGATAAATATATCACGCATGCTACGATAAATATATCACGCATGCTACGATAAATATATCACGCATGCTATGATAAATATATTGTTACAATAAATATACCACGCATGCCCTACCATGTGCATTAGACATAGTTTATTGTGCACTGTGACATTGCAGCTTTTTGACAACAACAAAAAACAAATATATCAGGGTCTATATTTACAAATAACTTAATCCTAGATAAGCACCTCTTTGTAACAATAGTTTTTGTAATATCTCTAGCTATGGCCTAGAGTGTTCCGGTGGTCTAATGCTGGAAATAAACCACTGCAGAATCAATTATCCACACTCTCCTAACGTCTCACATGTCTAATAACACAGAAAATGTATCTTAATCAAATAAACTAACAATTGTCTAGAGACATAAATCATATTTGGATGAGATCACATCCAGGAGACCATTCTGAAGTCACAGAGTAAGTGCATGTAATACATTGCAGTAATATCACAGCAGGCATCCAGCCAGACATGTGTGTTCACCATGTATTGTCAGATAAATAACCATGTATTGTCAGATAAATAACCGTGTATTGTCAGATAAATAACCGTGTATTGTCAGATAAATAACCATGTATTGTCAGATAAATAACCGTGTATTGTCAGATAAATAACCATGTATTGTCAGATAAATAACCGTGTATTGTCAGATAAATAACCATGTATTGTCAGATAAATAACCATGTATTGTCAGATAAATAACCTCCTATTATACTAGCATAGGCCATTCCAATGAAAGTAAAGGAGGATAGTGAACACAATCTGTTCCCACAGGACTCAGCACATACAGAATACAGACCACTGACATTTTGAGATAAGGGAAGGAAAATCAAATTTCATCATTTAAGACCGTCGTCCTAAAGCATGATATTCCTGTACTTAAATCTCTGCACAACTTTCAGATCGTTTGTATAGAAATAGGCAAAACTACACAGGCTGAATTATCTGCTTCAATACTACAACACCCAACGTGCGATTACAAAAGCCATGTCTCTTGATCAGTCCTGTGAGACTGTAGACATGGAGACTAATTAGGACTGTGAATAAGACACACCGTAAAAGACATAAAAGATGACATTCCACACACAAACACACTCGCGTATAAACGTGGAGACTTACTGTGATTTCAACGGTCTTCTGAACAACGGATTCATCCTGTTCCACAAAGTCCTGATTCCTGAAGTGTAAGCAGAGAAGACAGGAGTGTTTGAGGAGAGAGGACACCAACGAGGCACCATTCCATACTCCCTTTCCTCCATCTACGTGTCCTCTCTCTTCTCGCTTGCCTTCTTCCCCGGCCTCTAATGTCACACCCTCCATTTTCATCAGTATGTCATCAGTATGTCATCAGTATGTCATCAGTATGTCATCAGTATGTCATCAGTATGTCATCAGTATGTCATCAGTATGTCAGTTAAACAGATAGCATATAGAAAGCGTGTTGGTGATGTGTATGTCTTGACTCTGTATGGACACTAAGCAGTAAACGTGTGAGGACAGATGGAGTGAGAGAAGGTACTGAATGTGCTGAACGTGTGCAGAGGGTTTGAGAATAGACTGAGTATGAGTCAGAGAGAGAGGGCGGGATCAGAATGAGAAGGCGGGATCAGAATGAGAAGGCGGGATCAGAATGAGAAGGCAGTCATATTATTACCACATATGATGGTGTTAATGAATAGGCAGTCATATTATTACCACATGTCTATATATGATGGTGTTAATGAATAGGCAGTCATATTATTACCACATGTCTATATATGATGGTGTTAATGAATAGGCAGTCATATTATTACCACATGTCTATATATGATGGTGTTAATGAATAGGCAGTCATATTATTACCACATATGATGGTGTTAATGAATAGGTAGTCATATTATTACCACATATGATGGTGTTAATGAATAGGTAGTCATATTATTACCACATGTCTATATATGATGGTGTTAATGAATAGGCAGTCATATTATTACCACATGTCTATATATGATGGTGTTAATGAATAGGCAGTCATATTATTACCACATATGATGGTGTTAATGAATAGGCAGTCATATTATTACCACATATGATGGTGTTAATGAATAGGCAGTCATATTATTACCACATATGATGGTGTTAATGAATAGGTAGTCATATTATTACCACATGTCTATATATGATGGTGTTAATGAATAGGCAGTCATATTATTACCACATGTCTATATATGATGGTGTTAATGAATAGGCAGTCATATTATTACCACATGTCTATATATGATGGTGTTAATGAATAGGCAGTCATATTATTACCACATGTCTATATATGATGGTGTTAATGAATAGGTAGTCATATTATTACCAAATGTCTATATATGATGGTGTTAATGAATAGGCAGTCATATTATTACCACATGTCTATATATGATGGTGTTAATGAATAGGCATATTATTACCACATGTCTATATATGATGGTGTTAATGAATAGGTAGTCATATTATTACCACATATGATGGTGTTAATGAATAGGTAGTCATATTATTACCACATGTCTATATATGATGGTGTTAATGAATAGGCAGTCATATTATTACCACATGTCTATATATGATGGTGTTAATGAATAGGCAGTCATATTATTACCACATATGATGGTGTTAATGAATAGGCAGTCATATTATTACCACATGTCTATATATGATGGTGTTAAGGTTGTTAACCATTTGCCTTACATGTGTACAGACCCTATATCATCTGTTCTTACAGTTACATCCTTACATGTGTACAGACCCTCTATCATCTGTTCTTACAGTTACATCCTTACATGTGTACAGACCCTCTATCATCTGTTCTTACAGTTACATCCTTACATGTGTACAGACCCTCTATCATCTGTTCTTACAGTTACATCCTTACATGTGTACAGACCCTCTATCATCTGTTCTTACAGTTACATCCTTACATGTGTACAGACCCTCTATCATCTGTTCTTACAGTTACATCCTTACATGTGTACAGACCCTCTATCATCTGTTCTTACAGTTACATCCTTACATGTGTACAGACCCTCTATCATCTGTTCTTACAGTTACATCCTTACATGTGTACAGACCCTCTATCATCTGTTCTTACAGTTACATCCTTACATGTGTACAGACCCTCTATCATCTGTTCTTACAGTTACATCCTTACATGTGTACAGACCCTCTATCATCTGTTCTTACAGTTACATCCTTACATGTGTACAGACCCTCTATCATCTGTTCTTACAGTTACATCCTTACATGTGTACAGACCTTCTAGGTTACTATACGAGCATTAGGTCACTGGTTCATTGCATCATTCTGGCCATTCATAAAAAACATAAATGTTAACTTAAAACATAAATGATGGGTCAATGCAGGTACAACACGGTTATCGTATGTGTGTTGTGTATTTTCTATATGTTATTATTACCTCTCCTGTCCGGATGCCCGTTGCCTTGGTGTCCGTATGCAGTCTAATACCAAACGCATCATCTCTGCGGTATTCGCTCTCCCATCGCATCAGCAGGTACACAAATAAAGATGCCCTGTGAGGAATCCCAAAGAGATTTACAAACAGGTTTGGGTAGTTTAGTTCATATTTCTTTTAAAACCCCGTTTGATGCGTTTTCCAGTTATCTCTCTCGTCTCCTGCACATTTCAGTCGAGCCGTTCAATCCTGGAGAGGCAGTTGATTTAACATCACGTGGTGAAATCCCATTCGACACAGTGGGATCAGAGAGCATTCCTAACCAAATGTAGATCCAAATGCTTACAGTTTGACATGACAGAAGATACACTGCCCTTAATATTATAATCGATCATATTTAAGATTATATTGTGCTATTACCCAAGTATACTAGAGGGCAGATGATGCTCCAATACTGTATCTAATTATTATTGGTCATAATGAGAACATGCTGCTACATATTGATGAAGAAACAAAAGCTTATATTAAACATATCTAGCAAATATAAATTGTGAGTGTGAGGGGTTTGTTTTTGGACAAAACATGTGAAAAATGAAATGAAATTGTTATGGAGTGATTGGTGTTATTATTAAATACATTTCGAAATTTATATTTTGCTGAAACATGTCAAAATTAATAAGAATAAATGTTCATAGTTCCTTCCCCCTCTGTCCTACAGGAATCAAAACTACCAAGTGAGCTGTACAGGCATATCAACGAATAATGGAGGTTTGTCTATTGTCTCTATGGTTGGACCAGGGTCTTTTGACAAGATTAGATTGGAGACACACTTTGTATCAATTGTGCTCTATAGATGAAATACGGGTACCATTTATTGTGTCTATGTAATTTGTCCGTCGTTCATGTTATTGTACATATAGTATCATGGTGATTTAAAGACACATTATAGACAAGCCAAATCCAGACAAGCTACTGTTTTATTAAATCCTTGTTGCACAACACTTATTGTCAATTTTTTCAAAATATCTAAAAAATACTAATATGGGAACAAATGCTATAAAAAACATCAGGAAGTATGCAGTTACTGCTTTAGGGACAAAATACAGTAGTGCAAACTCACAATACAATAAAGGTTTTAGCTTCATAAGGTGTTGGCGAGTGCCTGTGGTATGAAGAAGTGTGTGACTGGGCCTAGCTAGGTGAATATGCTACCTAATGTTATGTCAAGTGTGTGACTGGGCCTAGCTAGTTGAATATGCTACCTAATGTTATGTCAAGTGTGTGACTGGGCCTAGCTAGTTGAATATGCTACCTAATGTTATGTCAAGTGTGTGACTGGGCCTAGCTAGTTGAATATGCTACATGATGTTATGTCAAGTGTGTGACTGGGCCTAGCTAGTTGAATATGCTACCTAATGTTATGTCAAGTGTGTGACTGGGCCTAGCTAGTTGAATATGCTACATGATGTTATGTCAAGTGTGTGACTGGGCCTAGCTAGTTGAATATGCTACCTAATGTTATGTCAAGTGTGTGACTGGGCCTAGCTAGTTGAATATGCTACATGATGTTATGTCAAGTGTGTGACTGGGCCTAGCTAGTTGAATATGCTACATGATGTTATGTCAAGTGTGTGACTGGGCCTAGCTAGTTGAATATGCTACATGATGTTATGTCAAGTGTGTGACTGGGCCTAGCTAGTTGAATATGCTACCTAATGTTATGTCAAGTGTGTGACTGGGCCTAGCTAGTTGAATATGCTACCTAATGTTATGTCAAGTGTGTGACTGGGCCTAGCTAGTTGAATATGCTACCTAATGTTATGTCAAGTGTGTGACTGGGCCTAGCTAGTTGAATATGCTACATGATGTTATGTCAAGTGTGTGACTGGGCCTAGCTAGTTGAATATGCTACCTAATGTTATGTCAAGTGTGTGACTGGGCCTAGCTAGTTGAATATGCTACATGATGTTATGTCAAGTGTGTGACTGGGCCTAGCTAGTTGAATATGCTACCTAATGTTATGTCAAGTGTGTGACTGGGCCTAGCTAGTTGAATATGCTACATGATGTTATGTCAAGTGTGTGACTGGGCCTAGCTAGTTGAATATGCTACATGATGTTATGTCAAGTGTGTGACTGGGCCTAGCTAGTTGAATATGCTACATGATGTTATGTCAAGTGTGTGACTGGGCCTAGCTAGTTGAATATGCTACATGATGTTATGTCAAGTGTGTGACTGGGCCTAGCTAGTTGAATATGCTACCTAATGTTATGTCAAGTGTGTGACTGGGCCTAGCTAGTTGAATATGCTACCTAATGTTATGTCAAGTGTGTGACTGGGCCTAGCTAGTTGAATATGCTACATGATGTTATGTCAAGTGTGTGACTGGGCCTAGCTAGGTGAATATGCTACATAATGTTATGTCAAGTGTGTGACAGAGGTTAGTGAGTAAATGGAAAAATGTAATGAATGGGAAACTAGACATGTCAAGGTTGTTTAAGATTAAGTTGGAGTACATGAGAAACAAAGTCCATTAAATTTGAGCCTGCATCAAAAAACACTCAAAACCAATTCATGACCCAATGTGAATTGTTTGATGCAATAATACGAATGGTCTGTTTTTATTAATTATGGTAAACAACTAGTGAAAACTAGTAAAGCTCCAATAAGTTAAATATATATATTTTTAAATAGCACAGAATTTGCAGTAAAAATGGTCGACTCCTTCACCAAACCTTAAACATGAACTTGAGACCAGAATGGTTGGAGGCCTACTGTGGCATAATCCTTCTCCAGCCTGAATGAGAGTCAGAGAATCTTCTAAAGTTCATCCTTTATAGAGTCGACTTCCTCTTCCTTCTCTTCTCCAGCGTCTTCATCGTCTTCCTCATCTAACTCATCCTCATCTTCCTTGTCTTCTTCAAGTTCATCTTTTGTGTCCTCTTTCCTAGACATCTCTTCTGTCTCTAGTTGTATCCTCTCATGCTCTTCCTGGGACTCCTTCATCTTTTTCTCTGGATCCTGCAGAACATGACAGACATGTTAACAAACAGGATTTAACATGTTACTGTTGTAGTGCGCTGTTAGAAATTGTCATAAATATGCCTTTAGAATACTTAATTTCAAATATGATAGAATGTATTCAGGCAAAGTGTCCTGGTAAAAGTGTGAAGAATGTGTGAGTGGACATTTGACCCTTAAAGGTCAGTACCACTGACCTTAGTCTGTCCCCAGGTGTCATTGCCAACCTCTTCCGCTAGCGTAGCGTCATCTGTGATCAGGAAGTTATCAAAGATAGTCCCTGACTTTACCTGTGACACAAATAAATACATATGACTGCCATTTTAGAGCCACTCTTACAGGATTTCACTGATTCATTACACAGTAGTTCCTATATCAAACCAAATCTAAAAAATAACTAATTGTTTTCTATCGGATTCCCCTCTTATTGTCAATAATTAAAAACAACAGAATAAAAGTGTTAATTAAACCTGCCACAGGTCCAGTCCAATAACGCCAATACTGTGGAAACTGTAGATCTCTGAGTCTGAGCTGTAGTCTGGATTGTCAATCTCAGGGTGCACCCATATTCCCTGGTACTTGGAGTTATCAATTTTGCGAGGCTTCCATTCTCCCTAAAAAAATATCCATCAAACAGGTGTTTGAATAGTAAAACTAAAGGAGATTAAATAAAGACTACATCATAGGCTGATGACCAAACAAATGTGCGAGGACATAAAGACACAGTGGCCCCAGATCAGAGAGCCTGAGGACATGCCTTATAGTCGGGGTTGGAAATCACTGGCGGCTCCCACTCCCCGTCCATCTCATCGTCCCAATCCTCTGGCTTTTTGGCATCTGGGTCAGCTATGTTCTCTGGCCTATCCCAATCCTGACATACGACAACATTCACTTATTAATTGCAGTTGAAAACTAAAACTAAGAAAATAGGACATTCTAATCATTACAAGACATATTGCTTTTGCATCAGAGTAACTGTATAGAATATGTTTTCTGCCTTGGTCCTGCACACACAATATGGTACCTAGCTAGTTTAGCATTGTTGAATACAAAAGCAACTATTGGTACTAGAAAAAGGTTTCTATACATCCACTAACCTCTGGTTTCCCTACATACACTAAGCTCTGGTTTCTATACATACACTAACCTCTGGTTTCTATACATATACTAACCTCTGGTTTCTATACATATACTAACCTCTGGTTTCTCTACATACACTAACCTCTGGTTTCTATACATACACTAACCTCTGGTTTCTATACATACATATACTAACCTCTGGTTTCTATACATACACTAACCTCTGGTTTCTCTACATACACTAACCTCTGATTTCTATACATATACTAACCTCTGGTTTCTCTACATACACTAACCTCTGATTTCTATACATATACTAACCTCTGGTTTCTCTACATATACTAACCTCTGCTTTCTCTACATATACTAACCTCTGGTTTCTCTACATATACTAACCTCTGCTTTCTCTACATATACTAACCTCTGGTTTCTCTACATATACTAACCTCTGCTTTCTCTACATACACTAACCTCTGGTTTCTCTACATATACTAACCTCTGGTTTCTCTACATACACTAACCTCTGGTTTCTATACATACACTAACCTCTGGTTTCTATACATATACTAACCTCTGGTTTCTATACATACACTAACCTCTGGTTTCTCTACATATACTAACCTCTGGTTTCTATACATACACTAACCTCTGGTTTCTCTACATATACTAACCTCTGGTTTCTCTACATATACTAACCTCTGGTTTCTCTACATATACTAACCTCTGGTTTCTCTACATATACTAACCTCTGGTTTCTATACATATACTAACCTCTGGTTTCTCTACATACACTAACCTCTGGTTTCTCTACATACACTAACCTCTGGTTTCTCTACATATACTAACCTCTGGTTTCTCTACATATACTAACCTCTGGTTTCTCTACATATACTAACCTCTGGTTTCTCTACATATACTAACCTCTGGTTTCTCTACATCCACTAACCTCTGGTTTCTCTACATATACTAACCTCTGGTTTCTCTACATATACTAACCTCTGGTTTCTCTACATATACTAACCTCTGGTTTCTCTACATATACTAACCTCTGGTTTCTCTACATATACTAACCTCTGGTTTCTCTACATATACTAACCTCTGGTTTCTCTACATATACTAACCTCTGGTTTCTCTACATATACTAACCTCTGGTTTCTATACATATACTAACCTCTGGTTTCTCTACATATACTAACCTCTGGTTTCTCTACATATACTAACCTCTGGTTTCTCTACATATACTAACCTCTGGTTTCTCTACATATACTAACCTCTGGTTTCTCTACATATACTAACCTCTGGTTTCTCTACATATACTAACCTCTGGTTTCTCTACATATACTAACCTCTGGTTTCTCTACATATACTAACCTCTGGTTTCTCTACATCCACTAACCTCTGGTTTCTTGTCATCTGGGTCCTCCACCCTCTCCCTCTCATCCCAGTCATCTGGCTTCACAGCCTCAGGGTCCTTAATCTTCTTAGGAGGCAAAATGTCCCAGTCCTCCTCCAAACTTCCAGACTCTACTTTCTTGTTGTCAATCTTCACCTCGTAAGTGTTGTCAGGATTCAGGATTAAGGTGTACAGGTGACTGTACTCATCGTCCTAAAAAACAAAAATATATTGTTTATGTTTAGAAGTTTGAAAACTGTCCCACCCATTCAGAGTAGCACCCTGTCTCACCCATTCAGACTAGCACCCTGTCTCACCCATTCAGACTAGCACCCTAGACTTTTGAGAGATTCTATGTGGTTCTATGTGGTTAAACCACCAGTTGAGAACAACCGCTATACTGTACCTTGCATCTAATGTCCTTGTTAATTAGGTAATTGTTGCCCTTGTAGTTGATAATAAAATGAACTTTCTTGGTGCCTGGACCACATATGTCTGGACCTGAAATAGGAAAAACATTATCAACAACGAAATATCTGAACCATTTCCAAAATGATTTCAATTGTAACAACAAAGAGGCGGTGATATACAGCCATTATTATTGTTTCAAGTGGACTTTACCAAACATGATATTATAGTTAGAGTCTCCATGCATGTCTGCCTGGTCGAGGTCAGCAGGAAAAAGCTTGACGTAGCCTCCCCCACAATCAATGTTCTGCTCATGCTTCACAGTGAACTGGATCACCAAGGTCTTTCCCTGGTTGCTAAAGGGCTCAAAGCGAGCAGAGGAAGAGTAGAAATGTGCATCCTGGCTGGTTTGGAGACCTGAGGGGAATACTATCGGGTTACGACTGCTTACGTTTCAATATGACAGCAGAGACCATACATGTATACAACAGAATACATCAGCGGTCAGGTTTGCATTAACACAGCTGGCTGGTTACCTTTGTCTTGCTCTGCATCTCCATAAAACTTCCCAGCAGACAGGACAAATTGTCCATAGTCCGAGCGGTGTTTGGATTCAACCCACCGGGTCTTCCAAGCATCTAACGGCAAACATTACAATACAATAAACGAAAGTAAACAGCGATACCGTTAACCGCGACAGGATTTAACAATATGTTAGCACGACCCGCTAGCGATGTACGCATGCATTAGCAGGATCAACCCCATAAACCCGGTGACAGTACTGTAGACACATGTACAATATAATAATGATATAGATAACGCTGTAGATAATGTTGATGGAGAATTGTTTAATGCCAAGGTTACCCCAGCTATCGTAGTCATTATGGTAAGTAAGCTAACTGGCAGATTGATCGTTAGTACGTTAGCTACATCTACAAGACCAGTTAATACAATCTGCAGCATGTAATCAAACTTACCCCCATCAGTGAACTGCTCTTGGAAATAAACCGACGACTCAACTAAGACCAATGTAATAAGATAACTCAATAGCACCAGCATTTGCATGATGCCGGTTTATGAACAGACCACAGATGGTAAACTCTAAATATTGACCGGCTAGTTTCAAGCAGCCAGCACATGAACTGAAGTCGCACTGATGGCCGGTCAACCAATCCTGTTGAGTGAACGAGTGTCCAATCATAAACCGGCAAATGGAAGACCAGCCAAAACATGGAACCACCACGATGGATGTAGTCCACCAGCAAAAAATATTTGCTTAGTATCAAATAGCTTTGAAGAACAAGATGAATTGTAAACTACACACTCTGTTGGCCACTTCCACGTTAACTCACTCAATGAGTAGAATTCAAATACTCTTTACATGTCACTTGACCGGTAAATTGGACATTTCAGAGCTACTGTCTTTAATAATGTTGACACAAGGGAAATGTTTAAGTAGTTTTATTACCCCACATACAGTAGATTCACACAAATTTATGTTAATTGTTGTTTAACTGCAACTACCTGCTATACAGTAAAATAAGCAATAAGGAGCTTATCACAAATACCATTTTAATCCCACACCAGAATGTTCATAGTCTTGTTCAAATCCACATTCATAAAATTCATTTAGCGCAACATTCTCTTACAGGACAGCGTCACTGGTCTTTCATGGCAACACTGAAGGGAAAGAAAAAACACAATGAGACCAAGTAAATTAACACAAAAGACAGAACACAGGAAAAACTGGGATAAGATCAGTATTCTTATGGTCATCAAAATCTCAGGGAGAGAGTTCAAGAATTGAATAATCATTTCCTCAACCACTTTTAACAGCACCATTTAACAATCCAGATTCTGATCTTACCTGGTTGAGTCACCTCAACGTATGTAGCAAGTTCTAGACCATCTTGTCCAACAAAAGAAAAACCTGGAAAATAAACAGTGTAAAGGAGCGGCACGTGACAAGAACTGCAAATGACTTCCTCACTGAAGCCTCAGAAATAAATGGAACGGTAGGAGTATAATCAGTGTACTCATATGGCAGAATGTTTTCATCAACGGCCATTTTAAGAGTCAAGGTAATGTGGTCAAAATAGATACTTACATTGAGCCTTCATATGTGGCAGACAGCAATCCCTGAAATTAGATGCACCACATGCACTGAGGACTCCGGTGTAAACTTAAGTCAGACCTGGGGAACAAAAAAAACAATGTAACCATGCCACACGCAAGGACTAATTTCAAACGTGTTATAAAGCCAATACCTCAGTTAGGAGCGAAAGACAATGCTGATATTTCATCATAGCTAATCTGCTGAACTATGTGTTCATCACGGTATTAGCAAGGACTATATAAAACATTTAACAGTGAAGGGTGGGGCTCACCATTAAAAGCGCCATGACCACAAGTCAAATTCAACCCAGGGCAGTCCAACTTTTAGAAGACCTGGGTTGGGGTTAGAGACGGTTTCATTAAGAAATGATCTGCAAATGGATATTATCAAGACCTACGGTATAGTTTACCAGTTCAGTGATCTAAAGTCTCTTTCATGTAGTCTCAGAGAGATTCCCAATGATACTTTTAACATCATCAACGGTTTATTAATGTTTGTCAGAACCTCAGCAGGTACTACAACCACTTACCATTGTGAGAAATATTTTCCCGTGCAAACCACCAGTCATCTGAAATAAAGAAATATCACCTTAGTAATGCATCAAATTGGTTCAGCATAATGCACACTCCTAGACAGCCATCAGTTTGAAAATGTATCAGAAACAACTTCTGTCCACTACTCTTAATCAAATATTCATCACAGGCGGGCTAATAACAAATTTGATGCGACTCTATACACACACCTGGTCAACATGATGCACAAATCATACTTCATCCAATGTCAGGTGCAACATACAGCACCATCTGAAAATTAAATAACAGTTAAATAGCGGCTAATACCTTTGAGTGAAAGAGAATAATAACGATTGTCTGATCAGTTAAGTTGGCATTTCCTCACATGTTTCAGATGTCCCTACCAACATACATCTAATCATTTCAGACATGGCATTTATTACTGGCAATTGCGTATTTAAAATAATGAATACAACAATACATTTAGGATGCATGTTAGCTAGCAAACTTTGGGGCACATGGCGTCACACACTACGCACCAGTGAAGGGGCGAAGACCAAATAACCACGTGCCAAACAACATTACAGAGTGAATAACTAATACGGATCAATCCATTTAATCCAAACATGTTATTAATGCAAACGAATAATCAACAAATACAAGTACCTCATTTGCAGCCGACCGCCACGACATCCAGACCCTCATTGCAGCGTTCAGAACCAAGAGGACTTTAGAACCGGTGACGTTTGTATTTATACTACCGCCCCGTTGATTTGTGGGTAAAACTGGTATCGCATTTCATGACGTCACTTATACTGAAAGCCAATAGGGGGTGGGCACATAGACATTTTTTTTTTTTATTGAACATATTCCACAGGGGATACAGGTATCAAGCAAACACAACACAATAAAAATACAGAAAACAATAAGAAAGAAAAACTCATAGTAAAGCAAGGCAGTAATATAAAGGGGATATACTACTACAACAACCACAGAGATTACATATCCAAAAAAGTTGTAAAGTACATTGGAGATACAGAAATAACTGATACAATTCAGAAAAACAGGAGATAATTTATAATAAAACCACAAATTCTTTAAGCAATGAAGACGTTTTAGCAGCATCTTATTTGTTGATAAACAAAGAGAGTCATAAAATAATTTTAAATCAACACACAGAAGTATAAAATTAGAATCAGTTACACTTATGAAGATGAAACTCGCCACATAAAGTAAGTAGTTTTAATCTGTCATCCATCTTCTTTGTTTTGAGTCCCAAAACAAAAACAGCACATTCACAACTTCAAAAGTAAAGAGTTTGTAATAAGCAGTAACAATAAGACCAGCTACCTTCCTCCAGAACTCCCTTGAATTATCACATTCAAAAAACAAATGTGGTATTGTTTCAACATTAGAGTTACAGAAAGTGCAGAGTGAAGAGAAGTCCAAACTAAACCTAGAAAGAAATAAGTTACAGGGATAGTAATTATGTATTATTTTAAAGTAAAGCTCCTTCCACTTGTTAGGTAACATAAACTTATTAATACCAGACCATATACTAACAGTAGGAAGAGATGGATAGTTTAATTTCCATTTGAGAAAAGCTCTGGGATGACAGCTGAACTTCCCAACAAGAAATCTTCTAATCCAAAAATGGTTACATTTGATATTGGAAAGCTCCAAACCTCCGATAGATAACTTGGGCATTTCACAAGCAGATACTTTGTAACAACAGTATGACCTCACCACATGCAAAAGTTTAGGTGAAATAGACTTAATAACCCAGTTATAAACTTTAGGAGAAGAAACCACTCCAAAAAGGTTGATAAATTCAATGTAAGAATAGGGCACATAGACATCTATGGGTGAACAGGTTCTGTTGCTGGATGTAGAATAAATTGCCCCATGGTTTGACAGCATATTCTGACTCTACACACTCTGCTTAACATTTACTACAATACATTCAATGTGACACATAGAATAGTTTTTGAGCTATGAGGCAATATGTATCCCATATTTAATCATTTGCATTGACTCAATTTTAAACCTTGCAACATGTTTTACAACCCAAATGTATTATGAAAATCTCTCAAATACGAACAAACTATTGTTAATATGTAGATAAGTATATCGTCTTAAACAATTGATAGATTTTAGTTAACACTAATACTTCTAATTTTCGTGACCCGGAAGACATTTCTTAATCTTTGTCCTCCAAGACACATAGGTCATACGGTGACGTAGGTAAATGGCGGCGCCCTACACTGAAACATGTAACGAGAAGATGCTGTAAAGTTGTTTGTGTTGTTACTTTAGAATACAAACACGGCATATTAACATGTTTAAAGAAACTGCACACCGTTTTAAAGCCACGGCTCCGTGCTTGTGGCAAAATACGCTATTTAAGCAGTTAAGACTCGGAGCTACACATGATGGGAGCTGTGTACTCGGGCAGCGACACTTCAATGTCTGCTGCATGTTGAATGCGAAGATTCAGCCGAGAAGGAAGACGCGGGTCAAGGTGGAAATTCCGGGACTTGAGTGCATTACATATGCGGACAGAATGCACTTCGTCCCCGGGTTGGCAAAGCCATCTTTTCCTGTCTGGAAACGAGACTGGAAGGACAACTCGCACTACTATTCCCCAAAATTGGAAGAGATGCCACTTCATAAAGAGAAGCAATGTTTCATATTTAACCAATCGACCAATCCACTTGAAGGTATTGTTTTTTACATTAAGGTGTTAATGCCGTTCTGTCCTGTCTTTATATAGACATGTCTTAAAAATTAAAGGCTGTACGCTGGGATTGTTTTTAGGGCAATGGTGTGTTTGGCATGCCACAAACATCAGGCCAAAACGCAATAATATGTTCTTGTTACAGAACATGTGATGGGATTCACCTTCAAAACCCTAATTGCTAACATTGGTTCTAACACTGGTTCTTAACACTACTCTTCATACATGCAGAAGCTTTTTTTGTGTTGCTGCTGTCTAAATCGTCTCCACAACAATGAAATATGTATATTTCATGATGCTCTTCTACGTTCTTAACAGCTAGAAAAGGTGCAGAGCCTACAGAATACTTTATAGCGAAACGTGTTTTTGATTTACCTGAGAGTTCCAGAATTGATGATTGGATAAGTTGTGCCGTGCTTCTAATTATGGAACTCGTAATTATTTCCAACAATAAAACTAAATCAGAAGAAAAAAAAATCACTACAACTGTGTGAGTGTTTTTCAGGAAGTAATTGGCAGTTTTCCCTAAACATTTCTTATTTGCAACATGTGCAAGTGAGATTGTCACACTGTAGGTCCCTGAGTTTAAAAAACACATTTCACCATCACTGACTGGAAACTTTAAATCAACTTAATGTTTGTTCTTATCTTTCAGGTGTCAGGCAAGCACTGTGGTTAACTAAATCCAAGCTTACAAAAGGACTTCCAGACCAGGTGCTGTCATTAGTCAATAAAAAAGCCATACAGATGAAAAACATGGATGACAGAGTTCAGAATGCCATCAGGCATGCTCGCTTCTGGGACACCACAGAGGAAGAGCCTTCCAAAGGACAGTATTGGTGAGTCTAGCTGACAAATACTCATCAATCATCAGGGCTGGATTTGTTAAGAATAATTTTTGTGGTGGGAAAGCGATTACCAGATGATGTGGCACTTGATTGGTTCAATCCCTGCGTTCAGTGCATATTGGCAGTTGACACATGACTTTATGCTAGTTTCCTACAGTCCAATAACTGTCCCACAGCTGTTATCCTGCCAGGCCACAAGCACTCCAGCTGCCTGAGATGGGCAAATTAAAACAACATCCAGCGCCTTCTGTCACTTGTTGATTATTTATTTCAGTATTATTGAACATATATTTTCTGAAAATGGAACACGCAGCTGGTCAGTGAATAGATGAACAAATTTCCATAATTTCTATTGCTTTTCTGAATGACAGGTTTTGCATTTCCTGATTGCATATGAACATATTAATTATTGAACGTTCTCTTGTCATACTAGTGGTACTCTCATGAGGAACCTGCTTCATCTATGTGGAACCCTGCAGGCCAGCCACCCTGGGCTTGGTAGGAGGATGTTGGCAGAGAAATACAGTCTGGCTGCTACCTGGAGCAGAGGTAGGCCTGTGATATCATTGATACTGTGTTATACGGGAGCAGAGGTAGGCCTGTGATATCATACTGGAGCAGAGGTAGGCCTGTGATATCATTGATACTGTATTATACGGGAGCAGAGGTAGGCCTGTGATATCATACTGGAGCAGAGGTAGGCCTGTGATATCATACTGGAGCAGAGGTAGGCCTGTGATATCATACTGGAGCAGAGGTAGGCCTGTGATATCATACGGGAGCAGAGGTAGGCCTGTGATATCATGGATACTGTGTTATACGGGAGCAGAGGTAGGCCTGTGATATCATTGATACTGTGTTATATGGGAGCAGAGGTAGGCCTGTGATATCATACTGGAGCAGAGGTAGGCCTGTGATATCATACTGGAGCAGAGGAAGGCCTGTGATATCATTGATACTGTGTTATACGGGAGCAGAGGTAGGCCTGTGATATCATACTGGAGCAGAGGTAGGCCTGTGATATCATCGATACTGTGTTACACTAGACCCTGGTACAGAAGTAGGCCTGTAATATCCTTCATACTGTGTTATACTGGTACAGAAGTAGGCCTGTAATATCCTTCATACTGTGTAATACTGGACATTGAATGTATTTGTGTTAGTGCCTCTGAGTTACCCTCATAAAGTAACATGTGCATAATCAACAACTATGAAGACTTCCAGACAATGTAATCACAGTCATATTTATGGAGCATTCCTGGTTGTGGCTATATTAAAGGATTGATAGGCAGCCATAATGTGTCTCACCTGTAATTGCTCTCATATTCCCTGCCAGGTGATGAATTGTTTCAGGTGAGAGGACAGAACGGACTTCTGCTTAACAGCATGGCTCCTCTCCCAGTGGTTGCTGGGAAAGAAGAGGTCCAGAATACAGCTGAACACATCCTGGAGACCTTCTATCCCATCGCTCCCACTATAGACCTGCAGTGTGTCCAGGTGTACAAAGAACTCAGTCATACAGGTAATACTAATAGACCTGTAGTGTGTCCAGGTGTATAAAGAACTCAGTCATACAGGTAATACTAATAGACCTGCAGTGTGTCCAGGTGTACAAAGAACTCAGTCATACAGGTAATACTAATAGACCTGTAGTGTGTCCAGGTGTATAAAGAACTCAGTCATACAGGTAATACTAATAGACCTGCAGTGTGTCCAGGTGTACAAAGAACTCAGTCATACAGGTAATACTAATAGACCTGTAGTGTGTCCAGGTGTATAAAGAACTCAGTCATACAGGTAATACTAATAGACCTGCAGTGTGTCCAGGTGTACAAAGAACTCAGTCATACAGGTAATACTAATAGACCTGTAGTGTGTCCAGGTGTATAAAGAACTCAGTCATACAGGTAATACTAATAGACCTGTAGTGTGTCCAGGTGTACAAAGAACTCAGTCATACAGGTAATACTAATAGACCTGTAGTGTGTCCAGGTGTATAAAGAACTCAGTCATACAGGTAATACTAATAGACCTGTAGTGTGTCCAGGTGTATAAAGAACTCAGTCATACAGGTAATACTAATAGACCTGCAGTGTGTCCAGGTGTACAAAGAACTCAGTCATACAGGTAATACTAATAGACCTGCAGTGTGTCCAGGTGTATAAAGAACTCAGTCATACAGGTAATACTAATAGACCTGTAGTGTGTCCAGGTGTATAAAGAACTCAGTCATACAGGTAATACTAATAGACCTGTAGTGTGTCCAGGTGTATAAAGAACTCAGTCATACAGGTAATACTAATAGACCTGTAGTGTGTCCAGGTGTATAAAGAACTCAGTCATACAGGTAATACTAATAGACCTGCAGTGTGTCCAGGTGTATAAAGAACTCAGTCATACAGGTAATACTAATAGACCACAATATCATAAGCGCAACAAAAATATCACGTCTATGGGAGGTTAGGAAGAAAAAAAGGCAACATCTTGTCTTGTTTGACCTTTGCCATAAAGCCCATTGTAAACTATGTGTATAACGAATCTGTGAGTCCCAGTTTGTGTTAGTCCTACAACACTGTTATTTGTTAATGAACAATTACCTGGTCTTCTACACTAAAACAGCATGTGTATTTTACCATTGAACGTGTCTCACACAGTATTTCCTTTGTTCTTCAGGTTTCCATGACGACTACCCGTACCCTCATGCTCACACGCTCTTCATCCTTGGGGCCGGAGACGCCTTTGTCAACCTCCCTCCTGAGCAGCTACGTGCCAAGATGATAATGTTTGCGTTTGGGAATGCCCTTGCTCGTGCGCACACACTCCATGGGGTAAATGCTATTCACATGGTTTTTGACCACTATTTTAATTAGACAGATGTAGTAGTAACACATTTGTAATCCAATCCAGGGAAAAAGGCTTTACATTAGATAGAGCAATCCAATCCTTTTTCTGGAGTACCGCTCTGTGCTTTTGCCTCATGATCTTTTAATTGTATTCTCACATGCCTGTATACAGCAATAATATAAATGTTGACTTTACTCCTCTATGGAAGTCACAGTATGGTTGTTTGAAGGGTCTATTTTATCTATTTGATACCAAAGTCAGCCAGTCATTTTTCTTTGCAGTAAAACAAAAACAAGTATAATAAGAAATGACCGTTCACTGATGACGATGGTCAAGTGTAACTTCTGCATGACCGTTCACTGATGACGATGGTCAAGTGTAACTTCTGCATGACCGTTCACTGATGACGATGGTCAAGTGTAACTTCTGCATGACCGTTCACTGATGACGATGGTCAAGTGTAACTTCTGCTTCTTCAGACTAATGCTGGGGTCCTTGAGGAGCCCATTGTTGTCCAATCAGTTGCCACCAACGGGCAGATGTTCCAGTTTGTGGTTTTCCAGCTCAACACCACAGACCTGCAGCCTGATGAGGGGATCAAAAACCTGGTCTGGGTAGACGAGGACCAGCTGCTCTATGACACTGCTCTTATCCGCCCAGTTCTGAGGAAAAAGGTGGTCCAGGTAACTAAGAACTGCTTTTATTTTTTTATTTGTCAGTTTAAGTTTGGTGGCTAAACTTATCTAAACGTTCTGTTAAGGACACTACTACTTCTTGGCCCAAAGCCTCGACCATCCATACACCATCACATGCACTTGCAGACATCTAAGTGGTCTATGGGGCTGTGGGGGGCTGTGTGCGGGGCTGTGCCCATGATGACCCCCTTTAGAGGTTTTGTAGAGTCCATATCTGGGCGGGTCGGCTCTGTTATAGCGGCACACGTGGACCAATAGCATATAGGCAGGTTTTGGCTCGGACCTAGTAAAACCGTGTCGTATATTTTTCTATGTATTCAAGAATTTTTGTAAAAGGCCTAAAAGGAAGAGAATGGAATGATTACAGGTTTTATTTTTCCGAATCAGTGGATTTGTGGACAGTGGTTTTCTGAATAAAAATACAAATAAAAAATCTGTGCCAATCCAAACACTTTTCATCTTTGCCCCTTCAGATTCCCGCAGGTTTGTCGGGATACAAGCCTGAAACATTTCAGAAGTTCCTCTCTCTGTACCTCCATGGAGCTGTGTGAGCTGTGTAGCATCATGGTGCTAACCATTCATAACTATTGTCATCTGGAAAATAAATAGACTGTGTTTATCTCACACGTGTGCTTATTTGTCTCGTGGTTTAGAATGAGATGTTCTGAAAATGATTTACGTTGCTGTCAGTCTTCTGTAAAGCATTGTGATAGCTGAACTTTATATTCATGATTGTGGTTAGAGATTTAGAAAAATGTTCTCTGGGGTGATGAATCATCATGCCATGTGAGCGCTATTCACCGGATTGTGTAGTGCCTACTGTAAAGTTTGTTGGAGGAGGGATAATGGTGTGGGGCTGTGGTTCAGGGTTTGGGCTAAGCCCCTTACTTCAAGTAAAGGGTTATCTTTATGCTACAGGATACAAATACATTTTGGTGCCATTGGCCCAGCCCATCACCTGGGGGCTTTGAGTTTTATTGCCGAGTAAATTTACAACAAACAATGAATTTGTTCTGGTATGTTACTGCAACAATTAATACAGTAATAAACAAATATGAACAGTAAACTACAGAAAGAGCAAAAAATGTAATATGTACGGTGCAACTTTCTAGTGAGAGTTCTTCTGAGTGAATGTGGCTATGGTCAGTTTGGTACCAGAGAAAGAACGAAGAGCGGCTTTGGTCCTGATAGACCTCAACCAGAGGGGAGAGATCTGAATAGTCAATTTCCAAGGAAAGGAATCAGCCTCGGTCTGCTGCCCGCCTCAGCGTCCTGGAGGTGTGTAGGTTGTCTAGAGACGGCAGATTACAGCCAATGACCTACTCTGCCAGCAGCAACTTTATGAATTGTGAATGAATATATATTTTTACTTGCTCATTATTTAAAAAATAAATTATTCTGTGTAGCAGGTAAAACGTCAGATTGCCTTAAGGTTGATGGCAATGCACCACGTATTGTATAAAGCATGAAGTGCAACACAGACGCACTGCAGCTGGTCTGGTGTATTCAGTTAGATATATCAACTTTATTCAAGACACAAAGGTCCATAGAGACAGCACAACACAGATATATACATACAAATACAAAACAACACTAAACATCCAAGAATGGTGCCGGTGAAGCATCATTATAAGAACCTATACAGGCTTCGGGTCCAATGTTTCCAAAAGCAAGATGTGTACCTTGTGTCACTCTTAGAAACATCCACTATAGACCCAATGATCATATTCTTAGACCCTGTCAGTCTACACATGAAACTATACATGACATTTCTTAAAACAGCGTTAAAAGTGGGCACGTTATTAGACACAAACATTTCACTGGCACTACTCCCCCTAGGAATTTTAAGCACAATTCTCAGTCCATCATTATAAGCCACTTGAAGTTTTTTCATTTTCGACTCACTATAATTACACCACAGGTGGGCAGTATACAGTGGAGTGCAATAGGTTTTGAAATGTGAGATTTTAACATCAGGAGTGCACATGTGGAATTTACGTGCCAGCATATTTGCCTGCCCATACAGTTTACCACACTGACGCTGCACATCATCATCATCACAAAGGCCATCTCTTATCACATGTCCCAGATATTTAACTTTCTCTACAACCTCTAGTGGTTCACCTGCCAAAGAGAAAGAAGGTTAGACATACTTCCTATCCTCCTTGGTTCTGCCAATCAGGACCACACTCTTCATAGAGTTAAATTTTATATCAAACAGTCCATATTGAGAACATATTCTAAGAAGTTGCTGCAGGCCAGCACTAGAGGGAGACAGTACCACCAAATCATCAGATTACAGATACAGGGTTAACTAGCAGCTGGTCTTGTGTCCAGCTAAATGACAGTTGTTTTGGCTTTATTCGTCTGAGTAAATACACTCAATAGGGCTATACGAGTTACCATTATTTGTATGAGTTGTTAATGGTTGAATATCCCCCCACTCGAGTTATTATTTTAATTCACAAGACAAAATTGACACTCAAAGAATGCGTTTCGTTAAGTTTGGGCACTTAAATGTGAACATGACTGGTGTATCAGCAGTAATTTATTTCAAATGGTGCCTAAACTAAACGGTTGATGAAACTGCGTCAGGAATAAGGACATTTTGTTGAACATTTAGACGTTCCGTGCAGTATCTATTTTTATGTCAACGTTTGATGCATGATCACGTGATAAGTATTCGCCCGTCTCCTCCCCATGCTGTCATAACATGTATAGGAATGCAACTGGTTGCTCGATCTATATGGAAGCCCATTAGGATATTCATATTGTGTGAGGTTAGTGACTTTATAACACTTATATTGTATCCTAATTCTACTGCTCTAGGTGGCTCATTGTGAGCTGCAGATATAGCTACTGTCGCTTATACAGCGGGTGGTACGGTACCTTAACTTTTTCTTTTGATATACAAAAATGCAAGAAACCCTTTTTGGAGGGTACCTAAATCTGTCAAATAAAATTGACTTTCATTGGGTTATGGTTATATTATAATGTGCAATAGTTGAAATAGTTTCATTCACACGCGTACGTTTAGTTCCGTAGACATGCACATTGTAGGCTGCATTATTCAACCTGCATTATTCGACTAAGGAATTAGAAAATATGTCTTATAGAAACATGCACTTAAAAAATACTGAAATGTTTTGTATACTTAAAAGTTATTGATATTTGAAAGCTACATAAAAACATGGACAACAGATGTGATGAGCTTTATTTTGGGCTGAACAACAGTTCTGCTTCAAACTGTGCAGAGCTAACTCACAGGAACACGCCTGATGCCAAGACACAACGTTATGGCCATTATAACCAGGAAATAACCCGTAATAAACCAGGAAGACGGACCAGCGAGATCAGTGAAATCACAAGTGTGTCATTGTCTGTTTATTGGAGTGCTCATCATAATCAGGTTTATTTAAGTCTGTTTACACACACATGGAATTTGTTCTGAATCCTAGCTGCAACATTTAATACACAGCATTGAATACACACATGTAAGAACGCATACGAACAGTCCGACAAGACATGCATGATATGGCATATGTAATGGGTAAATAACGTATTATATGTATGTAATTGGGTTGATTCCCTTGAATCTCAACCATAATGTACAACATACAGCAGCTTGCTACTTGTGTTCATTTCATGCAGGCTTTATGTGTTGGGTGTCAATACGTTTGAGGTCTTTGTGTTCCCAGGCTTACCTATTCACTTTCCATTGACACACACATTGCATTTATACAGAACAATGTCAGTATTTCCACATGCTTTTCCCAGACCGGTATAAAAGCCCTGAGATGAGTAAGGCTCAGAATCAGGTAGAGATGGAGGAGAAGTACAGCAACCCAACCGAGGTAAAGAAGAGCCAGATTGTGATGCCTTGTCATGCTAACCACTGTCAGGAGCTCAGTGTGGGTCAGCTGCTCAAATGGATGGACTCTACAGCCTGTTTGTCAGGTTGGTTTGTGTTAAATATACCATTTCCTTCTGGGTCTATTTCACTTGTTGTACTCAACTCTTATTGTATTACATATCTATATACATAGAACCCACTGCTAGCTAGAGGGTACGACACTGCTACTGGTACTTACCAATCAGGTTGTGTGTGCACATATTCTCAATTACTTACCAATCAGGTTGTGTGTGCACATATTCTCAATTACTTACCAATCAGGTTGTGTGTGCACATATCCTCAATTACTTACCAATCAGGTTGTGTGTGCACATATTCTCAATTACTTACCAATCAGGTTGTGTGTGCACATATTCTCAATTACTTACCAATCAGGTTGTGTGTGCACATATTCTCAATTACTTACCAATCAGGTTGTGTGTGCACATATTCTCAATTACTTACCAATCAGGTTGTGTGTGCACATATTCTCAATTACTTACCAATCAGGTTGTGTGTGCACATATTCTCAATTACTGACCAATCAGGTTGTGTGTGCACATATTCTCAATTACTTACCAATCAGGTTGTGTGTGCACATATTCTCAATTACTTACCAATCAGGTTGTGTGTGCACATATTCTCAATTACTTACCAATCAGGTTGTGTGTGCACATATTCTCAATTACTTACCAATCAGGTTGTGTGTGCACATATTCTCAATTACTGACCAATCAGGTTGTGTGTGCACATATCCTCAATTACTGACCAATCAGGTTGTGTGTGCACATATCCTCAATTACTGACCAATCAGGTTGCGTGTGCACATATCCTCAATTACTGACCAATCAGGTTGTGTGTGCACATATCCTCAATTACTTACCAATCAGGTTGTGTGTGCACATATTCTCAATTACTGACCAATCAGGTTGTGTGTGCACATATCCTCAATTACTGACCAATCAGGTTGTGTGTGCACATATCCTCAATTACTGACCAATCAGGTTGTGTGTTTCCATTTAAGTAAAACTATACATTTTATTCCACTTGTGATGACATAAACTATATATAAAACTATATATATTGTTTTAATCATGTTTTGAAACACAATTAAATATTGTGTGAATAATTATCAATCTGTGCTATAATTTGTAATATATCTTCTTGTCAATGTTTATAAAGTCTCTTTTTTAACGTGTTTATTACATTCTTGTTAGTTTTCCCATTGTTAGACATGTATCAATTCATCCCAGTGTACCTCTGTATATTTATGTAGATATTCCATATACAATAGTCATGTACTGCATTTAGAATGTCCCCACTGTATTTCTGATGTCATTTCTAAGGTTCCCCAAACCTTTGAGGGGTAGTGTAAATATGATGGTTTTGCTTTTAATGGCAAGGTGTTTTTCTAAGCAGAAGATGTCTGGCTATTGATTACTAATTGGAGGGCCTTATGTGGTAAACTTCCTCTTTTTACTTTGTTCAGAATAAACTAATAAGCATATCAGCCAATAGTATCATTTTAGTTTTTTTATACCACAGCTGAAAGACACGCTGGATGTCCATGTGTAACTGCTTCAGTGGATGACATCAACTTCGAACACACTATTGGGTAACAGCTGTTTAATTACTTCATTCCTCCATTTATAAATGTGTGTGTTTGGTGGGTGGTCCCTGCATTTATCCCATTTATAAATGTGTGTGTTTGGTGGGTGGTCCCTACATTTATCCCATTTATAAATGTGTGTGTGTTTGGTGGGTGGTCCCTACATTCACCCCATTTATAAATGTGTGTGTTTGGTGGGTGGTCCCTACATTTATCCCATTTATAAATGTGTGTGTTTGGTGGGTGGTCCCTACATTCACCCCATTTATAAATGTGTGTGTTTGGTGGGTGGTCCCTACATTTATCCCATTTATAAATGTGTGTGTTTGGTGGGTGGTCCCTACATTCACCCCATTTATAAATGTGTGTGTTTGGTGGGTGGTCCCTACATTTATCCCATTTATAAATGTGTGTGTTTGGTGGGTGGTCCCTACATTTATCCCATTTATAAATGTGTGTGTTTGGTGTGTGGTCTCTACATTTATCCCATTTATAAATGTATGTGTTCGGTGGGTGGTCCCTACATTTATCCCATTTATAAATGTGTGTGTTTGGTGTGTGGTCTCTACATTTATCCCATTTATAAATGTATGTGTTCGGTGGGTGGTCCCTACATTTATCCCATTTATAAATGTGTGTGTTTGGTGGGTGGTCCCTACATTTATCCCATTTATAAATGTGTGTGTTTGTCCAGGGTTGGACAGGTTGTCAACATCCAGGCCAAAGTCAACCGAGCTTTCAACACTAGCATGGAGGTCAGGACACGTTCAAAATTTTTACCAACTGGATATTTGTTTTCGTTTCTGTGTTTTTCATTCTATGTGATGTTTTGCTGTGTGTCTGAAGGTTGGAATTGTGGTGAGCTGTGAGGACCTGTTCAGTGGTCGTCACTGGAAGGTTTGCCGGGCGTTTGCCACATTTGTCACCCAGAGTCCCACAGGAAAGAAGGTGAAATAAAGTATCTGTGTGTGGATGACTGAGAGAATGCCATAGTACCAATACTGTGTGTGGATGACCATCTCCTGACAAACTATCTCTGCCATAGTGCCAATACTGTGTGTCGATGACCATCTCCTGACAAACTATCTCTGCCATAGTACCAATACTGTGTGTGGATCACCATCTCATGAGAGACTATCTCTGCCATAGTACCAATACTGTATGTGGATGACCATCTCCTGAGAGACTATCTCTGCCATAGTGCCAATACTGTGTGTGGATGACCATCTCCTGACAAACTATCTCTGCCATAGTACCAATACTGTATGTGGATGACCATCTCCTGAGAGACTATCTCTGCCATAGTACCAATACTGTGTGTGGATCACCATCTCATGAGAGACTGTACCAATACTGTGTGTAGATGACCATCTCCTGAGAGACTATCTCTGCCATAGTACCAATACTGTATGTGGATGACCATCTCCTGAGAGACTATCTCTGCCATAGTGCCAATACTGTGTGTCGATGACCATCTCCTGACAAACTATCTCTGCCATAGTACCAATACTGTGTGTCGATGACCATCTCATGAGAGACTATCTCTGCCATAGTACCAATACTGTGTGTAGATGACCATCTCCTGAGAGACTATCTCTGCCATAGTACCAATACTGTATGTGGATGACCATCTCCTGAGAGACTATCTCTGCCATAATACCAATACTGTATGTGGATGACCATCTCATGAGAGACTATCTCTGCCATAGTGCCAATACTGTGTGTGGATCACCATCGCCTGAGAGACTATCTCTGCCATAGTACCAATACTGTGTGTAGATGACCATCTCCTGAGAGACTATCTCTGCCATAGTACCAATACTGTATGTGGATGACCTTCTCCTGAGAGACTATCTCTGCCATAGTACCAATACTGTGTGATGGAGTGCAGTGTATGCTCTGTGCAGTAATCTCGCTTCATTTAACTTACTCCACATATATACTAGCCTTTATGCTCTGTGCAGTAATCTCCCTTCCTTTAATTTACTCCACATATATACTAGCCTTTATGCTCTGTGCAGTAATCTCCCTTCATTTAACTTACTCTACATATATACTAGCCTTTATGCTCTGTGCAGTAATCTGCCTTCCTTTAACTTACTCCACATATATACTAGCCTTTATGCTCTGTGCAGTAATCTCCCTTCCTTTAATTTACTCCACATATATACTAGCCTTTATGCTCTGTGCAGTAATCTCCCTTCCTTTAATTTACTCCACATATATACTAGCCTTTATGCTCTGTGCAGTAATCTCCCTTCCTTTAATTTACTCCACATATATACTAGCCTTTATGCTCTGTGCAGTAATCTCCCTTCCTTTAATTTACTCCACATATATACTAGCCTTTATGCTCTGTGCAGTAATCTCCCTTCCTTTAATTTACTCCACATATATACTAGCCTTTATGCTCTGTGCAGTAATCTCCCTTCCTTTAATTTACTCCACATATATACTAGCCTTTATGCTCTGTGCAGTAATCTCCTTCCTTTAATTTACTCCACATATATACTAGCCTTTATGCTCTGTGCAGTAATCTCCTTCCTTTAACTTACTCCACATATATACTAGCCTTTATGCTCTGTGCAGTAATCTCCCTTCCTTTAATTTACTCCACATATATACTAGCCTTTATGCTCTGTGCAGTAATCTCCCTTCCTTTAATTTACTCCACATATATACTAGCCTTTATGCTCTGTGCAGTAATCTCCCTTCCTTTAATTTACTCCACATATATACTAGCCTTTATGCTCTGTGCAGTAATCTCCCTTCCTTTAATTTACTCCACATATATACTAGCCTTTATGCTCTGTGCAGTAATCTCCCTTCCTTTAATTTACTCCACATATATACTAGCCTTTATGCTCTGTGCAGTAATCTCCCTTCCTTTAACTTACTCCACATATATACTAGCCTTTATGCTCTGTGCAGTAATCTCCCTTCCTTTAATTTACTCCACATATATACTAGCCTTTATGCTCTGTGCAGTAATCTCCCTTCCTTTAACTTACTCCACATATATACTAGCCTTTATGCTCTGTGCAGTAATCTCCCTTCCTTTAACTTACTCCACATATATACTAGCCTTTATGCTCTGTGCAGTAATCTCCCTTCCTTTAACTTACTCCACATATATACTAGCCTTTATGCTCTGTGCAGTAATCTCCCTTCCTTTAATTTACTCCACATATATACTAGCCTTTATGCTCTGTGCAGTAATCTCCCTTCCTCCACCTTTCTTTAACTTACTCCACAGGTTCTGCTACGTCCTCTGGTTCTTTGTACTCAGGCAGAGCAGGTGGAACACAGTCTAGCATCAGAGAGGAGGAGAATGAGGGTTGTCCACACTGACATTATGAAGGACCTTCTCACCAACCGGGCCTTTCAACCTGGTCAGTCTCATTGGCTACAGGACCGTCGCCATAGGAACTGCATCATCGAGTGACGCTTGATGTGGAGTCAGTTTTTGCCAATAGAGTATAGAATAACCTGTGTCCATCTGTGTGTTAGTTGAGGTCCAAGAATCTGAGATGGCAGTGCCAGCAGAAAGAACGCGGGTAGAGAGTGTTGAGCTGGTTCTTCCTACTCATGCCAACCACCAGATCAATACATTTGGAGGGCAGATTATGGCATGGATGGAGAATGTGGCTACCATCGCTGCCAGGTATAGTAAATAAATAAATGAATAATGGAAGACAGAGAAAGAAATAAGGCAATAACAACACTCTTTATTATGGACCGGCTCCCCCCCTCCTCTCCAGCCGCTTGTGTAACGCCCACCCCACCTTGAGGACCATAGACATGTTCTATTTCAGGGCTCCGTCCCACGTGGGCGACCGACTGGTTGTCAAAGCCATCGTCAACAATGCATTCAAAAACAGGTAAGCTTTGCTGCAGTATATTCGCATATATCACATGCCATTGATGTGCCCTGAGATGCTATTATTGGTATGTTTGTGTGATGTCATGTGTGATGTCATGTGTGATGTCATGTGTGATGTCATGTGTGATGTCATATGTGATGTCATAGCATGGAGGTGGGGGTGTGTGCAGAGGCCTATCAGGGGGAGGAGCCTCTGAGACACATTAACAGCGCCTTCATGACCTTTGAGGTCCGTGACAGCGACGGCAAACCCTGCACGTTACCCAGGATACGACCTGAACCTCTGGTCAGTCACCTGATGCTCATTCACAAAATAAATAAATAAAAAAGATTACGTTTAGATCATCAAAAATGTGAACGTTAGTAACATTGACTAAGGGCCTGATTCAATCAATTTTAATATTTTTTTGTCTTCAATCTGAAAGGATGGATTAAGACGTTACCAGGAGGCTATCGCTAGAAGAAAGATCCGTCTAGACAGGTGAAGAGGTTATTTCTTAACATTCCTTCATCACATATGTGTATTTATATACATTGTATGCCTTGTGCTCTGTTATCCTCTGTACATTTACAATCACATATGTGTATTTAAATGCCTTGCATCCAAACTTGAGATGAATATATTTTGTATGTATTCAGGAAGTACATCATATCCTGCAAGCAGACAGAGGTTCCTTTATCTGTACCGTGGGACCTTGGCAACCAGGTAAAGGAGGATCAGATCTCAGATCAGCTAATGTCACACTGTCATGATTGAATACAACAGTTCAACCTACAACCAGATTAATAAAGACATTGGTGTTAAAAGTCCATATAGAACCGGAGGTCATACTTGGTCGACTATGGAAAATGAGGTGGTCAAATCTGATTAACTGTTGACCTTATTGGCAGGTTTTACTCTGACAATGAAAATATAGCGCCTTCTGTCTTTAAAGCTGAACAGTTGTCTAACTTGGACATGAGTGTCAAGAGGGACTTTGAATGTTTTGTGAATCGTTTCAGGTGTATCTGAGCTACAACAATGTGTCTGCTCTGAAGATGCTGGCAGCCAGAAACGACTGGGTTTTAAACTCAGAGAAAAACAAGGTGAGCATGATTTAGACTTTCACGATTTGTGTCATTTAGATGAATGCTTCTCGAACCTCTTCCATGTTTGAACATATTGTTGAAGCTCTTTACTGGCACACTTTATTTACCTTTTGTTGGTAGTTGTAGCATTAGGTTGAGTCATGGGTGGCTGGATAAAATATAATGAACCCAGAGGATTTAAAAGCACTTGCCCTGTTCTTCCAGAACTGCTTTTCTAAAGCCATTTAATCCACCCTCCACGGGTAGCACCTTGGCTGGGTTCAGGGGCACACTTTTGCTGCCTTGGGCCAGGTAGTTCATATACAATATTTTTAACTTTTCCTCCAATCTCTGCATGTCAGACTAACGTCTTTTCTTGGATGTTGGCAAGCCTTCTTTCCTCCAGGGAAAGCATGTTTAGTTGTTTTAACCTCAAATAATGATTATTCACTGAAAAAATACCATTGTATTAATGATTGCACTTATTGTACTGCATCAACAATAAATAGTGGGGAAATTACATCATATTATGTACATATATTTCCAGGAGGTTAACCCAGTGTCTATATTTATGGTTGACACCTCTGTCACACAGGTGAGCTTGTTCACCCTGGAGAAAAAACATGTGTTGAGTTTCATGATTGAGTTTGAGACCGAAGTCCCGGCTGAGAAGGCCTTCATGCTGCTGTCTGACCTCAACAGAAGAGTGGAGTGGGACCCAAACTATGAGTATGTATCTGTTTATAGACACAGAGTGTTTTTTATTGTGAGGTTCATGTTATTCTGCTATACCACACTCTGAGCATGCTAACATGCAAATTATAGTGTACCCACACTCAGTCATGCATTGTAAACAGAGCATGCTAACATGCTAATTATAGTGTACCCACACTAAGTCATGCATTGTAAACAGAGCATGCTAACATGCTAATTATAGTGTACCCACACTCAGTCATGCATTGTAAACAGTGCATGCTAACATGCTAATTATAGTGTACACACACTCAGTCATGCATTGTAAACAGAGCATGCTAACATGCTAATTTCATGACTTTCCCTGTGTAGGAGTTGTGAACTGATTCATGTTGTGGATGATGATGACTCTCTGTTCCGCGTGGTCACGGCCTCGCTAGGCCGGGACTCATCCAGTAACAGCCCGTCAGCCAGTCCTCAGGCAATATCCCATGACTTCATTCTTCTGGCTTCCAGAAGACCACCATGTGGGGGGGGGTATGTGCCAGGAGACCACCATGTGGGGGGTATGTGCCAGGAGACCACCATGTGGGGGCGCCAGGAGACCACCATGTGGGGGGTATGTGCCAGGAGACCACCATGTGGGGAGGGGGTGCCAGGAGACCACCATGTGGGGGGGTATGTGCCAGGAGACCACCATGTGGGGGGTATGTGCCAGGAGACCACCATGTGGGGGGTGGCAGGAGACCACCATGTGGGGGTGGCAGGAGACCATCATGTGGGGGGTTATGTGCCAGGAGACCACCATGTGGGGGGTATGTGCCAGGAGACCACCATGTGGGGGGTGCCAGGAGACCACCATGTGGGGGGGTGCCAGGAGACCACCATGTGGGGTGCCAGGAGACCACCATGTGGGGGGTATGTGCCAGGAGACCACCATGTGGGGGGGGTATGTGCCAGGAGACCACCATGTGGGGGGTGCCAGGAGACCACCATGTGGGGGGTGTGCCAGGAGACCACCATGTGGGGGGTGCCAGGAGACCACCATGTGGGGGGGGGGGGTGCCAGGAGACCACCATGTGGGGGGGGTGCCAGGAGACCACCATGTGATATGATATTGATGATATTTCTTTTCTTCCAGGGACCCTTATATTATTTCTCTACGTTCAGTCACTCTTCCAACTCATCCTCCTACAGAGAAATGCAGTCGAGGAGAAGTGCTGTGTGCTGGTTTCAGCATCCAGGAGGTCAACAAAAAGGTTTCCAAGGTACTTCTGCATTTGTGCGTTTTTGTTAGCCCAATGTGTCTTGGTAGGACCTGCATTTATCACTTGGATAATGAAACCACGTAACAATGTCTAACAATAATGATTACTTTTATCTTTGTCCCGGCCCTCCTAGATCTCCTACTTCAACCAGGCATCACCTGAGGTCCTGCCTTACATCTCCACAGATATTGCCGGGCTCTCCTCCAGCTTCTACAACATCTTCTGCACCTGTAGCACGTTCCTACAGGAGAACAGGGACAAACCTGATCCTGCCAGAGGCCAACATCCCTCCTCACCAGTGAGAACCACACCACTGTAACCCACTGTAACCCACTGTAACCCACTGTAACCCACTGTAACCCACTGTAACCCACTGTTACCCACTGTAACCCACTGTAACCCACTGTAACCCACTGTAACCCACTGTAACCCACTGTAACCCACTGTAACCCACTGTAACCCACTGTAACCCACTGTTACCCACTGTTACCCACTGTAACCCACTGTAACCCACTGTAACCCACTGTAACCCCTGTAACCCACTGTAACCCACTGTTACCCACTGTAACCCACTGTAACCCACTGTTACCCACTGTAACCCACTGTAACCCACTGTAACCCACTGTAACCCACTGTTACCCACTGTTACCCACTGTAACCCACTGTTACCCACTGTTACCCACTGTTACCAACTGTAACCCACTGTTACCCACTGTAACCCACTGTTACCCACTGTTACCAACTGTAACTCACTGTAACCCACTGTAACCCACTGTAACCCACTGTAACCCACTGTAACCCACTGTAACCCACTGTAACCCACTGTAACCCACTGTAACTCACTGTTACTCACTGTAACCCACTGTAACCCACTGTTACTCACTGTAACCCACTGTTACCCACTGTAACCCACTGTTACCCACTGTTACCCACTGTAACTCACTGTTACCAACTGTAACCCCCTGTAACTCACTGTAACCCACTGTAACCCACTGTAACCCACTGTAACTCACTGTTACCCACTGTAACTCACTGTAACCCACTGTAACCCACTGTAACTCACTGTAACTCACTGTAACCCACTGTAACTCACTGTAACCCACTGTAACCCACTGTTACCCACTGTAACCAACTGTTACCAACTGTAACCCACTGTAACCCACTGTAACCCACTGTAACCCACTGTTACCCACTGTAACCCACTGTTACCCACTGTAACCCACTGTTACCCACTGTTACTCACTGTAACCCACTGTTACCCACTGTAACCCACTATGGAGGAGTTGGTATCTCATGATGTCCTGGTTTCAAATGAGAATTTGTTCTCAATCGGCCTACCTGGTTGAATAAAGGTTAAATAAAAATGACACATAACAATAAACACTGATTTCATAACACTATGAGTTATGAGTCATAATATGGATGAACTAAACAGACTGACGTTTGAGGATCTTATGATGTTTGTTAATGTTGTTTTATCGGTCTGAATAGTCTGTCGAATTTTCGACACTATTTTCTGATAACTACATAAATATGTCTCAATACAGAGGTAACTGAACCCACAGTTATATTCTGATAACTATCTAAATATGTCTCAATACAGAGGTAACTGAACCCACAGTTATATTCTGATAACTATCTAAATATGTCTCAATACAGAGGTAACTGAACCCACAGTTATATTCTGATAACTATCTAAATATGTCTCAATACAGAGGTAACTGAACTCACAGTTTCTATTGAAACACTGAAGAGTTGATCAGTTTTAGTGACTGAGCTCCAACCATCTGTAAACTAATAATGAACCCTCTATCACAGTCACTGAAGAACAGAAGACAAAGCACAGGATGAAAAGTACAATGTTTTAATGACTTCAGCAGACTTCTTTTCACATTTATAATTGTTCATGACAATTTGAAATTGTTGATGTTTGAAAAAAATCTATAAAAATAAAAGCGAAGGCGTCAACCAGTTTACACATTTGACAAAACCGAGATTAATTTCCTAACACCTTAATCCAGGTGTTAATGTGATCAGATTAAGTCCATAGAGATTGATCTCCTAACACCTTAATCCAGGTGTTAACATGATTAGATTAAGTGCATAGAGATTGATCTCCTAACACCTTAATCCAGGTGTTAACATGATTAGACTAAGTGCATAGAGATTGATCTCCTAACACCTTAATCCAGGTGTTAACATGATTAGACTAAGTGCATAGGCTGAACAAAAAATTATGTTTAGACCATCAGAGACCAGCCACGTTCACCTGTAGTCTGATCTCTGTTTTAATCTCAAAAGGAAACACAGTTGGACCATTTCTATCCAGTTACTATCTGATTTTCTTCTCCAGAGCAGATGGTGGTCTGTTTGGGGTTCTCTCAGGCATCACCAGTCTGATCTTTCTAGGTGAGCCTTCTGCTGAGGCCAGGATCTCCTGCAGAACGGGAGCTGGGTTCTTACTGTTGTTGGACAAATTATCTCCATCTAGAGATTCAAGACTCTGGGCAAGCTGGGAGATGTTCTGCCCATCTACTGAACCAGGACCACGGGCAATCTGGGAGATGTTCTGCTCATTTAAATATCCACTACCCTGAACAAGCTGAGCAATGTTCTGTCCATCTAGTAAATGTCCATCATAAGCGTTGTATGGAGCAAAAGTACTTTGTGATACTATAGATGTTCCTCCTTGAACAGGAAGGTTACTGATAGTGGAGATACATTCCATCCCAGTGAGGGCTGGTGTGGTTGACTGTTGTGGATCGCTCCGTGTCTTCTGGACAGCCACTTCATCACCATGGTAACTGAGGTGTTGTATCTCAGTGGTCAGGTGACCTTCGTACTGTCCCACCTGTTGAACTGAACTTCCTACAGGTTTGTTGGAGTCTGACTGGGACAAGCTCAAATGACTTGGTATCAGTCCTCCACTAGAGTCTTCGGTCCCTCCAATTCCTTTTTGTGAGAGGTCTGTCTTCTGATATTCAGCAGGTCCACTCTCCTCTGGATGGGCACCACTTAATCCTGCCTGATGTTTGGATTTTGAAGTAGTTTTTTTCTGTTTGTAGGATTCCTTTTGTTTTGGTGGCACACAATGTTCCTCTTCCATAATATCTTGAACGTCGCCATTGGTTGCTTTGCACTTGCTGGTTAATTTCTTTTTAGATGACTGATGATTTCTATGAGATCTCTGCTTGTGTTTATTCATTGAATGCTCTTTCTTGGTTGTTTCCAACCCATCTTTTGATTGATTCTGACTGATATTTCCATGTTCACCTGTGATGTTTAGTCGTGTCAGACTCTGGGAGATCACCTGTTCTCTATTGTCACTCTGTTCTTCCTCTAGGCTTTTTTTTCGTGGATGGATCTTGCTTTTCTTAAAAGGGTGAAGGTTGAGTTTGACTTTCAGTAAACCGTTTGACTGTAATCCTTGTTTAGGCCTTTTGGAGTGGTCTTTACTCCTTGCATATCTTCCAGTGGAATCTAACCTCAGCATCTGCTTGGCACCATGTTCCATCTTAGTTGAACTTTTGATTCTGTCATTGTTGTCTTTCCGTTCACGTTTAATTTTTTGTTCAGCAACAGCGTTCACTTCAGAACTTTCTATGTAAAACTTGACACTCCTCTGCTCTCTGGCACTACGTATAACATTCATGTTTGACTGGTTTTCATTCGTTATCCCAGTCAGTGGGTTCTGGTACCTTTTTGCTTGAACTTTATATGAAACATCCCTTAATTTACACACTGGCTTTCCATACTCATAGGCTCTGTGACAGTTCACACAATTAACCATTTGGGTTTGGCGATTAGGCAATGCATACTCTGTTTGGAAGTCCTTATTTGAGGGTTGATTTTCTACCATATCATCTTTTAGATTTGTACGTGTGTTTCTTTGTGCAGATGAATGGTTACTGCTGCTTCCTGATGGCTGTTTGCTGCCATGGGTTTTAACATGGTAACCCTGCTGGTTGGAGAGGGACCCCTCCTGGTGACTGAGAGTACTGCTACTCTTAACCTCTGCTGACCTGATCCATGAGCTTTGATCTGTTACATCTGTGAATGAGAACAAGGAAATAGTGTTAGATAAGCATTAGATGCTCTGTTGTGTCTTTACTGGATAGCATTTTGTTTTAGCCTAAATCAATCCAATTCCAAACTCTCAACCATGGCCAACGAGTATGTCAGGGACAAGATTGTAGACATACAAAAGGCTGGAATGGTCGTCTATGACTCACTCCTCTCACTCCTCTCACTCCTTTCACCCCTCTCACTCCTTTCACCCCTCTCACTCCTCTCACCCCTCTCACTCCTTTCACCCCTCTCACTCCTCTCACTCCTCTCACCCTCTCACCCCTCTCACCCTCTCACTCCTCTCACCCCTCTCAACCCTCACTCCTTTCACCCCTCTGACTCCTCTCACACTCTCACTCCTTTCACCCCTCTCACTCCTTTCACCCCTCTGACTCCTCTCACCCTCTCTCTCCTCTCACCCATCCCAACCCTCTCACTCCTTTCACCCCTCTGACTCCTCTCACCCTCTCACTCCTTTCACCCCTCTGACTCCTCTCACTCCTTTCACCCCTCTCACTTCTCTCACCCCTCTCACCTCTCTCACTCCTCTCACCTCTTTCACTCCCCTCTCACCTTTCTCACACCTTTCAACTCTCTTACTCCTCTCACCCCTCTTACCCTCTCACCTCTCTCACCTTTCTCACACCTTTCACTCCTCTCACCTTTCTCACACCTTTCACCTCCCTCACTCCTCTCACCACTCTCACCCCTCACTCCTTTCACCCTCTCACTCCTCTCACCTTTCTCAAACCTTTCACTCCTCTCACCCCTCACTCCTTTCACCCTCTCACTCCTCTCACCACTCTCACCCCTCTCACCACTCTCACACTCTCACACTCTCACCACTCTCACTCCTTTCACCCCTCTGACTCCTCTCACCCTCTCTCTCCTCTCACCCATCCCAACCCTCTCACTCCTTTCACCCCTCTGACTCCTCTCAACCTCTCACTCCTTTCACCCCTCTGACTCCTCTCACCCCTCTCACTCCTTTCACCCCTCTCACTTCTCTCACCTCTCTCACTCCTCTCACCTCTTTCACTCCCCTCTCACCTTTCTCACACCTTTCAACTCTCTCACTCCTCTCACCTCTCACCCCTCTTACCCTCTCACTCCTCTCACCTCTCTCACACCTTTCACTCCTCTCACTCCTCTCACCTTTCTCACACCTTTCACCTCCCTCACTCCTCTCACCCCTCTCACCCCTCACTCCTTTCACCCTCTCACTCCTCTCACCTTTCTCACACCTTTCACTCCTCTCACCCCTCACTCCCTCACTCCTCTCACCCCTCTCACCACTCTCACCACTCTCACCACTCTCTTCTGTCATAGCCAGACTCTTTTTGGGGTGTGCTGCTCCCTGTATAATCATATTGAGGGCTGTCCCAAAGAGTCCATCAGGTCCCCTCTTCTGAACCACTGCAGACCCATTGACTGTGACCTTACATTGTGGACAAAGGAAGTGTCTGTGTGCTGGACCAATCCTTGGGTTTGTCAGTACCCTCTCCTGGTCCCAGGGTTCTACAAAGCTTCCCTTCTTGTTGCTATTGGGTAGCATCAGCTTGGTTTCTAAACCCATTTGAGCCATGTTTATGACCTGGTACTCCTCGTCCAAATCCACCTGGGTGACAGTTTGGGTTTTAGCGGGCCGACCTTTGTCTTGTTCCTCAGCTCCAGGACCTTCTCTCCAGGTCTTGAGACTTTTGTTCATTCTCAGTTTGAAGTATATAATATACACCACAGCTAGGGTAAGACCAACGCCCCCTGTGGATCAATCATAAAGTCAATCCCTGTGGATCAATCAAAATTTGAAAGCATCTAAATCATGTGCTGTTCCCACCAAGGGAAACCTGTTTTATCAGTGGAATCACTGTAGTGTTGAACGAGACAGAAGTCACATTGTCATATTATGAAGACATTTACAGTACCACAGCTCAAGTAGACTAACAATAAATGGGAAATAGGCCAGTGAAGGCAGATTATTCGTGGTACTTGCCAGCGAAGCAGAACACTGCAGCCATAGCTAGGTCCCTGGTGTAGCGCTGAGTTGAGATGGAGTCCTTGGCCTTAATTATCACTGTGATGTTCTGATTGGGCGGGACACAGTTGGCCTCTGTCAGCTCCAGCAGCGTCGTCACTGCCGGATTGTCAGCACTCACACACACCATCTTACGCCCATTAAACAGAACCTGAACCAGAATTATATGAATACTGTTAAAGCGCTGACAATTCACTCACAACACATTAGATCAAACAACGTGAGTAACCCCTGACCTCAGGACATTAGATCAAAAAACGTGAGTAACCCCTGACCTCAGGACATTAGATCAAACAACGTGAGTAACCCCTGACCTCAGGACATTAGATCAAACAACGTGAGTAACCCCTGACCTCAGGACATTAGATCAAACAACGTGAGTAACCCCTGACCTCATGACATTAGATCAAACAACGTGAGTAACCCCTGACCTCATGACATTAGATCAAACAACGTGAGTAACCCCTGACCTCAGGACATTAGATCAAACAACGTGAGTAACCCCTGACCTCAGGACATTAGATCAAACAACGTGAGTAACCCCTGACCTCATGACATTAGATCAAACAACGTGAGTAACCCCTGACCTCAGGACATTAGATCAAACAACGTGAGTAACCCCTGACCTCAGGACATTAGATCAAACAACGTGAGTAACCCCTGACCTCAGGACATTAGATCAAACAACGTGAGTAACCCCTGACCTCAGGACATTAGATCAAACAACGTGAGTAACCCCTGACCTCAGGACATTAGATCAAACAACGTGAGTAACCCCTGACCTCAGGACATTAGATCAAACAACGTGAGTAACCCTGACCTCAGGACATTAGATCAAACAACGTGAGTAACCCCTGACCTCAGGACATTAGATCAAACAACGTGAGTAACCCCTGACCTCAGGACATTAGATCAAACAACGTGAGTAACCCCTGACCTCAGGACATTAGATCAAACAACGTGAGTAACCCCTGACCTCAGGACATTAGATCAAACAACGTGAGTAACCCCTGACCTCAGGACATTAGATCAAACAACGTGAGTAACCCCTGACCTCAGGACATTAGATCAAACAACGTGAGTAACCCCTGACCTCAGGACATTAGATCAAACAACGTGAGTAACCCCTGACCTCAGGACATTAGATCAAACAACGTGAGTAACCCCTGACCTCAGGACTTGTTCCACCTATAATGTGACCCATAACGTGAACAATTCAATAAAAAACAAACATAATCTTTGAGATGTTGGTTACACTTCACATTTAAGTAAGTGCAGCTCACATGGTTATACAAACGCTTCATATAACGCTGTAACGATCTGCCCCTAGGGCAGATGACCAGGAGCAGACACAGGTGCAGAGAATGCTTTTAAATAAAGGTTTATTCACTCAGGCAGGACAGGAACTGAACTCTGAAAACTTCAACAACAAGAGAAACACAAAACCAAAAGTCAAACGGAGGAAGTTCATAAAACAGGATAACAGTGATCACTAAAACACAAGGAACAAAAACATGCAAACAAACCAGCAGAACACAAACCAACGTGAGAACAGAAAACGTACCTTCAACAATGCCCCGACACTGACTAACTGAAAACCCCCAACCTATATACACAACACTAACGACCAACAGAAAACAGGTTTGCAAGCACCTCCGGTGTTCATAAGTCCTTGATTTTCCCTCTCCTCTGACAGGGGGAGTGTCAGGACTAACATAGAGAGGGACAGAGGGAGTGTCAGGACAAACATAGAGGGACAGAGGGAGTGTCAGGACAAACATAGAGAGGGACAGAGGGAGTGTCAGGACAAACATAGAGAGGAACAGAGGGAGTGTCAGGACAAACATAGAGAGGGACAGAGGGAGTGTCAGGACAAACATAGAGAGGGACAGAGGGAGTGTCAGGACAAACATAGAGAGGGACAGAGGGAGGGACAGACCTCAGATCCTCACAAACGCACACAACCTATATACACAACACTAACGACCAACAGAAAACAGGTTTGCAAGCACCTCAGGTGTTCATAAGTCCTTGATTTTCCCTCTCCTCTGACAGGGGGAGTGTCAGGACTAACATAGAGAGGGACAGAGGGAGTGTCAGGACAAACATAGAGGGACAGAGGGAGTGTCAGGACAAACATAGAGAGGGACAGAGGGAGTGTCAGGACAAACATAGAGAGGGACAGAGGGAGTGTCAGGACAAACATAGAGAGGGACAGAGGGAGTGTCAGGACAAACATAGAGAGGGACAGAGGGAGTGTCAGGACAAACATAGAGAGGGACAGAGGGAGTGTCAGGACAAACATAGAGAGGGACAGAGGGAGGGACAGACCTCAGATCCTCACAAACGCACACAAAATAAATCATAAACTCTGGTTGTCTATTCCAACCCTAAGGCTAAATAACTTTAAACCAGTTCAGTTGTTTTGTTTAATAATGATTTCTTTGTTTTCCTCAAAAGGAAGTATAATGAATAATAAAACCAGAAAAAGCCGAGCCACAGAAAACAGGCACCTTATCTGGGGCCTCCATATAGCTGGTGAGGAAGGATGCCAGGTCTCTGAGTTCACATGTGCAGTTCCACCTGTTGAACTCCAGGTTAAGATTAGATAGCCAGGACAAATACACAAACGCCTCAGGTGCGGCTCTCTGGAGCTGATTCCTGGAGAGATCCAGACTCCGGAGCCCTGGCATGGTACGAAAGCTATCCTTGCCCAGATATGCGATTAAATTATCAGACAGATCCAGGGTTTCCAGCCTCAGGAGTTCTGCTGATGCAAAGGTGCTGGTGTCCAGCCTGGTAAGCCGGTTCCCCTCAAGCTGTAGCGTCCGTAGGGCCCCTGTGGTACGGAACCAGGAGCCATTGATCTCTCCAATCGCATTATTGCCCAGTTGGAGAATCACCAGCCTTGGTAGCCAGGAGAAAGTGGAGCCGTCCAGGGCCTGGCTAGAGAGGCGGTTGTGATCCAGGAGGAGCGTATGAAGGAAGGTGAGGTTCCTGAAGGCATCATAGGTGATGGAGGTGATGGTGTTGTGACTGAGGGACAGCATGGTGATGTTGGACATATCAGAGAGGAAGTGGTGGTCCACAGACATGATGGTGCCATCAGTTAGCATGAGTGCCCTGGTAGTTATTGGTGCCTCTATAGGTGGTAGAAAACAGAAAGCTTTAATATGTCCAACTGTACAGATAATAGTGCCAGACATCACAACAATGTGGTGAGACTTATTTCACCCAAATTTGAATCTAACTATTCCTTTAACACTCTCCCAGGAACTTCACTCACACTCATCTCCAGTTATAATATCAAACTCCCAGCATAATTCTGCCTGAGAATTTAACAGTTTTCTGTGATTCTGTATCATGATTACCAAGTAACATAACATTTAAATATTGTCTGGATTCAAACCTGTGTTGTTTCCTACCTATGATATTGGCGAGTTTGTGACAGATGACCACCTCCTCAGAACACACCACACAGGAGGCGGGACATGTGGAGAGACTCTGGGTCTGTGTGATTGACAGCATCAGCATCAGAATACCTGAGTTCACCAAGAACACACAGATAAGCTCTTGGCAGAAATCACATAACTGATGTTACCAACAGATTCAGTACCATTTAGAATGTTGTTTTCCCCAAAACCTCTGGAGTTTTATTGGAACAATGTTTTTAATTGTTGACAGTTGACTTACTTTTCATGGTTTGTTATTGGTTGGCTTCATGCTCTTCTGTTGGCTCATACTGACTCAAGTGCCTTCAGGATCTCCATATAAAATCTATAGATACAGATAAATGTTATGTTGTATCAACTGTCACATGTAATAACTATAGATACAGATAAATGTTATGTTGTATCAACTGTCACATGTAATAACTATAGATACAGATAAATGTTATGTTGTATCAACTGTCACATGTAATAACTATAGATACAGATAAATGTTATGTTGTATCAACTGTCACATGTAATAACTATAGATACAGATAAATGTTATGTTGTATCAACTGTCACATGTAATAACTATAGATACATGTAAATGTTATGTTGTATAAACTGTCATATGTAATAACTATAGATACAGATAAATGTTATGTTGTATCAACTGTCACATGTAATAACTATAGATACAGATAAATGTTATGTTGTATCAACTGTCACATGTAATAACTATAGATACAGATAAATGTTATGTTGTATCAACTGTCACATGTAATAACTATAGATACAGATAAATGTTATGTTGTATCAACTGTCACATGTAATAACTATAGATACATGTAAATGTTATGTTGTATAAACTGTCATATGTAATAACTATAGATACAGATAAATGTTATGTTGTATCAACTGTCACATGTAATAACTATAGATACAGATAAATGTTATGTTGTATCAACTGTCACATGTAATAACTATAGATACAGATAAATGTTATGTTGTATCAACTGTCACATGTAATAACTATAGATACAGATAAATGTTATGTTGTATAAACTGTCACATGTAATAACTATAGATACAGATAAATGTTATGTTGTATAAACTGTCACATGTAATAACTATAGATACATGTAAATGTTATGTTGTATAAACTGTCACATGTAAAAACTATAGATACAGATAAATGTTATGTTGTATCAACTGTCACATGTAATAACTATAGATACAGATAAATGTTATGTTGTATAAACTGTCACATGTAATAACTATAGATACAGATAAATGTTATGTTGTATAAACTGTCACATGTAATAACTATAGATACAGATAAATGTTATGTTGTATCAACTGTCACATGTAATAACTATAGATACAGATAAATGTTATGTTGTATCAACTGTCACATGTAATAACTATAGATACAGATAAATGTTATGTTGTATAAACTGTCACATGTAATAACTATAGATACAGATAAATGTTATGTTGTATCAACTGTCACATGTAAAAACTATAGATACAACATGTAAATATTATGACACCCGTTCAGCTCAGTAGCAATATTTATTAATTTGCATGGATCCATTTTTAAGAACTGTAATAATAAACAATAGTATGGCAACAACCTTTTAATAATAAAATAATATGAAAATCCAAAGCATTAACAGCACAAAAAAGCTGGCATTATTACATTAATTTATTTAAAGAAAATACTGGTATTCTCAAACTCCAAATACAAGTAACAAATATTTGCATACAGCATGTGTTTCTGGGAAACCAAACAAACTTTGCCAAACATGACAGTGGCCACCCAAGTGATTAAACATGCATGTTTAACCCCTTAGAGTCTATTCAGCACCATTTCACACGTGTGTGTTTCTGTGTTTACTTGAGTCATAGACCGGACTAGCAACAGCTGCTATGTACAAGGTGACCAGTTCGGAGGAATCCTAGATGGGTTTGACACCTAAGGTTTCAGGTTTCTGTGGATACTTTTCATGTAAACCGCCTCTTTACCCTGTCACCTGGACAGATATACAGGACTACAGGTCATTTTAGTTATTGCTTAGAATTGAAGCAGAATTAAGACCAATCAAACATCTACATATGGGATTGGTTAAATGGACATAGAAATTCGACATGTTTTTCAATGGTGACTTTTCTAATCTCAATATGTACCTACTTAAAAATAATATCTTTAAGATTTTCTTTTATAATTTGGAGTCATCTCATTTAATTAATGCTTCCAATTAAAAAAAATTAAGAAAAGTCTAGCCAGGATTAGTTTCTAAAAGAAATGGTATGAGAACATAAAAACTCTTAATAAGAATATAATACTTTTCCAAATTATTTACGACCACGTCTGTGAACGGGTGATCTGCTCATAACAAGAGATTTATTTCAATTACAGAACTACTTTGTGTCACTGTAATACCGGTTACCATTTCAAACACAGCTGTGAAACAGCCAAAAAATGCATCCTACAACATAATGTTGTTATTAACAGCTGCATAGAAAAAACATTACAGTCGATCGTCACAATTCTTACCTGCAGGCCTTAACTGATCAGTGAATCCAACCGTGCAAAAACAGTTATCGTCCTCTCACAAATGTCCATTTTAGGTCCATATTCCACTAATCCAAAATAACCATACCCGTTTGCTTGTGTATATATTCACATACCTCCTTGTGATAATCGTTTAAAAAAGAGCCCCTGTTACGTTAGTCACTGCTAGTGGTTCTGAGCCAACAGCCTGAGCTCATATTAAAATACCTGGATAAAGTTACCTCTCCACTGGGCATGCTCAGTCTGCCTTGCTGACACCTGAGATACTGGATGGGACAGTGTCAAATACACCCCTGAATTACAGGTAACTACTGAAATAACCACCTGGTGCCATAATAGAGCGTTGGCCATCTACCTGGTGCCATAATAGAGCGTTGGCCATCTACCTGGTTCCATAATAGAGCATTGGCCATCTACCTGGTTCCATAATAGAGCGTTGGCCATCTCCCTGGTTCCATAATAGAGCGTTGGCCATCTACCTGGTGCCATAATAGAGCGTTGGCCATCTACCTGGTGCCATAATAGAGCGTTGGCCATCTACCTGGTGCCATAATAGAGCGTTGGCCATCTACCTGGTGCCATAATAGAGCGTTGGCCATCTACCTGGTGCCATAATAGAGCGTTGGCCATCTACCTGGTGCCATAATAGAGCGTTGGCCATCTACCTGGTGCCATAATAGAGCGTTGGCCATCTACCTGGTGCCATAATAGAGCGTTGGCCATCTACCTGGTGCCATAATAGAGTGTTGGCCATCTACCTGGTGCCATAATAGAGCGTTGGCCATCTACCTGGTGCCATAATAGAGCGTTGGCCATCTACCTGGTGCCATAATAGAGCGTTGGCCATCTACCTGGTTCCATAATAGAGCATTGGCCATCTACCTGGTTCCATAATAGAGCGTTGGCCATCTCCCTGGTTCCATAATAGAGCGTTGGCCATCTACCTGGTGCCATAATAGAGCGTTGGCCATCTCCCTGGTTCCATAATAGAGCGTTGGCCATCTACCTGGTTCCATAATAGAGCATTGGCCATCTCCCTGGTTCCATAATAGAGTGTTGGCCATCTACCTGGTTCCATAATAGAGCGTTGGCCATCTACCTGGTTCCATAATAGAGCGTTGGCCATCTCCCTGGTTCCATAATAGAGCGTTGGCCATCTACCTGGTTCCATAATAGAGCATTGGCCATCAATTATCTGCCCAAACTGCTTCAATTAGTCAACAATCATTCTACAGGTGCCTGGAACTCTTGTGGATGGTGGTGTGAAACACTGTCCTAGACGTGGCTCCAGACTCCTTAATAAGTAATAGTAGTAAAAATATATTTTTATTTTCTTTTAAATGCTTGCTTATGGACAATGACAAATAAATTTTTTTAGACCCAATTAAATAAAATGTCAAATGTATACAATTAAAAATGTTACCTTTACCACCATCTTTGAGGCTAGATTAAGTAACTGAATCATTTAAAGTAATGTTAGAAATGTTTATATGGTTAGTACCATCTTCCCAGAAGCTCCAGAACATTCTATTATATCATTATGGGCCTGGAAGGCTTTGTCCAATGAGAACTGTTTTCCTACAGCAGGCTTCAGCCAACCAGCATCCATTCCTGCAAACAGGACTGCAGCACATTCGGCCTTCTCTCCCTGTAGTAACACATAGCATATGTTTTACACTGAACAATGTATAAATTACCTGAATGAACAAACAAGATATTATGGAATGTAGTTTCTTACAGCCGTAGCATTTAGCAATGCAACCCCAATAAGACTGGCCTCTTTAGCCATGATGTCTCTAGGATTGATTTCAATGGGGCCTCGACTGCCAACAATCTAAAGAACAAAAGACAAACATTTGGTGAGACTGACCACTGAATAATAAAGATATTACCAGTAAGTGTTAATATATACTGACCACAACTCTGCCACCATGGGCCAACATCAGCAGGTCACTGTTAAGGTTCACATTAGACAGCATCTCCACGATGACATTAACACCTTGTCCCTTGGTTGCCTCCTAAAAACATAGCTTACATTAGAGCACTATTTCTAATATATCAAGCCTGATAGGAGTCGTAGACCAAATATTCTTACATCATTTAGGATCAAAAAGAGACAAACTTTGACTTGTTACACCGTGACCTGGTTCTCACCTACCGTGACCTGGTTCTCACCTACCGTGACCTGGCTCTCACCTACCATGACCTGGCTCTCACCTACCATGACCTGGCTCTCACCTACCGCGACCTGGTTCTCACCTACCGTGACCTGGTTCTCACCTACCGTGACCTGGTTCTCACCAACCCGGGACCTGGCTCTCACCTACAGCGACCTGGCTCTCACCTACCGCGACCTGGCTCTCACCTACCGTGACCAGGTTCTCACCTACCGTGACCTGGTTCTCACCTACCGTGACCTGGCTCTCACCTACCGCGACCTGGCTCTCACCTACAGCGACCTGGCTCTCACCTACCGTGACCTGGTTCTCACCTACCGTGACCTGGTTCTCACCTACCCGGGACCTGGCTCTCACCTACAGCGACCTGGCTCTCACCTACCGGGACCTGGTTCTCACCTACCGCGACCTGGCTCTCACCTACCGCGACCTGGCTCTCACCTACCGCGACCTGGCTCTCACCTACCGTGACCTGGCTGGTGTAGCCTTCCTCTTTGTGGTTGAACACCTGGTGAGCCCCGTTCTCCAGGACCAGCTTCAATCCCTCCGTGGTCCCTGCTGTCCCAAACACCTTCATGCCCAAGGCTCTGGCCATCTGACACGCTGCCACTCCAACCTGACAGACACACAAGTAAGAAAAGATCACACACACACACATACACACACACACACACAAACACAAACAAACCCACCACTGTATAAAACACTCAGGTACGAACACTTAACGGATGAGGGCATTGATCTTACCCCACCACTGGCTCCATGGATGAGTATTGTCTCCCCTGGTTTAGCATGTGCTCTGCAACACGAGACAGAATGGATCAAGACCCAGTCACAATTATACACAACCTGAAAACAAAGAGTCAGGGTCATCAGATTAAATAAGCTTTATGATTCATGAACACTAAATATACCGTCTGTGTTGGCAGGCTAAATATGTTTATTAGCTGCCGGTCATATTGATACTGATCCTATCTAACCAAATCCAACCACATCTCTCCACCAAACTTCTGATGTCTCACTTGTGGATCAGGGCTCTGTATGCTGTAAAATAGGGGATCCCAATGGCAGCTCCTTGTTTGTAGTTTAAAGTGTGTGGCAGGTTGTGAACACAGTCCTCAGATACCACAGCATATTCTGCATACCCTCCTGTCTCAGTGGCAGTTGTGAACACACGGTCACCAGCCTGAAAGATAAAAAGGTCAACTATTGTCAATATGTTCAACTAATACAGGAGTATTATACATAATATACCCCCCCACCCATAAATGGCAATATAATGTATGGCGCACTCTATGGGTTGTAGGAGGAGTTGGTAGTTCAGTGGTAGAGTGTGTGCTCTGTATGTATGATGTCCTGGGTTCAATAAGTTACAAAATGAGTTAAAAAAAGTATTGCATAGGGCCCTCTGTAGGTTCTCTGCATAGAGTGAATGGTACAAATTTCTAAGCAAGTTAGATCTGAACCTGGAAAACTTTGACCCCGTCTCCGACAGCCTCTACAACCCCAGAGACATCAGTTCCCGGAGTGTAGGGCAGGTGTGGCTTCCTTGAATATGTACCAGAGCGGATATAGGTTTCCACAGGATTCACACCACATGCATGCACACGGATCAGTACCTGTAGAAAAGAAAGGACACTTCATAGACAGAAAACGAGTTAAAAAAAAACAACGGTAATTGCTTAAATATAAAACACCTACATTTAGATTTCTAATAACCAAGATATATATATATATATATATATATATATATATATATATATATATATATATATATATTGACTTTTGATTTTATAACAGTCATAATATTATTATGCCAGTAATAGAATTTACCTGCTTTTGACCAGGATTTGGCTTGGCTATATCACAGAGTCTCAAAACAGAAGGTCCACCAAACTCACTGACTCTTATGGCTCTCATTAACTTGGATGATGCCATCTGGATACAAACAGCAGTAGTAGTTCGCTTTACAATAGTTAATTACAGATGTGATGGACCAACCAGTCTGATCCACAGCGACTCAACCCAGCAACACACAGGACTTATGTGCAAAACCAAGCTCCTGCACATGATGTATATTGGTCAATAGCTGCAATTATATTTTACATACCGGCCTATATATAATATAAGTACATTTGAAATAATATTTATTATGTGTAGACCAGTCATTTGGTGCCATAAAGATAATGTTTTTCACAAAATCCAAAATGCCGGTAAATCCATTATGGCTAACGTTTTGGGTTCCATTGGCAAAAATGTTTCTAGTGAGGAGATTGACCTATTACCCATTTTCTAGACTCACATAGGGTTGGTAAAGTGATCTTGATAAAAGTGCAATCACAAAACAAACAATAATAGAGCTGACAAAACAATAGGGTTTAACATATGAACGGCTGAAACCCTAACTACGTTTTATACATAATAGGTGACATGTAGTACAGTAGTATGCAGATGAGTGGATCCAGTTGCTTATTATGGAATTTGGACCCATTGCTTGCACACACACGGCACGGGCATTACTTAAGATAGTAGCAAGCAGTGCACTTATTAATATCACGAAACTACAGGAATATATGAGTAGAAATGCAATATAATGTCTTAATTTAACTAGCATAAATAACATATAAAAGAGCTAATATGCCACCACGGACTCACCATTCATGCATATTAACTGTGCCAGCAGTCTGTTACACGAGTTAATTCCATGTCTCGCCTCCAGGTGGCAGCAGCTTCACATTCATAAACTTCCGGGGTTGACTCTGTCGGCCACCGTAAGACGCGGTTCTCATAGCTAGGTTTTTATTTAGGAGATGTTGCACGCATTTTTTATCTTCATTGACGTATGGCATGTAATAAGCTTGGAATTGTAGACGAAATATATGAACATAATTAGCAAATCGGTCTGGTAGTTAAAATGGAAAATGCGTTCATCCAGTGGAAGAAACAATGTCTAAACAAAATCGATTTGAGCAAAAAGGGAACGGTAGATGAACACATATCACATATTGTTTCTGTCCTGAACAACTCGGACAACTATTTTACCACCAGCTCCTGTTCTGGAAGAATTATTCTCATAGATAATGTGAGTTTTGTTAAGCCTTTAGATTGTTCTGCAAGAAAAGCACGTGTGTCATGTGTATAGATACCTGCCTACAGTGTGCACATCATGATGACTGTGTTTTAATATACAGGTGTATCTCAATAGATACCTGTGTTTAATATACAGGTGTATCTATAAATACCAGTCTACAGTGTGCACATCATGATGACTGTGTTTTAATATACAGGTGTATCTCAATAGATACCTGTGTTTAATATACAGGTGTATCTATAAATACCAGTCTACAGTGTGCACATCATGATGACTGTGTTTTAATATACAGATGTATCTCAATAGATACCTGTGTTTAATATACAGGTGTATCTATAAATACCTGCCTACAGTGTGCACATCATGATGACTGTGTTTTAATATACAGATGTATCTCAATAGATACCTGTGTTTAATATACAGGTGTATCTATAAATACCTGCCTACAGTGTGCACATCATGATGACTGTGTTTTAATATACAGATGTATCTCAATAGATACCTGTGTTTAATATACAGGTGTATCTATAAATACCAGTCTACAGTGTGCACATCATGATGACTGTGTTTTAATATACAGGTGTATCTCAATAGATACCTGTGTTTAATATACAGGTGTATCTATAAATACCAGTCTACAGTGTGCACATCATGATGACTGTGTTTTAATATACAGGTGTATCTCAATAGATACCTGTGTTTAATATACAGGTGTATCTATAAATACCAATCTACAGTGTGCACATCATGATGACTGTGTTTTAATATACAGGTGTATCTCAATAGATACCTGTGTTTAATATACAGGTGTATCTATAAATACCTGCCTACAGTGTGCACATCATGATGACTGTGTTTTAATATACAGGTGTATCTCAATAGATACCTGTGTTTAATATACAGGTGTATCTATAAATACCAGTCTACAGTGTGCACATCATGATGACTGTGTTTTAATATACAGGTGTATCTCAATAGATACCTGTGTTTAATATACAGGTGTATCTATAAATACCAGTCTACAGTGTGCACATCATGATGACTGTGTTTTAATATACAGATGTATCTCAATAGATACCTGTGTTTAATATACAGGTGTATCTATAAATACCAGTCTACAGTGTGCACATCATGATGACTGTGTTTTAATATACAGGTGTATCTCAATAGATACCTGTGTTTAATATACAGGTGTATCTATAAATACCAGTCTACAGTGTGCACATCATGATGACTGTGTTTTAATATACAGGTGTATCTCAATAGATACCTGTGTTTAATATACAGGTGTATCTATAAATACCAGTCTACAGTGTGCACATCATGATGACTGTGTTTTAATATACAGATGTATCTCAATAGATACCTGTGTTTAATATACAGGTGTATCTATAAATACCAGTCTACAGTGTGCACATCATGATGACTGTGTTTTAATATACAGATGTATCTCAATAGATACCTGTGTTTAATATACAGGTGTATCTATAAATACCAGTCTACAGTGTGCACATCATGATGACTGTGTTTTAATATACAGGTGTATCTCAATAGATACCTGTGTTTAATATACAGGTGTATCTATAAATACCTGCCTACAGTGTGCACATCATGATGACTGTGTTTTAATATACAGATGTATCTCAATAGATACCTGTGTTTAATATACAGGTGTATCTATAAATACCAGTCTACAGTGTGCACATCATGATGACTGTGTTTTAATATACAGGTGTATCTCAATAGATACCTGTGTTTAATATACAGGTGTATCTATAAATACCAGTCTACAGTGTGCACATCATGATGACTGTGTTTTAATATACAGGTGTATCTCAATAGATACCTGTGTTTAATATACAGGTGTATCTATAAATACCAGTCTACAGTGTGCACATCATGATGACTGTGTTTAATGTACAATATCTCTGTCACCAGGTATCAGACAGTCCCGTTGTGCAGAAACGGAACTGTTCCTGGCTTTTTGTCACACACAACAAATGTCAAATCAGAGATTTGGTGTCTGGATTGGAGAATTCATCTGGAGACGCTGTTTTGAAGTTTGAGCCTTTTCTGCTTCATGTCCAATGCAGACACCTTGAAGATGGCCAGCTTCTGGTGAGTCAGATGGCCCTCCGAGAAACAGAGTACTTTACAGGGTTATCTATTATTTCAGATTTTTCATCTATACTGAACAATTAACATTGTATTTATGTTTCACAAATGTTGGCGAAAACGCTTTTTAATTTGATGGTTTATTTTACAGCACTCAGTGGCAATAAACTCCGGCTTCAGAAACTCTGGATACACTGTTGGAAAAAAGGGCAAAATCATAATGGTTGGTAATTGAGTTGACCTTATAATGAGTTCACGTATTATTCTGTGTGAAGTGCAAAACTAATATGCTTGTGTAATGGAGGTAGTTCTCACTGAATGTGCTTTCCCTGGGATTTGACTAGGCTGTTCGTAGTACTCATTGTCTGGAGGTTCCACTAAGCCACCAAGGACAGGCCCTCGTTAAGGAGGACTACATTCACTTTCTGGTAGAAGTTGCTAATCAGAAAATGGAAGAGAATTTGAAACGAATAGCGAGGTACATTCTACATTTTCAATTGGCAGCCACAGTACTGTATTTGCATAGCTACACCAAATTTGTTCCTTCCGCATTGCAATGTCAGAAATAAGAAAATGTAATGCCGTTCATCCGCAGGTTCTATGAGTGTCTACAGGTAGCTTTGCTCCCAGCTGAATCGCAAAGCCAACGCAAATTGGAGACAGATGTGAAATCTGTTTACAAACGACGGAGAAGAAGAGGACAGATCGCTGCCTGTCAAGAGAGCAGAGACATTGGTCCAATGGAGCTGGAGGACTGCTTGGACTGTGGGCTTGATCTGTTTACATAGACGACAAAGATTGTGTTCAGAGGTAATCAACACAAGCTATTTTAATGGAAACGCTCCTGAAAGATCTAAGAAGGAAAGGAGAATTGTATTAAAGCAAAGTTTTTTTTACTTACTAAAGTATGGGATGTTTTAAGATCTTCATCGTTAGTTGCATACAATATCAATCAAACAAATTGAGCGAATGTAGAGCATGGAAATTTTACCTCAAAATTAATCATGGGTTAATGTGCTCTCACTAAAGAATTCACCTCCTCCCATTGTTTTTGATACTTGGCGCCAGCGTGACAATAAAACTAAGTGCACATTCCTCTTTTGTTTTGCCTCCCTCCAGTCTGTTTCAGTTTAAACTGCCATCATTGTCTCAAAGCGTGCAAGAGAACACACACATGCAATGTCTTTTTGCTTTGTACGTTCTATTAGAGTGCAAGTCAGACACACTCAGATGGGTCATATGTGAACAGAGAGGAGATGTTGGTCCTTATTAGCACAATTGGGAAATACATCACCTGACCAGGTGCCACTTGTTCCTGTCTGTCATTGGCTCTGATGGGGGATACGTTGTGCAGTTTGGAGACCATTTCCTGCGAATTACAACCCGGTCTGTGGGATTCTGTCTGAGCCTGCTTGATTCCTGCTGCATTCATGCCTCATTAGGGAGGGTCCGCCTCATTAACCGGGAAGGTTTCGTTTTGCAGAACCAGGAGGCCCAACTTTACTCATTGGTTCTCCCTAGTGTTACACGTACTCCTGTGTGGAACCCAACAGAACCTCTTAATAAAACGTGAAGTGAGGGTTGGGGTTAGGCTTAGTGTACTGCCAGGCTCTGCTGTAGGTGACCCAGGTGTCCGGTTTCCATGCCGACCAAACCGTTTGTTCTCAGGTCAACACAAGTGAAGGTTCATGGTTCTCAAATGGATGCATTTTTAAAACTACTACCACTTGTCAGAAGTTTTATATATATATATATATATATATATTTTTATAATCTGAAATTTTTTCTTGTCTTCTTTCAACTAATCGATGCTAACACAGTTCAGGTGTTTGGAATGTGAAATGTACATTAACAGCTGTTCTCGCCTATTAGATTTATTCCAATTTTGTAACTTTCTTTCCCTAAATGAGTTTTGGTCGTTAGATTGGTGTTAATATGACAGTGTCATTATCACAATGTTAATATCTGATACAAGCTTTTGAGTTAAAATTGTTTAGACGGGTTACTGTTACGTTAAGAAAGCCAAGCTATCCTGAAACGAACCTGAAACTGCTAAAGTGCTGCTTCTGAAGTGCTTGAGACATATCTGATATAGCCATCTCTCTCTTAGCCCGGATTGGCTGAATGAACACATGTGCAACAGGACATGGTGGCTGAACAATCTGCCCCAACGAGGATGACAACAACCCAACACACACACATGCACACACACACACACACACACACACACAATCACACATACACACACACACACACAATCTCACACACACATACACACACAATCACACACACACACACAACCTCTCACACACACACAATCACACACACACAATCTCTCTCACACACACAATCACAGTCACTCAACAGCACCCTCATCCATAAGAGATAAGACCTTGTGCCATTTCCAAATTAATAACACGGCAACTCCTGTGATTTGTCAAGTTTGTTTTTGTGACTGTTTTAGAAAGCAAGGAAAGCCAACCCCCCTCACATCTCTACACAAAGAAGACTGAGTCACAGCAAGGGGTCATGACCTTACAGTGTTCCAGTGTTGACCTTAATTCATGTCAAGCTTAATCTGTGTAGCCAAGTTCAATCCAGCATCAAAATCTTTTAATTTGAATTGTTTCACGGTTATTGATCGGTGCATAATTGTCAAAACTCTTCATTAGAACACCATTTCTGTTGAAGAAAATCAAACATCTAAATCTTCCTCTGGACCTCAGCAACAAACGGGTTCCTTGACATTGACTCACTCAACAATTTAGTTATGTCAGAATCAAACCCACCTGAGGGAAAACCCCCAGCAGCATGAAAACCCCTACCACAGGTCACCTTCATGGGGCTTAAAGTCTTGGTGCCAGATACCACAGGACACTTTCATGGGTCTTAATGTCCTGGTACCAGATACCACAGGACACCATCATGGGGCTTAATGTCCTGGTACCAGATACCACAGGACACCATCATGGGGCTTAATGTCCTGGTACCAGATACCACAGGACACCATCATGGGGCTTAATGTCCTGGTACCAGATACCACAGGACACCATCATGGGGCTTAATGTCCTGGTACCAGATACCACAGGACACCATCATGGGGCTTAATGTCCTGGTACCAGATACCACAGGACACCTTCATGGGTCTTAATGTCTTGGTGCCAGATACCACAGGACACATTTCAGGGGATTGTACCCTGTATGTATAAATATATATCTCTGCCTCACCACTTATATATATATATATATATATATATATCTCTACCTCACCACTTATATATATATATATCTACCTCACCACTTATATATATATATATATATATCTCTACCTCACCACTTATATATATATATATATATATATATCTCTACCTCACCACTTATATATATATATATCTCTACCTCACCACTTATATATATATATATCTACCTCACCACTTATATATATATATATATATCTACCTCACCACTTATATATATATATATATATATATATATATATATATATCTACCTCACCACTTATATATATATATATATATATCTACCTCACCACTTATATATATATATATATCTCTACCTCACCACTTATATATATATATATCTCTACCTCACCACTTATATATATATATATATATCTCTACCTCACCACTTATATATATATATATATATCTACCTCACCACTTATATATATATATATCTCTACCTCACCACTTATATATATATATATATATCTACCTCACCACTTATATATATATATATATCTCTACCTCACCACTTATATATATATATCTCTACCTCACCACTTATATATATATATATATATATCTCTGCCTCACCACTTATATATATATATCTCTGCCTCACCACTTATATATATATATCTCTACCTCACCACTTATATATATATATATATCTCTGCCTCACCACTTATATATATATATCTCTACCTCACCACTTATATATATATATATATATCTCTGCCTCACCACTTATATATATATATCTCTGTATCGCCAGCAGCAGTTTACCATTACACCCATATCTGAGGTGGTGTGTGCCCAGAGTGTGGGGAGTTGTGATGTGAGAGGGATATGGCTCTGGCATGAACTAATTAAACTCCTCAGAGAAATAATAATAGCACGCGCTTTCATCTACTTTGCATGATGAGCTACAGTTTCAGAGCAGCTGATTCCAGATATGCAGACTATTCCAGGCTTCTACAGAGGCATCATAGACAGTGCAGTTTTTAAATGTGGAAGTTTATCAGCGTTGTTTGATGTCAATCACTCAATCAGACAATTTTCTTTATTACGGTAGTAGAGTATATATTATGACAGTAGTCTAGAGAGATCTATACACCAAATGAGGTCCCAGCCACTCTGGGCCTGTGCCTCGACCATGTGGGGATAATAGAGCCCAAACAAGAGCCGCCTCTGGGCAGCATAAAGGCTTTGGTCCCTGACATCCACACCACATCCACGCCGGAGAAATGGACGTAAAATAAACAGTTGTACACTGGGTACTGTATCAAATGGATGTAAAATAAACAGTTGTACACTGGGTACTGTATCAAATGGATGTAAAATAAACAGTTGTACACTGGGTACTGTATCAAATGGATGTAAAATAAACAGTTGTACACTGGGTACTGTATCAAATGGATGTAAAATAAACAGTTGTAGACTGGGTACTGTATCATTATCTCCTGTAACGTGAGGGCCGGCACATCTGGAGCTAATTAATTAGACGCTAAATGACAGATGCATTCTATTCCACTGGCTGAATGCAGGACTGGATGCAAGTCATTTGGGTTGATTGTACCCTGTATGTACCCTGTCTATGCCCTGTCTGTACCCTGTATGTACCCTGTCTGTACCCTGTATGTACCCTGTCTGTGCCTTGTATGTACCCTGTCTGTACCCTGTCTGTACCCTGTATGTACCCTGTCTGTGCCTTGTATGTACCCTGTCTGTACCCTCTATGTACCCTGTCTGTACCCTGTCTATGCCCTGTCTGTACCCTGTATGTACCCTGTCTGTACCCTGTATGTACCCTGTCTGTGCCTTGTATGTACCCTGTCTGTACCCTGTCTGTACCCTGTATGTACCCTGTCTGTGCCTTGTATGTACCCTGTCTGTACCCTCTATGTACCCTGTCTGTACCCTGTCTGTGCCCTGTCTGTACCCTGTATGTTCCCTGTTTGTGCCCTGTCTGTACCCTGTATGTACCCTGTATGTACCCTGTCTGTACCCTGTCTGTGGCTTGTATGTACCCTGTCTGTACCCTGTCTGTACCCTGTATGTACCCTGTCTGTGCCTTGTATGTACCCTGTCTGTACCCTCTATGTACCCTGTCTGTACCCTGTTTGTCCCCCTTTATGTTCCCTGTTTGTGCCCTGTCTGTACCCTGTATGTACCCTGTATGTACCCTGTATGTACCCTGTCTGTACCCTGTATGTACCCTGTCTGTACCCTGTATGTACCCTGTCTGTGCCTTGTATGTACCCTGTCTGTACCCTGTATGTACCCTGTCTGTGCCTTGTATGTACCCTGTCTGTACCCTCTATGTACCCTGTCTGTACCCTGTCTGTGCCCTATCTGTACCCTGTATGTTCCGTGTCTGTGCCCTGTCTGTACCCTGTATGTACCCTGTATGTACCCTGTCTGTACCCTGTATGTACCCTGTCTGTACCCTGTATGTACCCTGTCTGTGCCTTGTATGTACTCTGTCTGTACCCTGTATGTACCCTGTCTATGGCTTGTATGTACCCTGTCTGTACCCTGTATGTACCCTGTCTGTGCCTTGTATGTACCCTGTCTGTGCCCTGTCTGTACCCTGTATGTACCCTGTATGTACCCTGTCTGTACCCTGTATGTACCCTGTCTGTACCCTGTATGTACCCTGTCTGTGCCTTGTATGTACCCTGTCTGTACCCTGTATGTACCCTGTCTGTGCCTTGTATGTACCCTGTCTGTACCCTGTATGTACCCTGTCTGTGCCTTGTATGTACCCTGTCTGTACCCTGTATGTACCCTGTCTGTACCCTCTATGTACCCTGTCTGTAACTTGTCTACCCGGTCTGTACCCTATCTGTACTCTGTCTGCACACAGTGGTAGCTAGCCAACGTACCCTTCTACAGCCCTCCTACTCATCTCTCCTCCCACTCATCTCTCCTCCCACTCATCTCTCCTCCTACTCATCTCTCCTCCCACTCATCTCTCCTCCTACTCATCTCTCCTCCCACTCATCTCTCCTCCTACTCATCTCTCCTCCCACTCATCTCTCCTCCTACTCATCTCTCCTCCCACTCATCTCTCCTCCCACTCATCTCTCCTCCCACTCATCTCTCCTCCCACTCATCTCTCCTCCCACTCATCTCTCCTCCCACTCATCTCTCCCCCTACTCATCTCTCCTCCCACTCATCTCTCCTCCCACTCATCTCTCCACCTACTCATCTCTCCTCCTACTCATCTCTCCTCCCACTCATCTCTCCTCCCACTCATCTCTCCTCCCACTCATCTTTCCTCCCACTCATCTCTCCTCCCACTCATCTCTCCTCCCACTCATCTCTCCTCCTACTCATCTCTCCTCCCACTCATCTCTCCTCCCACTCATCTCTCCTCCCACTCATCTCTCCTCCCACTCATCTCTCCTCCCACTCATCTCTCCTCCCACTCATCTCTCCTCCCACTCATCTCTCCTCCCACTCATCTCTCCTCCCACTCATCTCTCCTCCCACTCATCTCTCCTCCTACTCATCTCTCCTCCCACTCATCTCTCCTCCTACTCCTCTCTCCTCCCACTCATCTCTCCTCCCACTCATCTCTCCTCCCACTCATCTCTCCTCCCACTCATCTCTCCTCCCACTCATCTCTCCTCCTACTCCTCTCTCCTCCCACTCATCTCTCCACCTACTCATCTCTCCTCCCACTCACCTCTCCTCCCACTCATCTCTCCTCCCACTCATCTCTCCTCCTACTCATCTCTCCTCCCACTCATCTCTCCACCTACTCATCTCTCCTCCTACTCATCTCTCCTCCCACTCATCTCTCCTCCTACTCATCTCTCCTGACGGGTGACGTGCTCCCTGTTTGCTGTTTGGTCGGCCGTAATTAGCCAGATCCCCTGTAATTTCCTGCTGCCCTGAGAAGTGGTTGAAAAAGCGAGGGAGGGAAGAGGAAGAAGAAGAGGAGGAGGTGTGGAGGGACTGCATAGAGCTGAAAGGGTGGACGAAAAGGAGAAATGGAAAGATGGAGAGGGTACACAAAGCTGACTCCACATTTGGCCAAAAGGAAGTAATTACATGAAAGTAGAGAGATGGATGTAGAAAACCAAACCAACAGCAGGTTGGTCATAATCAACAACCTATGACCTGAGGTGATCTGAGCTATAGCGAGGGAGTAGGTAGAACCTCACATCTGAATGCAAACCAAACCAACTTCAGGTGATCTGAGCTATACCGAGGGAGTAGGTAGAACCTCACATCTGAATGCAAACCAAACCAACTTCAGGTGATCTGAGCTATAGCGAGGGAGTAGGTAGAACCTCACATCTGAATGCAAACCAAACCAACTTCAGGTGATCTGAGCTATACCGAGGGGGAAGGTAGAACATTACATCTGAAAATTGTGAAGGCCTCCCAGTATGAAGACGGTCATTATATATGTCTATTTGTCATGTCAATAAAGTAAAAAAATAGTTTTATAATGAATTTAAAAAAATACACTGTAGGATATGACAAATTTCAGTGTCGAAATAATGAATCATCTTTTTTCTTGCCTATAGCCTTAAATATGATGAAGGGCCGTTATTCCCTGTTTGCCCACTAGGGGCCACCCTCAATGGCTGGATTTCCTGACAGAAACAATTGTGTTTGTTGGAACATGAGGTTCCTTATATGGTACCTGAACATTCTTGTTTGGCCGATCTAATGGGAACCATCTTTATATTTAACTTAGCACTTAAAATGCTTAAATACAATTCTAATTTAGGTTCTTAAAATGCTTAAATACAATTCAAATTTAGGTTCTTAAAATGCTTTAATACAATTCAATAAACATACTTCTTTAAACAGACCGCACACACCCCACACACACCCCACACCCCACACACACCCCATACACCACACACCCCACACACACCCCATACACCACACACCCCACACACACCCCATACACCACACACACCACACACACCACACACACCGTACACACCACACGTTGTGTCTACCACCAATCTCTTTGACAGTGCAACCAGCAACACCCCTTTCTACACCCCTTTCTACACCCCTCTCTACACCCCTCTCTACACCCCTCTCTACACCCCTCTCTACACCCCTCTCTACACCCCTCTCCACACCCCTCTCTACACCCCTCTCTACACCCCTCTCTACACCCCTCTCTACACCCCTCTCTACACCCCTCTCTACACCCCTCTCAACACCCCTCTCCACACCCCTCTCCACACCCCTCTCAACACACCTCTCTACACCCCTCTCTACACACCTCTCTACCCCCCTCTCTACACCCCTATCAACACACCTCTCTACACCCCTCTCTACACACCTCTCAACACCCCTCTGTACACCCCTCTCTACACCCCTCTCTACACCCCTCTCTACACACCTCTCTACACCCCTCTCTACACCCCTCTCTACACCCCTCTCTACACCCCTCTCAACACCCCTCTCTACACACCTCTCAACACCCCTCTGTACACCCCTCTGTACACCCCTCTCTACACCCCTCTCTACACACCTCTCTACACCCCTCTCTACACCCCTCTCTACACCCCTCTCTACACCCCTCTCTACACCCCTCTCTACACCCCTCTCTACACCCCTCTCTACACACCTCTCTACACCCCTCTCTACACCCCTCTCAACACCCCTCTCTACACCCCTCTCTACACACCTCTCTACACCCCTCTCTACACCCCTCTATACACACCTCTCCACACCCCTCTCTACACCCCTCTCTACACCCCTCTCAACACCCCTCTCTACACCCCTCTCTACACACCTCTCTACACCCCTCTCTACACCCCTCTCTACACACCTCTCTACACCCCTCTCTACACCCCTCTCTACACCCCTCTCTACACACCTCTCTACACCCCTCTCTACACCTCTCTACACCTGCAGCAGGACCACCACCGAACCAAATATTGCTACAATTCTTCATTCAGTTGTTTCCCCACAAGCCCTGCAATCTGATTGGCCTGTTATTGCAGAGGAGGCAGATCAAACTGGTGGGTCCTTGTTGGCAGGTCTGGGTTGTGTCTGTCAGGCTGTGGAACAGAGCCATGTTTCCAGATTGGTCCAGTGATAGCAGCCATTCATCTCCACAGGGGGGAACGAGTCAGAGAGAGATTTCAGGCACGCAGGCTTTTATATCTGATATCAGCCAGAAGGTCCCAGAATCATCCAAACAGAAGATAATTCATGTTAGCGCAAGTCTCAGAATAGTGTCTCTGATGCTAACATGGAGTGAGTCTTTCTGTGAAGGTGGCCACTGTTTGGAGACTTTTAGGGCCTCTCCAGTGAGCTGTGAGCTGATATACTGCTCAGGTGACATGGATATCCTGCCTTAAATCAGTTACATGCTGATGATAGAGTAGAGTAGAGTGAGTTCACAGGTAGAGTACAGGTTGAGTAGAGTAGAGTGAGTAGAGTAGAGTGAGTACACAGGTTTATTACAGGTTGAGTAGAGTAGAGTGAGTAGAGTAGAGTGAGTACACAGGTTTATTACAGGTTGAGTAGAGTAGAGTGAGTAGAGTAGAGTGAGTACACAGGTTTATTACAGGTTGAGTAGAGTAGAGTGAGTAGAGTAGAGTGAGTACACAGGTTTATTACAGGTTGAGTAGAGTAGAGTGAGTAGAGTAGAGTGAGTACACAGGTTTATTACAGGTTGAGTAGAGTAGAGTGAGTAGAGTAGAGTGAGTACACAGGTTTATTACAGGTTGAGTAGAGTAGAGTGAGTAGAGTAGAGTGAGTACACAGGTTTATTACAGGTTGAGTAGAGTAGAGTGAGTAGAGTAGAGTGAGTACACAGGTTTATTACAGGTTGAGTAGAGTAGAGTGAGTAGAGTAGAGTGAGTACACAGGTTTATTACAGGTTGAGTACAGGTTGATGATAGAGTAGAGTGAGTACACAGGTTTATTACAGGTTAAGTACAGGTTGAGTAGAGTAGAGTGAGTAGAGTAGAGTGAGTACACAGGTTTATTACAGGTTAAGTACAGGCTGATGATAGAGTAGAGTGAGTACACAGGTTTATTACAGGTTAAGTACAGGTTGAGTAGAGTAGAGTGAGTAGAGTAGAGTGAGTACACAGGTTTATTACAGGTTAAGTACAGGTTGATGATAGAGTAGAGTGAGTACACAGGTTTATTACAGGTTAAGTACAGGCTGATGATAGAGTAGAGTGAGTACACAGGTTTATAACAGGTTGAGTACAGGTTGATGATAGAGTAGAGTGAGTACACAGGTTTATTACAGGTTAAGTACAGGCTGATGATAGAGTAGAGTGAGTACACAGGTTTATTACAGGTTAAGTACAGGCTGATGATAGAGTAGAGTGAGTACACAAGTTTATTACAGGTTAAGTACAGGTTGATGATAGAGTAGAGTGAGTACACAGGTTTATTACAGGTTAAGTACAGGTTGATGATAGAGTAGAGTGAGTACACAGGTTTATTACAGGTTAAGTACAGGCTGATGATAGAGTAGAGTGAGTACACAGGTTTATTACAGGTTAAGTACAGGCTGATGATAGAGTAGAGTGAGTACACAGGTTTATTACAGGTTAAGTACAGGTTGATGATAGAGTAGAGTGAGTACACAGGTTGAGATTGTTTAAACCATGACTTTTCTTAAGTTTAATGATAATCTCTGTTTAAATCATCCATCAAAAACAGCATTTACTCTTACATCAGACATAATTGTGGTGGTAGTTGAGGAATAGCTTGAGAGTTTGAAAGTTCTTCTAGGATTTTATCGACTCATGTTATTAACTTTGAAAAATAAACACCTAAAAAAGGCACTTTGTCAGAGCTTTGTTTAACTTGCTGTTGTGCACTCTGACTTGTTAAGCTCACATGCTGTTATAATAAATATCTTAAATTGGTGTCCTATTTAGTCATCAAAATCTAACTTTTAAACTCATTTTGGTGATAGAAGAACGTCTGTGAAGAGAGATATATTTGGATTCTGATCTGGATGCTATTCTTACTCTTTATCCTATTGTTTCTTCCTGCATCTCTTGATGTTTTTTTTGCCTTACACTATTTTGTAAGGTAAAACAATACATTAAAAACTTGTTTTTGTATTTTTATCCTGTTTTATGTTAGTCTGTCCTGGCAGCTAGGAAGTGAAGTTCACCAGCACGCTATTACAGGAATCTGGTAAATATCAGGTGATAAGTGACGGGCTATTTCTGGCCTGGTAAAAGGTCTAAACAAATGTAGGTAATCGGTTAAACGTCCTGATTACTCACGAGTAATGTTCTGGGTCGACGGCTGGTCGCACAAAAGCATCAGTCAACAGGAATGGGGACAATGGCAGATAAACACAGTTCGGAAGTCTTTGTACAAACTGTTTTTTGATTTGGGCCAGCCGGAAACTGTTAGTAATATTGATAATTTTGATAATAGTTTTGTGTATGACTGTGTATTTAAACTATGTGTTAGGTGAATGTGTGCATATTGTTTGACATGATGAACTAATTTGCTAACTCACAGACTCACACTCACTTTGGTATTGAGTCTGAGAATGTATAAAGTAATAGAGTGACTGGCGTTTGGGGTCAGGGGTCACGCTGTGTTGTCTTGGGGGCTACATCTTGACAAGTCCCTTTGCACAGAGAGGTTTAGGTTATAGGAAAACAAACCTGGTCCTGGTTTGAGTCACGTCGATAATATGTGAATGTATTTGGCAATTTGAGCTCATTTAAACTAGTGCATATAAAACCAATCATTACAAACTGGATAGTTTATGTCCTACATGGTGATTTGCTGGAACTAAACTGAAGCTGTATGGGTTCGATAATATTTGATGCCAAACGTCATCTCAAGGCTTTGTGAAATATGTTCAATATAAAGTGCCTCTGGAAAGTATTCATCCTCAATTATCATATAGACATTTTTTTGTATATAATCGAACAGAACATGTATATTACAACGTAAAATAACCGCTGATTCAATTAGTCATGTTTGCAGCTCAACAATGACCACATGTCAATGTGAACAAAAATTGGAAAATGGTAATATGTTTTATAACGTCTTTTATTATTATAAGCTGTTTCCTAGGTGTGGGTTATTCCTTTGTAATTTCATTACTACAGTTTTTAGCAATCCCTTTGACCATTTTCTCAGAACCCTAATGTCATTTTCCACAACTCTAGACACAAAACTCACAACCGAAGATCAAAATGCACTTTTCTCAAAACTCTTACACGTTTTTTCAATTGCTTGGATACAATACACCTAAACTGAAGATCATTTGTTCATTTAACTTTTATCACCGGTTCAATATGATACAATGTAACATCAAAGTACTACTATTTCAAAATGCAATTCCTACATGACGTTTGAAATGATAGTCTGTTCATTTCATTTGACAGATCTAACTATCAATTGATACAACTAGTCAAAATGATAAGTATTTGCTGCATTACTCTTAATGCATAGTTTTATGGAAACTGACAAACAATATTCCACGTTTACAGTAAATCATGAAAGATTCAAGATACAGAGATTTTTTGTCACCAATTAGCATGGAGCATGAACCAATTAGACTACAATATCCATGGATGTAGCCTAATATTTTATCATACTGTAATGCTTCAACAGACACTGTGTCTACGGTCCCAAATACTGCACCACCGTTTTAGACTACCTACAGTACTGACAGTACTACACTGTATAGATGCAGGCCCCTGTAATTGCTTGTCCAATTCAGCCAACCCGTTACTGATGGTTTAGTGCCCATTGTGGAATGAGTATATACATAAAGAGTTGATTTGGATCCAATTGCAAGAGCAAAGTGATTCGTAACATGGAGCCAGCAGGTGATCCAGGTCACAATGGAGGTCAAGCAGTGGTGGCAGGAAGACGAGAAAGACGAGGAAGACGTGTTGGTCAAAGGAATGGCATAGCATGGCAGGCACCCTTTCTGAGAGGTGGTCGTGGGCCTCGTTTGAGAGGTGTGGGGGAATATGGTAGAGGACAAGGCCACGGACCAAGACAGCGGCAGCAACAGCATAGTGTCCAATGAAATTCAGGCAAAAAAATTAAAAATCCAAGATGTTTGGCTAATGAAAATATCCAGTGAGATGTAGATGAGAACCAGTGGCCAAATCCACAACACAGAGTTGATGACAATGTAGAAGTACAGTAATCACTTCTGTTTTGTTTCTTACAGTACAAGCAAGCAAGTTGAGGAACACTTCATTTGATGTTTTACAGTACTGTCTCTATTTTTCTATTTCATAGCTAATTATTTTTGCTTTGATTCAAATAAACATATGTTGTGATTGTATTCTATTTCATTACAGTAATACATTTCAAATTTTGTTCAATGATTCCACTGTGTTTGTACTATTCTCTTTACCACAGAAGTACATTTACAGGGATTCATTTGCTTGTAGTACCATATTGGAACATGTATCATCAATTTTGTACACCAATATCTAATGATTGGACAAACAACTAACTAGTGAAACTATCGGTATCTTTTGTCTGGGTGATCTAAATCAATGTACCCATGGTATTCCATGATAAATCTATTGTTTGAACCATTGATTGTGCAAATGCAAGGTATCGTTAAAGATATGAATGCACAATGCAATGTTTTGAACATTGGAGAGCCTGTGTTACAAGTGTTTACTGTTGTGAGTTTTGTGTCTAGAGTTGTGGAAAATTACATTAAGGTTCTGAGATAATGGTCAAAGGGATTGCTAAAAACTGTAATTAAACATGTAAAATGTGTGGAGTTGATTCCTGGTGTGAAGTTGATTCCAGGTGTGCAGTTGATTCCAGGTGTGGAGTTGATTCCAGGTGTGGAGTTGATTCCTGGTGTGCAGTTGATTCCAGGTGTGGAGTTGATTCCAGGTGTCGAGTTGATTCCTGGTGTGCAGTTGATTCCAAGTGTGCAGTTGATTCCAGGTGTGCAGTTGATTCGGAGTGTGCAGTTGATTCCAGGTGTGCAGTTGATTCCAGGTGTGCAGTTGATTCCAGGTGTGCAGTTGATTCCAGGTGTGCAGTTGATTCCTGGTGTGCAGTTGATTCCTGGTGTGCAGTTGATTCCAGGTGTGCAGTTGATTCCAGGTGTGGAGTTGATTCCTGGTGTGCAGTTGATTCCTGGTGTGCAGTTGATTCCAGGTGTGCAGTAGATTCCAGGTGTGGAGTAGATTTCAGGTGTAGCATTTACATTTGCTGTGAACCCACATTATGCGGTCAAATGAAAACTCAATTCAGGTGAAAGAATATGAATCAGAAGAGATAGATCATTAGGAGTGGTCGAATTAACAGTTTGGTACTTTAAAGAAACAACGCACTGGACCCGAACCATGGAGGTAAACAACCTCAGTTAAATGCAGGAAGCTGTGTAAATCAATAATAAATAACAGTTTGATTGACTTACGTATTTGTCTCGAAAACACTTAATGTGACATTTATGAATATATATATATATATTTATCTACACAGTGTTGATGTGAACACCTTCCACAGGAGCTATGAACTACCTCATAGCATTTTTTGGATTATATCCGGCAATGCAAAATGTTTTATAAAGAAACAAGTTGGGACAGCCAGACAATCTGTCCATGTCCTCGCATGTCGTGGCATCTGTCAACACTCTCATAATGATAACCTCATCATAGAGGCACAGACAGAGGAGATACCCAGTTATGAGATGACAGTAAATAAGGGCAAGGTTTTCTGCCTATTCACTTTGTGCGCGTGTCTGCAACTTGTGTGTATATGTGTTTGTGTGTGTACTTATGTGTGTACGTGTGTATGTGTTTGTGTGTGTACGTGTGTGTGTACGTGTGTGTGTGGTTGTGTGTGTTTGTGTGTGTACGTGTGTGTGTACGTGTGTGTGTATGTGTGTGTGTTGTTGTGTGTGTACGTGGGTGTGTGTACGTGTGTGTGTATGTGTGTGTGTTGTTGTGTGTGTACGTGTGAGTGTACGTGTGTATGTGTTTGTGTGTGTACATGTGTGTGTGTACGTGTGGGTGTATGTGTGTGTGTGTTCTTGTGTGTGTATGTGTGTGTGTTGTTGTGTGTGTACATGGGTGTGTGTGTGTTATCTGCGAGGAAATCTACTGATGCTATTGAGCGCTTTGCTACATTGTTGTGGCGGCTTCATAGATCAAGTGGGGATAGAGGTAGAAATAAGATTGAGAAATAAGAGTGAGAAATAAGAGTGAGAAATAAGAGTGATAAATAAGAGTGAGAAATAAGAGGTAGAAATAAGAGTGAGAAATAAGAGTGAGAAATAAGAGTGAGAAATAAGAGGTAGAAATAAGAGTGAGAAATAAAAGGTAGAAATAAGAGTGAGAAATAAGAGTGAGAAATAAAAAGTAGAAATAAGAGTGAGAAATAAGAGTGAGAAATAAGAAGTTAGAAATAAGAGTGAGAAATAAGAGTGAGAAATAAGGCACCTGGACACATTTAAACTGGGACCGCCTTCACATTTAAACTGGGACCGCCTTCATATTTAAACTGGGACCACCTTCACATTTAAACTGGGGCCGCCTTCATATTTAAACTGGGACCGCCTTCACATTTAAACTGGGACCACCTTCACATTTAAACTGGGACCACCTTCACATTTAAACTGGGACCACCTTCACATTTAAACTGGGACCACCTTCACATTTAAACTGGGACCAACTTCACATTTAAACTGGGACCACCTTCACATTTAAACTGGGACCACCTTCACATTTAAACTGGGACCAACTTCACATTTAAACTGGGACCACCTTCACATTTAAACTAAGATCACCTTCACATTCAAACTGGGACCACCTTCACATTTAAACTGGGACCACCTTCACATTTAAACTGGGACCAACTTCACATTTAAACTGGGACCAACTTCACATTTAAACTGGGACCACCTTCACATTTAAACTGGGACCACCTTCACATTTAAACTGGGACCACCTTCACATTTAAACTGGGACCACCTTCACATTTAAACTGGGACCAACTTCACATTTAAACTGGGACCAACTTCACATTTAAACTGGGACCACCTTTACATTTAAACTGGGACCACCTTCACATTTAAACTGGGACCACCTTCACATTTAAACTGGGACCACCTTCACATTTAAACTGGGACCACCTTCACATTTAAACTAAGATCACCTTCACATTTAAACTGGGACCACCTTCACATTTAAACTGGGACCAACTTCACATTTAAACAGGGACCACCTTCACATTTAAACTGGGACCACCTTCACATTTAAACTGGGACCACCTTCACATTTAAACTGGGACCACCTTCATATTTAAACTGGGACCACCTTCACATTTAAACTGGGGCCGCCTTCATATTTAAACTGGGACCACCTTTACATTTAAACTGGGACCACCTTCACATTTAAACTGGGACCACCTTCACATTTAAACTGGGACAACCTTCACATTTAAACTGGGACCAACTTCACATTTAAACTGGGACCACCTTCACATTTAAACTGGGACCACCTTCACATTTAAACTAAGATCACCTTCACATTTAAACTGGGACCACCTTCACATTTAAACTGGGACCGCCTTCACATTTAAACTGGGACCACCTTCACATTTAAACTGGGACCACCTTCACATTTAAACTGGGACCACCTTCACAATTAAACTGGGACCACCTTCACATTTAAACTGGGACCACCTTCACATTTAAACTGGGACCACCTTCACATTTAAACTGGGGCCGCCTTCATATTTAAACTGGGACCACCTTCACATATAAACTAAGACCACCTTCACATTTAAACTGGGACCACCTTCACATTTAAACTTGGACCACCTTCACATTTAAACTAAGATCACCTTCACATTTAAACTGGGACCACCTTCACATTTAAACTGGGACCACCTTCACATTTAAACTGGGACCGCCTTCACATTTAAACTGGGACCGCCTTCATATTTAAACTGGGACCTTCTTCACATTTAAACTGGGGCCGCCTTCATATTTAAACTGGGACCGCCTTCACATTTAAACTGGGACCGCCTTCATATTTAAACTGGGACCACCTTCACATTTAAACTGGGGCCGCCTTCACATTTAAACTAAGATCACCTTCACATTTAAACTGGGACCACCTTCACATTTAAACTGGGGCCGCCTTCATATTTAAACTGGGACCACCTTCACATTTAAACTGGGACCACCTTCACATTTAAACTGGGACCAACTTCACATTTAAACTGGGACCACCTTCACATTTAAACTAAGATCACCTTCACATTTAAACTGGGACCACCTTCACATTTAAACTGGGACCGCCTTCATATTTAAACTGGGACCTTCTTCACATTTAAACTGGGGCCAACTTCACATTTAAACTGGGACCACCTTCACATTTAAACTGGGACCACCTTCACATTTAAACTGGGACCACCTTCACATTTAAACTGGGACCACCTTCACATTTAAACTGGGACCACCTTCACATTTAAACTGGGACCACGTTCACATTTAAACTAAGATCACCTTCACATTTAAACTGGGACCACCTTCACATTTAAACTGGGACCAACTTCACATTTAAACAGGGACCACCTTCACATTTAAACTGGGACCACCTTCACATTTAAACTGGGACCACCTTCACATTTAAACTGGGACCACCTTCACATTTAAACTGGGGCCGCCTTCATATTTAAACTGGGACCACCTTCACATTTAAACTGGGGCCGCCTTCATATTTAAACTGGGACCACCTTTACATTTAAACTGGGACAACCTTCACATTTAAACTGGGACCAACTTCACATTTAAACTGGGACCACCTTCACATTTAAACTGGGACCACCTTCACATTTAAACTAAGATCACCTTCACATTTAAACTGGGACCACCTTCACATTTAAACTGGGACCGCCTTCACATTTAAACTAAGATCACCTTCACATTTAAACTGGGACCACCTTCACATTTAAACTGGGACCACCTTCACAATTAAACTGGGACCACCTTCACATTTAAACTGGGACCGCCTTCATATTTAAACTGGGACCTTCTTCACATTTAAACTGGGGCCGCCTTCATATTTAAACTGGGACCGCCTTCACATTTAAACTGGGACCGCCTTCATATTTAAACTGGGACCACCTTCACATTTAAACTGGGGCCGCCTTCACATTTAAACTAAGATCACCTTCACATTTAAACTGGGACCACCTTCACATTTAAACTGGGGCCGCCTTCATATTTAAACTGGGACCACCTTCACATTTAAACTGGGACCACCTTCACATTTAAACTGGGACCACCTTCACATTTAAACTGGGGCCGCCTTCATATTTAAACTGGGACCACCTTCACATTTAAACTGGGACCACCTTCACATTTAAACTGGGACCACCTTCACATTTAAACTGGGACCACCTTCACATTTAAACTGGGACCACCTTCACAATTAAACTGGGACCACCTTCACATTTAAACTGGGACCACCTTCACATTTAAACTGGGACCACCTTCACATTTAAACTGGGACCACCTTCACATTTAAACTGGGACCAACTTCACATTTAAACTGGGACCACCTTCACATTTAAACTGGGACCACCTTCACATTTAAACTGGGACCAACTTCACATTTAAACTGGGACCACCTTCACATTTAAACTGGGACCACCTTCACATTTAAACTGGGACCAACTTCACATTTAAACTGGGACCACCTTCACATTTAAACTGGGACCACCTTCACATTTAAACTGGGACCACCTTCACATTTAAACTGGGACCACCTTCACATTTAAACTGGGACCAACTTCACATTTAAACTGGGACCAACTTCACATTTAAACTGGGACCACCTTCACATTTAAACTGGGACCACCTTCACATTTAAACTGGGACCACCTTCACATTTAAACTGGGACCACCTTCACATTTAAACTGGGACCACCTTCACATTTAAACTGGGACCACCTTCACATTTAAACTGGGACCACCTTCACATTTAAACTGGGACCACCTTCACATTTAAACTGGGACCACCTTCACATTTAAACTGGGGCCGCCTTCATATTTAAACTGGGACCACCTTTACATTTAAACTGGGACCACCTTCACATTTAAACTGGACCATTCACATTTAAACTGGGACCACCTTCACATTTAAACTGGGACCACCTTCACATTTAAACTGGGACCACCTTCACATTTAAACTGGGACCACCTTCACATTTAAACTAAGATCACCTTCACATTTAAACTGGGACCACCTTCACATTTAAACTGGGACCGCCTTCACATTTAAACTAAGATCACCTTCACATTTAAACTGGGACCACCTTCACATTTAAACTGGGACCACCTTCACATTTAAACTGGGACCACCTTCACATTTAAACTGGGACCACCTTCACATTTAAACTGGGACCACCTTCACATTTAAACTGGGACCGCCTTCACATTTAAACTGGGACCACCTTCACATTTAAACTAAGACCACCTTCACATTTAAACTGGGACCACCTTCACATTTAAACTACCACCTTCACATTTAAACTAAGACCACCTTCACATTTAAACTGGGACCACCTTCACATTTAAACTGGGACCACCTTCACATTTAAACTGGGACCGCCTTCACATTTAAACTGGGACCGCCTTCACATTTAAACTGGGACCTCCTTCACATTTAAACTGGGACCACCTTCACATTTAAACTGGGACCGCCTTCACATTTAAACTGGGACCACCTTCACATTTAAACTGGGACCACCTTCACATTTAAACTGGGACCACCTTCACATTTAAACTGGATCACCTTCACATTTAAACTGGGACCACCTTCACATTTAAACTTCACATTTAAACTGGGACCACCTTCACATTTAAACTGGGACCACCTTCACATTTAAACTGGGACCACCTTCACATTTAAACTGGGACCACCTTCACATTTAAACTTCACATTTAAACTGGGACCACCTTCACATTTAAACTGGGACCACCTTCACATTTAAACTGGGACCACCTTCACATTTAAACTGGGACCAACTTCACATTTAAACTGGGACCGCCTTCACATTTAAACTGGGACCGCCTTCACATTTAAACTGGGACCGCTTCATATTTAAACTGGGACCACCTTCACATTTAAACTGGGACCGCCTTCACATTTAAACTAAGATCACCTTCACATTTAAACTGGGACCACCTTCACATTTAAACTGGGACCACCTTCACATTTAAACTGGGACCACCTTCACATTTAAACTGGGACCACCTTCACATTTAAACTGGGACCACCTTCACATTTAAACTGGGACCACCTTCACATTTAAACTTTAAACTGGGGCCGCCTTCATATTTAAACTGGGACCACCTTCACATTTAAACTGGGACCACCTTCACATTTAAACTGGGACCACCTTCACATTTAAACTGGGACCACCTTCACATTTAAACTGGGACCACCTTCACAATTAAACTGGGACCACCTTCACATTTAAACTAAGACCACCTTCATATTTAAACTGGGACCACCTTCACATTTAAACTGGGACCACCTTCACATTTAAACTCGGACCGCCTTCACATTTTAACTAGGACCACCTTCACATTTAAACTAGGACCACCTTCACATTTAAACTGGGACCGCCTTCACATATATTTAAAAGTGGACAATATTTAAAAGTGGACAATATTTAAAAGTGGGCAATATTTAAAAGTGGACAATATTTAAAAGTGGACAATATTTAAAAGTGGACAATATTAAGAAGTGGACAATATTAAGAAGTGGACTATATTTAAAAGTGGACTATATTTAAAAGTGGACTATCTATTTGAACACGTTGCCATTATGAACAAGCCCTGGAACAAGCCCATTCTAACAGGATAAACATAATAAAGTCTGCTGGGATTGGGCCACTCTACACATGTTTAGACACGCCACACTCCTTCACACATGTTTTGACAGATTTCATGATAAATTAAATGGCAGTTTTTCATACTGAAATAAAAGTTTCTCATTGTTCAGAATTACATGTTGATACGTATTGAACTATAAACTTTTTCTGGTGTTCTGCATGAAAGCCTTTGGTCACTTTTATGCATGACAAATTGGCTTATACTGCTATGACAAAGAACTGCATTGAGCATCACATTGGTTCATTGCTGAAAACAAAAATGTATCACCAAGAAGTTTGTTTAAATGCCTTCTCTATATCTCTCTAAGACTCCAGTCCTACACCAGCCTAGTACTAGACTCCAGTCCTACACCCGCCCAGTACTAGACTCCAGTCCTACACCAGCCCAGTACTAGACTCCAGTCCTACACCAGCCCAGTACTAGACTCCAGTCCTACACCAGCCCAGTACTAGACTCCAGTCCTACACCAGCCTAGTACTAGACTCCAGTCCTACACCAGCCCAGTACTAGACTCCAGTCCTACACCAGCCCAGTACTAGACTCCAGTCCTACACCAGCCTAGTACTAGACTCCAGTCCTACACCAGCCCAGTACTAGACTCCAGTCCTACACCAGACCAGTACTAGACTCCAGTCCTACACCAGCCTAGTACTAGACTCCAGTCCTACACCAGCCCAGTACTAGACTCCAGTCCTACACCAGCCTAGTACTAGACTCCAGTCCTACACCAGCCTAGTACTAGACTCCAGTCCTACACCAGCCTAGTACTAGACTCCAGTCCTACACCAGCCCAGTACTAGACTCCAGTCCTACACCAGCCCAGTACTAGACTCCAGTCCTACACCAGCCCAGTACTAGACTCCAGTCCTACACCAGCCCAGTACTAGACTCCAGTCCTACACCAGCCCAGTACTAGACTCCAGTCCTACACCAGCCTAGTACTAGACTCCAGTCCTACACCAGCCTAGTACTAGACTCCAGTCCTACACCAGCCCAGTACTAGACTCCAGTCCTACACCAGCCCAGTACTAGACTCCAGTCCTACACCAGCCCAGTGAGCACCACATTGGGGCCTCCTCGGTCTGGAAAAGTGCAACACGATTCCCTGGCAGGAATTTCATTTATCCATAATGTATTCACAATGCCGGCCAAGACAAATGAGACTTTTTTTCCCCATTGGTTCACCAGATCCTAGCACAGCCTCTGACCCAGGCTCTGCAGGAAAGTGTGAATGTGTGCCTGCAAATATGTGATTTTATATTTGTTTGGAAAATATAATGTGTCACTAAAAACATGAAAGTCCATGGGGAGTTGAGGACGACATGGTGCCCAGTCATACGAGGTTCTAAGGTTGCTGAGGGAAGGAAGGGGGAGAGGGGGAGGCAGGGGGAGAGAGTGGGGGGGGAGGCAGGGGGAGGAGAGGGGAGAGGGGAGAGACGGGGGGAGAGAGGGGAGAGACGGGGGAGAGAGGGGGAGGCAGGGGGAGAGAGGGGAGGCATGGGGAGAGAGGGGAGAGACGGGGGAGAGAGAGGAGACAGGGGGAGAGAGGGGGAGGCAGGGGGAGAGAGGGAGGCATGGGGAGAGAGGGGAGAGACGGGGGGGAGAGGGAGACAGGGGGAGAGAGGGGGAGGCAGGGGGAGAGAGGGGCGAGACGGGGGGAGAGAGGGGGGCAGGGGGAGAGAGTGGGGGGAGAGACAGGGATGTCAAATGTCACTCTCTTCTGATGGCGAGAGGGAAATGCAGTAAAGAGCCCTGTTTACCCCGAAGTGTTTATGCAGACCGGCAGGATTTCCTGCTACATGATGAAATAATTAGAGGCCCAGTGGGTACGGAGTAGTGCAGGAGGAGGAGGAGGAGGAGGTGGAGGAGGAGGAGGAGGAGGTGATCTATTACTGTCACACAGGGTCAGAAGGTCAGGCAACTTTGGTGTATTAGATCAGACCTGTCAGTGGAGGCCAGAATCAGGGAAGAAGGATTGGAATAACAGTCAGTCAATGTTAAATTACAGCTTGAGTGATGTCAGAGAGCTAGTATATATATATGAATGTAGCTGGTCAGTCAATATATGTTAAATTACAGCTTGAGTGATGTCAGAGAGCTAGTATATCTATATGAATGTAGCTGGTCAGTCAATATATGTTAAATTACAGCTTGAGTGATGTCAGAGAGCTAGCATATATATATGAATGTAGCTGGTCAGTCAATGTTATATTACAGCTTGAGTGATGTCAGAGAACTAGTCAGAGAACTAGCATATATATATGAATGTAGCTGGTCAGTCAATCTATGTTAAATTACAGCTTGAGTGATGTCAGAGAGCTAGTATATCTATATGAATGTAGCTGGTCAGACAATGTTAAATTACAGCTTGAGTGATGTCAGAGAACTAGCATATATATATATGAATGTAGCTGGTCAGTCAATGTTAAATTACAGCTTGAGTGATGTCAGAGAACTAGGCAGAGAACTAGCATATATATATATGAATGTAGCTGGTCAGTCAATATATGTTAAATTACAGCTTGAGTGATGTCAGAGAGCTAGTATATCTATATGAATGTAGCTGGTCAGTCAGTGTTAAATTACAGCTTGAGTGATGTCAGAGAACTAGCATATCTATGTGTGTTTGGTGTTTGGTGTGTGTGGTGTGTGGTGTGCGTTGGTGTGTGTTGGTGTGTGGTGTGTTGGTGAAATGCAGTAAAGAGGCCTGTTTACCCCCAAGTGTTTATGCAGACCGGCAGGATTTCCTGCTACATGATGAATAGCATATCTATGTGTGTTTGGTGTTTGGTGTGTGTGGTGTGTGTTGGTGTGTGGTGTGTTTGGTGTGTTTGGTGTGTTTGGTGTGTGTGGTGTGTTTGGTGTGTGTGGTGTGTTTTGTGTGTGTGGTGTGTTTGGTGTGTGTGTGGTGTGTGAGGTGTGTTTGGTGTGTGTGGTGTGTGTGGTGTGTTTGGTGTGTGTGGTGTGTTTGGTATGTGTGGTGTGTTTGGTGTGTTGGTGTGTGGTGTGTTTGGTGTGAGTGGTGTGTGTTGGTGTGTGGTGTGTTTGGTGTATGGGGTGTGTTTGGTGTGTGTGGTGTGTTTGGTGTGTGTGGTGTGTGTGTGTGGAGTGTTTGGTGTGTGTGGTGTGTGTGCTGTGTTTGGTGTGTGTGGTGTGTTTGGTGTGTGTGGTGTGTTTGGTATATGTGGTGTGTGGTGTGTTTGGTGTGTGTGGTGTGTTTGGTGTGGTGGTGTGTTTGGTGTGTGTGGTGTGTTTGGTGTGGTGGTGTGTGTGGTGTGTTTGGTGTGTGTGTGGTGTGTTTGGTGTGTGTGGTGTGTTTGGTGTGTGTGGTGTGTTTGGTATGTGTGGTGTGTTTGGTGTGTTGGTGTGTGGTGTGTTTGGTGTGAGTGGTGTGTGTGGTGTGTTTGGTGTATGGGGTGTGTGTGTTGTGTTTGGTGTGTGTGGTGTGTGTGTGGTGTGTTTGGTGTGTGTGGTGTGTTTGGTGTGTGTGGTGTGTTTGGTGTGTGTGGTGTGTTTGGTGTGTGTGGTGTGTTGGGTATATGTGGTGTGTGGTGTGTTTGGTGTGTGTGGTGTGTTTGGTGTGTGTGGTGTGTGTGTGGTGTGTTTGGTGTGTGTGGTGTGTTTGGTGTGTGTTGTGTGTGTGGTGTGTGGTGTGTGTGTGGTGTGTTTGGTGTGTGTTGTGTGTTTGGTGTGTGAGGTGTGTGGTGTGTTTGGTGTGTGTGGTGTGTTTGGTGTGTGTGGTGTGTTTGGTGTGTGAGGTGTGTGTTGTGTGTTGTGTGTTTGGTGTGTGTGGTGTGTGAGGTGTGTGTTGTGTGTGGTGTGTTTGGTGTGTGAGGTGTGTGTGGTGTGTTTGGTGTGTGTTGTGTGTTTGGTGTGTGTGGTGTGTTTGGTGTGTGTGGTGTGTTTGGTGTGTGTGGTGTGTGTTTGGTGTGTGTGGTGTGTGAGGTGTGTGTTGTGTGTGGTGTGTGTTTGGTGTGTGAGGTGTGTGTGGTGTGTTTGGTGTGTGTGGTGTGTTTGGTGTGTGAGGTGTGTGTTTGGTGTGTGTGGTGTGTGAGGTGTGTGTTGTGTGTGGTGTGTGTTTGGTGTGTGAGGTGTGTGTGGTGTGTTTGGTGTGTGTGGTGTGTTTGGTGTGTGAGGTGTGAGGTGTGTGGTGTGTGTGGTGTGTGAGGTGTGTTTGGTGTGTGAGGTGTGTGTTGTGTGTGTGGTGTGTGGTGTGTGTCCCTGCTGGGCTTCATTTGTTTCAGGTCCATACAGCCGCACTGAGGTGAAGAGTTACCCCGAACGCATCTCCCTTCACTCCTCCCTTCTCCTCTTGAGCAGCTGGAGCAGGTGTCACTGATGTCTGCGTTCTCTCTTGCCTCACCTTTGTTGTAATAGCTGGAATAATTGGGCAGATTACTGTCATCGACCTGCTTCATGCCTGCCTTCCTCTCAAAGCTTTTCCTTTACAACTTTTTCATTTGTGTCGTGTTCACACCTTGAAATATGAGGGGAGATTGGAGTGTGTGTGTGTGTGTCAGGCCTCCTCATTGGTGTGTGTTGGATGTATGTTTTGTCTGTGTGTGCAAGCAGGGTTAATCCCAAAGTCTACATCACACTTGCCATTTACCCACTGGTCATGGGTTTTACACCCAGAAAAACGAAGAATAGAAACAAAACGTGATATTTTGTGTGCTTGTATTGTGAAGGCTAACAGTGGTGGCTAGTTGGTGTTTACCTTCCACACCTGCAAACACAAACGGAATACTTATGACTTCTGTCAAGGACACATCTGGAGATATGAATCAGTTGCTCTGCATTCTGTTGTTTTGATTTGTTTTTACTGTGAAAGTCAATGATGTGATCTAGGCTGCTGAAGTAGTGTGTGTGAGTGTGTGTGAGTGTGTGATCCTACACATTAGTGAATTTGTGTTTACAAGAATAATATGCCCGTGTGCATTTGTGGAAATACATTGTGAAGAGGGAAAAAAGAGGGTTCAGATGTTTTTATATATGCTTTTTGGGAAATGATATGTGTTATATTATAAGAAAATTAAAAACAAAGGTAAGACTTGTTGTGGGCAGGATTTAGAAGCACCTTACAACTTAGTCTAATGGACAGACCGAGGACAGGGTTTAAAATGCAATAGAAAAGACATGTCAAGAATACTGTCTAATATTTTGGGAACATCTAAAGGCAGTATTTATTCCCAACCACAGACCTTCCTCAGTTAACACATGCCGTATTCAGAGACATGACTCCCCATATAGACCTGCTTGGTACATAAATCAGTCCCAGATGAGAGCAACACAGCTTGTGTGTGTGGACAACTGTACAGAATACACTATGTTTTCCTCCATTTCACCCCCCCACACTCCACACATACGTGCAGACACACAAACTAACCTACTGTGGCAGGGAGATGGATTAAAGGGGTGTTTCAACACTAAAGATACCCAGATTGTTGATCATAAAATGAAGGAACAGTTTTTGGAGAGCGTTTGCACACTGTCAAGACGTTACAAATATGATAGAATGGATGTCAAACAAATGTAGATGTTCTTCAGTATGTATCGTGTATACCTTGAGCCTGCGTTGGGCAGACGTACAATATATGTGCTTTCTGGCTTCCAATTTAATTGGCAATGTAGTTATTCATATTCCAGGAGCCAATTCGGCATACACCTAGTCTGATAGGAGCTCAATTGAATTTTCCATTGCCCATTATTTTTTCTGGTCCACAAAACAAATGGCAGCAGGTGTTTACATATGTGGAATAGCATGAAAACTAAAATGTTTTTCCACAGCGTGCGTGCCAGAAGTGTTTTGGCGATAAAATACGAATGCAGGAAATATCCATCTTAAAATACGATGCAAGATCTTTGTTGAGGTTTTATTTCCAGGCCTTCTCTCATGGTACGTAAACTTTTTCCCCTCATTGCTCAAACAAGATCATGTTCCAGCATGAGTGTAATTGAGCAGTGTGAGCTGCTGCTCCAGAGAGGGTTCCCCTTAGTTGCGTTCCCCGGCATAATTGACTCAGCCAGGCCAGATGAAAGGATGCTAGGCTCTAAACACTCAGCTTATATCCAGGCCTTTTCCTCTGGGTGCTCTGTAGCCCAGCCAAAGCAGCTGTCGCTCTGTGACTATAAAGCTGTGAGCGGATGTGTAGGGGTTCAGAGGTCGCTGTTTAGGGGTGTGTTAGGGACAAAGGGACGTATATATTAGAACTAATGCGTTGTGAGCAAAGCTGAAGCGATTCTGGCTCACCTGGGATATTGAGAGAGGGGACATAGTTCAAAGCTGAACGTCTAGACATCTTCCTGTGATGTCTAGACTCCCCAAGATGGCCGACAGTGGTGCAGAGGGAAGTGGGCTAAGCAAGTAGGGAAGCAAATAACTCCAGATGCAATGTTAGTGTTCAATTTGGAATTCACATTAAATGACAAGAACCGTTAAGGTTGCATGATTCCCTGGTTTGTTCTTGATTGTCAAACTTTTCTGTAAGTGACTTTTGTTAGCAACAAGTTACCCTAGACGAGGCAACTAATGCAAAGGACGTTTTAGGAGTGTTGAGTTGATGTCACTGAGGTTGTGGGAGGAGTCTTTAAAGCGGTTCACAGAACCATTCATCATAGTGCTTTCAGCACAAGGCTTTAACCAGCTGAGCCATCAGACAAACATGAATGATAAAACTAAGTTAAAGAGGTCAGTCAGAAAGCTTTCCCAGGTCAATATGCCGCAGCAACTTAACCAAACAACAGTTCAGAGATGGTACATCTTGGGCAGAGTTGCCATTTGAGCTGGCAGTGAGATGACGCTCTGTTTTGGGTCAGACTTCCACGTAGGAGTGATGTTTTATTCTCTGTTTCCTGTGGCCAGATAGTGGCAACACAAAGCACTGTCTGTGTGGAGGAGCTGTCATTAGCGTTATTTCCTTGTACCAAGACAGCATCCGTGTACTGAACTCTGGCACGCAACAGCCCAAAGACATACTGGGCTGACAGACGGATCCATGACATGTTAATGCCATAAATAACTTAAACCATTATATTTGTTACAACATATTTATCATTAATGTAATTTACTGTTTATTTCTTAATAGAAATCACATGTCTAAAAAATATCTAGCAACTTCCGCAACAGAAAAAACCCTGTGTTCAGTTTAATGTCACTGAATGAGACCTGAAGCATAGCCTGACACAAGTTAAGATGTCTCTTCACACAAAAATATAACCTTTGCAGCCACCCTCTGCCAACTTAGGTTAACTCTTCAAAGCTAATTTCTGGCTGTCAGGAAGTGAAAGCACTGGCCCCTGGTCATATAAGTCGTGTAACTCCTGTCTCCTGCACACCTCCTATCCACCTTCACCTTCACTTTCACCAGCTACGTCATTGGTTTGTTCTAAAACACGTGAATGGACACAATTCTGCCCATATCAAACACATTGCAAATAACCTCTAGTTGAATCGTCATCATTAGGACATTGTGACAGTGTCTAGACTAAAAACACAATTTACCTGAACACTCATGAAAAACCTACATATCTATAATAAAGTTTGGAGAAAAGAAAAACAGCTTCAGATACATGTAGTGTGTCTATCCATCAACACATAAAAACAAAACATAGTTTTCTTATTTTTTTTATTCTTTAGACGGTAGATAATGAGATGCAATTGTTCAAATGGTATATTGTTTTAAACACATTGTGGACATAGCATATCTTTACAAAAACAATAGAGAGAGCCTTGCATGAGAGATGCAAGAGAAAGAGGGGATGTTGAATGTTTTGAGATTGTTTTGAACGAGAGAAAATAGGACCAGAAGTCTCAAATAAAGAATCCATTTCCTTATTTTACACTTTGATCACTTATCAGCTCACTTTGTAATGTCAATCCTTCACCAGTTGTTGTTTATGTTGCCATTTCTACTTTGCCTATTGTTGTTCAGCTTGCGTAACAGGGTGGGTTGAGGGGTTCGTTATAATGGGAAATTAAAACAAAGCAATGAACACCAGGTTAAACCACTCACGAGTCTGTCCCATAGGCCTTAATAGTAAACTTACTGTAGCAAATAATTACTTCATTACTTCACAGTGCCCATTGGGGATCACTACACATCTATTTCAGACACTTATTTTTTAGAAAATTCTATTTACAAGCATGTGGGAACAAAAACGGACCCTTTAAGTTTGTAGTCAAAGAAGCAGACATTATTTCTTCAATGTCTTTTTTTACATGACATCACTCAAATGATGTAATGACCAATTATAGGAGCCTTTAACACATTGGAGCAGAATACACTGACTCAGAAAGATGAAGAATCCAGATGACTGTTTTTCCAATGATGTCCGGGGTTCAAGTGTCTTTCAGCACAATTTTATCACGCTCAAATGGACCAATAACAAACAATAAACAAACAAATAAAATAGCACAACAGCAACTCCAGACAACCGCTTATTTAAAGACCATTGTTCCAAAATGTCAGTCTATCTGTTAATAAAACGTGATCCACGAGGGACTCATAATAATGACAAATCTTTGTCACACTGTCTAATTCCATTTAATCCACATTCATTCACATTGCTACACAAATAATTAAGTTTAAGAACGATTCATTAGGTTTGTCTCATGGTAAAATTTGCTGAAAAAGGATGGTTTGACATTGGTTTGTAGCATTTGAAAACTGATATTTTAAATGGCTGGGACTTTGCTTATTTAATGGTACAAGCAATTTTGAATGAAGCCAACTTGCTCTCTAATAAACAATACGTATTTTAGTATTTAAAGTATGATCAAATATATTAATCATAAGTTTACAATCGAGAAAACATCGAATTAACAATATTACAAATATTTTCTGGCATCTTTATGGTTAATTTGAATATAATTTGGAAATGACAGAGAATTTGGCTATTAATTTGCTGTTGGTTGGATTCGATTTTCGGATTTTATCTAAAACCAGATAAAAACACAACATTAAATAATACACATTTGTATTTATACTTTACTGGATATTTATGCAAATATAGTCACAGTTTTAACATAACAATCTGATTAGCATGTCATTGTTTCATGAAACGAAAAATATATACATATTGAGATATTTATTTTGAGCAAAAAGACAAGGAGGTTAAAAATGTAATTAAGACAATCTATAACTAACCAACTAACCTAGACAGACGTGATCATTATATAATGTAAACATGTTCGAATATGTATTTTCGGTTTAATCTCATATCTATTTTATAGAACAGGACTAATTTATAACACGTTTAACTGCTGCATTTTACTGTGTGGCTTAGTTAGGAAAACCTCTTAAACATGTGTTCAAACGAATGTATTTATTTAAATTAAGAGTTCACAAACCTGCTTGTGTTTAACAATTATATATCGGATCATTCCCTGAAATACTCACTATCATAATCAACTGCAGGTATGAGGTATGGTGACCCCAGCTGGGGGACATATAGGGGCATGTCAGTTCCCCTTAACCCAGATGACACCGGTTAGTACTAATGGGGTCATGCATTAAAAACCAACTGATTGCGGCGGGGCCATTTATTTCTTCTTTGCGGGCAGGTTGTTAACATTAGGAAATGTGTTGCAGGAGTCTTAAAAAGACCATCACATTTATGACATTTTTTTTCACGTTTGACTTGTTTCAGTGAGATATCATTGACTGGGTCAAACTCATGAGCAGTGGTTCCTGTTGTCATCACAAATATATTTAAATATATTATATATATGGGAACAATGGAACATTACTAATATCTTGCATATCTGTCAGCATATTAACATGTCTATTAGAAAGGCGGGTATCATATCAAAGAGGCGCGGCCAAAACCGTCAAAAGCAAAATGGAGAGAAAAAGGTTCCACACTCATTAAGAGCAGTGGAGTATGGGGTTGGTGCCGCAACTCTTACACTGGACTCCTACACTGGACCCTACATGGGATTATTCGGCTGCCGAACTTGTTTTTTTAGGACTACAAAGTAATGTACTGGAAAAGTGAACAAATGTTGGCTTGCTCCAAAGTGGACGATATTGAAAATGGTTTCAACTCCATCCCCAACAGTACGGTGAGTAGGCTATTTATCTGTGTACTAGGTTTACTAGGATAATTATCTGAGAATTGGTTGTTCATAGTTACCTGTATTATCCAAAACGAACATAGTATAAAGGACCTTAATGTAGGCACTTGGGGATATTTTCTAAAATGTATAGAATGGTCAATCTGAAGGACAACACATTGGATGTCTATCATAAATGTGTTAGTTGGTGTTAATTGATTTGGTGTTACCTGGGTGTAATTGATTATGTAATCTGGGTGTAATCTGAATTAATCACCAGCAGCTGTGACACCTGCGTGCTGCTGCCTTCTGAAGTCGTAAAATAAACCGACTAACTTCACTACATCTGCCTATTTATTTGAACATTACCGATGTCTCAATACAACCTGTTTGGTTATGTCGTTTTTGTCCGAAATGTGATCAGAAGATTTGCAAGTAATTAGACTAAATAATAATTACATTTTAAATGAGACCGTTAGCGGTAACTAATTGCGCTTCTGAACCGCATATTTTGTAATTTTAGGTTGTATAAACTGCTGTTGTCTGTTATTTACTGTAATTTATTTTAACCCATGACATTTTCTCGATGCTCAAACTACCAGCACGTAGACAAATAAGATTATAAAGGTTGACTCAAAAAAAAGAGGATTATAAACTGAACATATTACCTTTTAATGTAGGACTATGTGAAACACCGTGACAGTGGACCGTTTGACTAAACCCTGGGTGCATGGGCTCTCAAATGGATTATAGTACATTATTATAGTACATTATTATTATAGTAGATGACGCACAGGTTTGCTTTGACTATTCTGACTTGGTTTCATATCCAGGGAACCTCGGATGCCGCTTTTGAAGACTATTCCTATTCTCCTTCCTCCTCCTCCTCTTCCTCACTGCGGGCCATGCAGTCAGCCAGGCTGGGGAAGAGTCTGTGTACCGAGTGTGGCTTGGAGATAGTGGACAAATACCTACTGAAGGTAAATGTGTGGTTTAACGGGTCTAACTAATAACTGAAGGCCTAACATGCTAATGTTGCTAATGTTAAACGTGTTTCATACGTCATTAATGAACACGTGTTGGTAATTAGTAGCGGGTTATCCGGCCTATAGGCCTATAGGTGTACAGTCTGCATGTGACAGGTTATAATGTCTAAATTATAGCCTTCAGTTCAGAAATAATGTAGTGCAGAGCAATATCTGGCAATTATGGAAGATTAATTAAAAAACACTTTTTATATTGATTAAACGACGGGGTTATTCTGCCAGTTATAACAGCACTGTGATTATTGACCGTGTGACCATATGACCGTGTGACACATTCCAGGTGAACGACTTGTGCTGGCACGTGAGGTGTCTCTCCTGCTGCGTGTGCCAAACTCCTTTAGGAAGACATGTCAGCTGCTACATCAAGGAGAAGGAGGTGTTCTGCAAACTCGACTACTTCCGGTAGGTATGGAAAGAGACTTTTATAAAGTGATGGACGTGTGAATGACGAATTTAATGTTTGTAGTATCCCAATATTTCCATGGAACGAACAAAATGCATTAAATATTGCAAAAGTACCTCTAACAATTACAGGCCATTCAGTTTATTAGCCATTATTCTAGATAATATATATTACTATTCTGGTGTATGCTTGTTTGTTTCACTGCACACCACTACTAAACCATAGTGGTTTGACAGAATTATAATTTTTTCAGTTCCGCCATATAAAGTAAAACATTAAATTAATGGTTAAAATAACAAATGCTTTCATACTGAAATATCATATATGTGTAAGTTGCAAATGTTTTATTTTTAAGGTCCCATGTGGCTCAGTTAAATGTTTGGGTCAAGTTTCAGATACTGGTTCTATAACCCTAAAGATAAGTAGCTTACTGTTTAATAATACTCTGTAATTATATGGTATATTCTAAGTTGATTAACTTTTTTGGGGTTGCTGCACTTATAACATTTTGGGAGATTGGGAATTGCATAATTTGAGAGTAATATTTTTTTCCCTGGGTAACTATATATCCTAGTTTATCATCTTGTTGTCATGAGAAATTACACTTGAAATTTCTTTGGTCCGTTTCATGAGTAAGCAACTGATTTGTCGGTAAAAGTGGTTCTCCGTTTTTGGGCCAGAGTCGATCTATCAATATCCAGATCCCTTACTGCCTCCATCAAATAATATGTAGGCTAATTAAGTATTAATTATTATGATTATTGTTGTCAACAAAGCACTGGATATTGTTTCTGTTGTTGTAGGCTAGTTTGAGGTTATTTGTTTTGGTGACATTGATTTCAGTCACGGTGTGTTTAACTTGCGTTTCGATACTTATTAAATTAATCTGATGGCTGCATCAACGTAGTCCTCAACTGACCTTAAAATAGAATAATGTTCAATTAACATGCGTAATAATTATTGTCTGTTTTTATATTGAACATAAATTATACGTTTTGATGTTGGCACAGCATTTGGCCAAGTTGGTGACCTTCAGATACTCCACATGGGATTATCAGCTTTCTGCCAAGTAGCTATTTTGTTTTGTTGTGAATCTTCGGTGTAAACTAGTCTTAAAACAGGACCTCCCATTACGAGATGGCTTCCATCGCCTACTGTTGTCCTTGGAACGCCCCCCTGTGGTGTGGTAATGCCCCGTTGAGAAACCCTGGCCTATAAATATTTAATGTAACCTTATTTAACTTTTATTTAAATCTGTGTTTCTCTGGGGACATGATTCCAAGTAATTTCAAGGCTACCACTAGATGTCGCCCTGTATCAGTTTTTATCATACAGTCCCTCCCTGAATTTCAGTTAGAACTTAGTCACAGGTATAGATAAATTGAGATTGTATTGTGTATTCATTAGACGGTTAGGCGTTCATTAGACGGTTAGGCGTTCATTAGACGATTAGGCGTTCATTAGACGATTAGGCGTTCATTAGACGGTTAGGCGTTCATTAAAGCAACGTCCAACACCTGAATGTTCCCACAGGAAGTATGGAACCCGCTGCTCCCGCTGTGGAAGAAACATCCAATCAAATGACTGGGTGAGAAGAGCAAAGGGAAACACTTACCACCTGGCCTGCTTTGCCTGCTTTTCCTGCAAGCGGCAGCTCTCCACAGGGGAGGAATTTGCCCTGGTTGAGGAGCGGGTCCTGTGTCGTGTACATTATGACTGCATGCTGGACAACCTGAAACGGGCCATGGAAAGTGGTGAGCTACAGTAGGGCACGTGGGAGGTGGCGAGCTACAGTAGGGCACGTGGGAGGTGGCGAGCTACAGTAGGGCACGTGGGAGGTGGCGAGCTACAGTAGGGCACGTGGGAGGTGGCGAGCTACAGTAGGGCACGTGGATCTGCACCTCTGGGTGTGTGGTGCTCTGTGCATTAGGGCCAAGCTCTACATATGCTGCGTGTGTTCTGCAGCAATAGGAGAAATAAACCTCAGTTAATGTCATACTGATCGGGTAGTCCTGCTTTAAGGATTTATGAATAGCCTGTATTTAGAATTTTTGCTCACCCTTTCTATAATATTTTTTTATTTGCTATTGTCTTAAACTTTAACCAAGGTCAACTTTCTTTGACTTAATTTTTCTAAATGTTCTCTTCCATATCATGACCTCATCACATGTCCTTACAGGTAAAGGTATGAATGTAGAGGGCGCGCTGCCATCAGAGCAGGAAGGATCCCAGCCTAAACCAGCTAAAAGGGCTCGCACTAGTTTTACTGCAGACCAGCTACAGGTTGGCAATGGCTTTTTTACTAGTAATTTCAAATCATTTTTTACACATTTTTTGTTTTTGTGGATAAGTCCATTTCTTTCATTGATAAGTAGACTGTTTGAACCTGGTTAGACGAGTGTCACACCAGATCGTCAGTCTGTATCATGTTGTTGTCCAGGTGATGCAGGCCCAGTTTGCACAGGACAACAACCCTGACGCGCAGACGCTCCAGAAGCTGTCAGAACGGACCGGCCTGAGTCGCAGGGTCATTCAAGTAAGGTCTCATTAGTCCAACGGTTGTGTTTTCTGCACATTACAAACGCGGTTGTGTTTTCTGCACATTACAAACGCGGTTGTGTTTTCTGCACATTACAAACGCGGTTGTGTTTTCTGCACATTACAAACGCGGTTGTGTTTTCTGCACATTACAAACGCGTTGTGCTTTCTGCACATTACAAACGCGGTTGTGCTTTCTGCACATTACAAACGCGGTTGTGCTTTCTGCACATTACAAACGCGGTTGTGCTTTCTGCACATTACAAACGCGGTTGTGCTTTCTGCACATTACAAACGCGGTTGTGCTTTCTGCACATTACAAACGCGGTTGTGCTTTCTGCACATTACAAACGCGGTTGTGCTTTCTGCACATTACAAACGCGGTTGTGCTTTCTGCACATTACAAACGCGGTTGTGCTTTCTGCACATTACAAACGCGGTTGTGCTTTCTGCACATTACAAACGCGGTTGTGCTTTCTGCACATTACAAACGCGGTTGTGCTTTCTGCACATTACAAACGCGGTTGTGCTTTCTGCACATTACAAACGCGGTTGTGCTTTCTGCACATTACAAACGCGGTTGTGCTTTCTGCACATTACAAACGCGGTTGTGCTTTCTGCACATTACAAACGCGGTTGTGCTTTCTGCACATTACAAACGCGGTTGTGCTTTCTGCACATTACAAACGCGGTTGTGCTTTCTGCACATTACAAACGCGGTTGTGCTTTCTGCACATTACAAACGCGGTTGTGCTTTCTGCACATTACAAACGCGGTTGTGCTTTCTGCACATTACAAACGCGGTTGTGCTTTCTGCACATTACAAACGCGGTTGTGCTTTCTGCACATTACAAACGCGGTTGTGTTCCAATTTGTGCTCCAGGTTTGGTTCCAGAACTGCAGAGCCCGTCATAAGAAGCATGTGAGCCCGACCCACCTCATGTCATCTGCAGTCATGTCATCACTACAGCAGTCTGGTTTGTCTCCACCTATTATGGATGACTTTCAGTACACGTCCTACATACCAACAGAGACACCAGTGCTTACCGCACTCCACACTTACATGGATGGTGAGCAAAGCCGGCAGTTGGAGATCACAGGTTCATATTTCTTTCTGGTTTTGTTTCTTATAAGTGACCATGTTGGTTTTGTTTAAGCATGCAGGGGAACGTCATTACTCCCTTCAATAATATTCTAATTAAATGCAATATTCTAAATGGAGTGCCTTCGATTAACGCTATAATTTTTGTTCTTCAAAGTGCACCCTCCATCCTCACTGGTGTTCCAGCCTCTTCTAGCACATTCCATGACACAGCTACCAATAAGTCATGCTTGATGTTTGCAGAACCTGGATTCACCACCAGGTCCGACGGCTGTGTAGCGTGTTTGACACCTACAATAAGTTATTTGCTAAGGTTGTTGAAGGCTAATGAATTTAATTGTAAAATGTGTTAATATATAGTATCTATATTGATTTTGACATTTGTGTATTTAATTTATTTGTGACTGGGCACTTTGTTTAAAAATGAAAGGATTGATTTCTTGGTTTAGGTTTTGTCTGTGTGGCTACAAATAGCTCTTCTATGTTTTGATGGCTGGGAAGAAATCTGAATAAAAGCCAAAAGATCACTGCTGACAGGGACTTTTTCTTGTTTGAATTCTTGGCACATTTTATTGGACTTTGGGATAAAGTGGATAAGGGTTGTACAATCTCAGGTTGCTCATGACTGTCATGTTCTTATACTCTCTCCTGATAAATACACGCAGCTCAGCGTCACTACTGTTTATCTCATCTAGAGAACCGTGAGGAATAACCCACCTATAGAGGAATGTTCTGTGTGTGTGTGTTGTAATATTCACACCGGGTCCACATGTATAATTGACATGTGTTCAGGTGGTACAGTCTTCTATATAAGACTACATGAGGACAATAGTTTTAACAATGATAATAATGACAGAACCACCTCTAATCCACACCGACAGTTCAGGCAGTCTGGACAACATGGGAACCTACACAATAGTAGTGGTCATAATGTTATGGTTGATCAGTGTATGATTCAACTAAGAATATACTTGGGTCAGAGTTAAATAAAATGCCAGAATTATTACTATAACACATACATTACATAAATCCAAGTAATCTTCCTCATGTTTCCAAATGCTGGATGTTAAATACATTTGGATACATCTTTTTTACACTAAAAATGTTTCCTGTTGAGGAATGGAGTTAACTCTATACTGTTCCACAAGATGGCGCTATAATCACACAAACACAAGTAACCTTTTGTGACAAATTCACCCTTAAAAAGATTAACAGGTTAACTTCAAACTTTTATTCAAAGTGCCTATCTTTGTAGTCAGATGTCCCAAAGTCACACAAACATGTTTGGATACCAGCATTGTTACAAATGCTAAAACAATTATTAAAATGTTTACTTAAATATAACATCATAAACATTTCAAAGGAAAAGATTGCACATTATTCACCAATGAATATCTAGCTGTCCATCAGCTGAAATATGAACAGGTTGTTTGGTTTAAAGATCAAATCACATCCTGAATGCAGCACAGACACTAACGCATTAATTAACAATCATTTATTCCAAACCACAATGCTTAATTTATTGGATACAATATAACTTCATTATGTTAGAATTGGCAATAGAGTACATTTTTAAAGTCTTAACTTAACATAATTGAGTACACAGTTTACGATCCTTAACAGGCACTTTGAACCATCACGTTATCAGAGGTTTTCATAATATAGACCTGGAATGTATATTTGAAATTTGTGACATGGACACAATTTGTATTTATCTCCATGACACAATGTGTACAGGGCTCTACTGATGAAAAGTAATTGTGTAGAGTACAATTCAATCAGCTGTTCAAACAAATGTGTTTACTGGAGACAAGTTATTTCCAGATATGGACAGAATGAGGTAATTAAAGTAGTTGGATAGGCCCAGGTAAGGGATAAACGATTGGATTTAATGCAGGTGTCTATGGTTCTTGCTGACACATAAAAGCATTGCCTTTTTATAATTGAAAAGCAAGTTGAATCAACCATTAAAATGCCTTCAGTCCAACACTTAAACCAGTTGTGTCCTCTTTGGAACCTGTCCTGGGCATATCAGTTTCATATAAACCAGTAATACTGTTCTGACTGCACATGTGTGTGCATGTAGTGTGTCAAGCGTGTACACATGTTTACATGTACTGTAAAGTTGACTTCAATTCAACAACATCTGTGGAACAGGTTACAACAGTGGTAGAAACTAGTTGGACCTGAATGCAATAACTCATGCAAACAAACGATATAAGAAACCTGTGCATCAACAGTATAAAACCATAGAACGTGTCACTTAAAGTCACAACTGTTAAGATGTATGGTGGAACTTAATAGTTTAGTGATACACATTAAATGATCAACAAGACACTTCACTTAATGTTGATGCTTTGAAAATCCTTACAGTTAAAATATTATCTTTTTAAAAATTATACATTAGTTTCATATAAATGTCTATTTGATTACTTTTATTTAACAAACACATTTCCTTCATCGTCTGAGGTAAAATAGCACAACGGCTTTTCTTCGTACACTTAAGTGTAAATTAGTTCTAAACAAGAACATAACAATTTAAAATCTGAACAAATCTGAATAAACATGATATTCTCTATTAATCTAGTTTGCGTTTTAGGGACTAATATTACAGAATATGTATTGTCGTATTTTCTCACTTTTCTAGTCCTTCTTGACACGTCCTTTAAAGGCATCCATACAGTCCAATGCCCCTATGTAGATTCCAAGCAGAACCCCAACCTTTATGGGTATTATACTGAAATATAAAGAACAATAAGTTAGCCTTTATGGGTATTATACTGAAATATAAAGAACAATAAGTTAGCCTTTATGGGTATTATACTGAAATATAAAGAACAATAAGTTAGCCTTTATGGGTATTATACTGAAATATAAAGAACAATAAGTTAGCCTTTATGGGTATTATACTGGAATATAAAGAACAATAAGTTAGCCTTTATGGGTATTATACTGAAATATAAAGAACAATAAGTTAGCCTTTATGGGTATTATACTGAAATATAAAGAACAATAAGTTAGCCTTTATGGGTATTATACTGAAATATAAAGAACAATAAGTTAGCCTTTATGGGTATTATAATGGAATATAAAGAACAATAAGTTAGCCTTTATGGGTATTATACTGGAATATAAAGAACAATAAGTTAGCCTTTATGGGTATTATACTGGAATATAAAGAACAATAAGTTAGCCTTTATGGGTATTATACTGAAATATAAAGAACAATAAGTTAGCCTTTATGTTAGCAAAGAACTGGAATTTAGAGACAATTAGCAAAACAACTAGCAAATACTTCAGAAAAGAAAGTAAGTATCAATTACATCACTGGAGGTTTATAACATCAAACTATATCAAGCAATGTTTTGTTAGTTTCCCAAATTGGTCATTAAAGTGGGACTAAATGAAATAACTATATAGGAAAACCCAATATGTTATTCAGAGCATAAATGTCCTGCGGTCCAGTGGCAAACATAATTACATACATAACTAAAGGCCATGACAACCTTATAATTGCACTATGCAAAAATACAGCGCAGATTCTTTTTTCCCCTTGAACCCCCCACCCCCAGTAAGAGGGAGGGCTGTACACCAACCTCTCAGACAATGGCTCAGGTAAATAAATCTACAATGTGAAAATTTGAATAAAAAAACATACAGTAAACATATATGATGTATCCATTTATAAAATATAGATATTACAAAGATTGCTCACGGCCTTGAAAAGAAATATACAGAATAAATCCCAGATGCTATTTCATGTCTTAAAGTTTCCGCCTGGTTGGAGGTTAGTGTTTATATTTAAGCATGCATAAAAACGACCCCTAAAACTGAGCTTTTACTAATTCAAATGAATAAAATTATCAATTTCTATGTTTCTTCTTCTACTGCCTAACTGGTATTTGACTAATCGATCAGATCAAAGGGGAGTACAGTACCAATATTAGCTTGTCCATGTAAATGAAGCCTCACTCCCACACCTGTCTCACATTTACATAAAACAAAAAAGCTTTGGCACAAATGTAAATGTGGAATTTGCAGATAATTATGGTACAGTTACTGCAGTCTAAATTAGGTGTCTGAATACATCAGTGTTGACTACATTTAAATTGAGTCTTGCTGCCCACTCAACCAGGTGCTTCTTTATCAGCTACAGCTCACTGGCCTCCATCATTTGCATCAATACATAAGTAAGAGCTTTGCAAGTGTTTACCAAACCTTGCAAAGCTTTACGAGATTGAAAGACAAGGTGTCTTCCACATGGAAGTTACGATATCCCAAATGTAAACACCACATGGAAGTAACGATATCCCAAATGTAAACACCACATGGAAGTAACGATATCCCAAATGTAAACACCACATGGAAGTAACAATATCCCAAATGTAAACACTACATGGAAGTAAGGATATCCCAAATGTAAACACTACATGGAAGTAAGGATATCCCAAATGTAAACACCACATGGAAGTAACGATATCCCAAATGTAAACACCACATGGAAGTAAGGATATCCCAAGCATACTCCACCATACATGCCCATGCCATCACACGGCCTCCATCGTGTTTTACAGATAATGTAGTATGCTTCAGATCATGAGCCTTTCCAAACCTTTTCCTTACTTTTTTCTTCTGATTATTCTAGCACAGGTTGATCCTAGTTTCATCTGTCCAACGAACGCAGTGCCAGAACTGAGGCGAGAATAATTTGCACCTTTGGTGAACCCTCTACATGCTCTTGTCATAATGATATGTTGACCTCCTGGAGTGTTCTTCACTTGGATAATGATATGCTGACCTCCTGGAGTGTTCTTCACTTGGATAATGATATTCTGACCTCCTGGAGTGTCCTTCACTTGGATAATGATATGCTGACCTCCTGGAGTGTTCTTCACTTGGATAATGATATGCTGACCTCCTGGAGTGTTCTTCACTTGGATAATGATATGCTGACCTCCTGGAGTGTCCTTCACTTGGATAATGATATGCTGACCTCCTGGAGTGTTCTTCACTTGGATAATGATATGTTGACCTCCTGGAGTGTCCTTCACCTGGATAATGATATGCTGACCTCCTGGAGTGTTCTTCACTTGGATAATGATATGCTGAACTCCTGGAGTGTTCTTCACTTGGATAATGATATGCTGACCTCCTGGAGTGTTCTTCACTTGGATAATGATATGCTGACCTCCTGGAGTGTTCTTCACTTGGATAATGATATGCTGACCTCCTGGAGTGTTCTTCACTTGGATAATGATATGCTGACCTCCTGGAGTGTTCTTCACTTGGATAATGATATGCTGACCTCCTGGAGTATGTCCTTCACTTGGCTGGATCTTGTGAATGGTTTTTCTTTACCATAAAGGATCCTATAATCATGCACGACTGTTGTCTTCCCTGGACATCCAGGCCTTTTTGTGTTGCAGAGCTCACCAGTGCATTGTTCTCTTTTCAGAATGGACCAACCGATTGATTTTTGCGACTGCTAATGTTCCTGCCATCTCAGATGGATTTTTCTTTGCAGCCTAAGAATGGCCTATTTCACTGGCATTTGAGAGCTGCATTGACCGCCTGTTGTGTCAATGTGAATGCCACACCTGGATTCAAAGGCCAAACAATTATCTGCTTGATTGATGTCAAATTAACGAACAGCCCACACCTGTCCATGAAACAGTCCAATTACTTTTGGTCCGTTGAAAAAGAGGGGGCTAAAATAAAAAAAACTTTAATTCATGAACTCTTCTTCTAAATTGGATGGGAAACCTCCCAAGATAAATCTGACATTCTGACTGTAACTTGAATTTAACTGGTTTACAGTTGAAATAACAACATTTGTGTCCATTTCAGCTATTTACAGACACAACTGTATTCCGTTAATTAATAACATCAAATGTATCAGAAACCCGGTGTAGACTTTGTTAATGTGGAGAAGGACTGATGAAATTGAAAACACTTAAGCGTTCTTCCTCTTTTATCATAGGCCAGTTGTATCCCAGAGTTACCCCTACACAGTCGTATCCCTGAGTTACCCCTACACAGTCGTATCCCTGAGTTACCCCTACACAGTCAATCCGGCTAGATAGACTATCTTCTACTGTCTCTATATAGACACTATTTTATATATTTATTATTTCCATATCATTTCTGATATATCTCATCCTATATTATCTGTATATTGACTCTCCACTTGATCCTGTATTATCTGTTTGACTCTCCACTTGATCCTGTATTATCTGTATATAGACTCTCCACTTGATCCTGTATTATCTGTATATAGACTCTCCACTTGATCCTGTATTATCTGTATATAGACTCTCCACTTGATCCTGTATTATCTGTATATAGACTCTCCACTTGATCCTGTATTATCTGTATATAGACTCTCCACTTGATCCTGTATTATCTGTATATTGACTCTCCACTTGATCCTGTATTATCTGTATATAGACTCTCCACTTGATCCTGTATTATCTGTTTTACTCTCCACTTGATCCTGTATTATCTGTATATAGACTCTCCACTTGATCCTGTATTATCTGTATATAGACTCTCCACTTGATTCTGTATTATCTGTATATTGACTCTCCACTTGATTCTGTATTATCTGTATATTGACTCTCCACTTGATCCTGTATTATCTGTATATTGACTCTCCACTTGATCCTATATTATCTGTATATAGACTCTCCACTTGATCCTGTATTATCTGTATATTGACTCTCCACTTGATCCTGTATTATCTGTATATTGACTCTCCACTTGATCCTGTATTATCTGTATATTGACTCTCCACTTGATCCTGTATTATCTGTATATAGACTCTCCACTTGATCCTGTATTATCTGTATATAGACTCTCCACTGGATCCTGTATTATCTGTGTATAGACTCTCCACTTGATCCTGTATTATCTGTATATTGACTCTCCACTTGATCCTGTATTATCTGTATATTGACTCTCCACTTGATCCTGTATTATCTGTATATACTCTCCACTTGATCCTGTATTATCTGTATATTGACTCTCCACTTGATCCTGTATTATCTGTTTATTGACCCGCCACTTGATCCTGTATTATCTGTTTATTGACCCTCCACTTGTTCTGTCTTGTCATGTAGAATCCCACTGCTATTTGCACTCTGTATTTATTGTGTAACTGTATGATGTCTCGCACATTTTGGCCAGGTCGGCGTTGAAAAGCGACCTAACTGATTAAATAAAAATGTAAAATAAATATTGTGTATCGTCACACACCTACTGAGTAATATATTATGCCATTGATTTGCTCAATGAACAACAGATTAAGACGCCATACATCCAGCATTACAAAAAATAGAAAAATGTATTTATTGTAATTCTTGAAGTGTTCTCATATCGAAAGGAGATTTATACAACATACAGCCAACCACAATCCAGAAAATGTGAAGTGCATTTGATGCACAATACTGGTAGTTGTTAGTTTTTTTTACAATGTCATTGGACCCAAACAATTTCCCAATATAGTATTTAAACCAAACTCAGTTCAGCCTAAGGTGCCCCATTAAATACAGTACATCTGCAAACACATCAATGAGACAGTTTTATCATGGAGGAGTGCTGGGAAGTAATATTAGCATAAACATGTTCACTACCCATTATCGAAATGTTAGAAAGTAGAAATGTTATGCTAACAAATATAAAGAACAAATCCCAGCGAAAAAAAGAATGAAATTAGACAACCAATAAAGCTACAAATTGGCACTTTGTGACACACAACCAATCGTAAAGAACAGAAGACAACTCATAGCCGGATGTGTGTGTGTGTGTGTGTGTGTGTGTGTGTGTGTGTGTGTGTGTGCACGCTGACAACAGGCATGTGTTTAACAGACGCTAGATGCAGAGTAAAGAACTCAGCCCATTTTAAGGCACTAGAACTTATTGGGCTCTAGGTTCTCAACAGCCCCCGGGTACCTTCCCAGAAGAGATGCACGCTTCCACTTCAAGGAGCTACAAGAACAGTAAGGGGAGGTGAGCCACTTGATAAAAACACACACAGACCCCAAGTGGACATGTTTATAGAAAATATATACAAATAACCATCCACAGTGAATCCACCAGAACTAACCTTAGTGCTACCCAACAGAACCATTTAAAAAAAAACATTGTGTGAGTTTCTTTGAACAATATCTGAACTGATTTGAGTTTGACTGATGCTGTCTAGTTGCCTGCTTCATTAATGATTCAGCTTTTGCCTGGTTATGCTGTCTAGTTGCCTGCTTCATTAGTGTTTCAGCTTTTGCCTGGTTATGCTGTCTAGTTGCCTGCTTCATTAGTGTTCCCAGTGCGCGGCCCAGTGTGCGACCCAGTGTTTGGCCCAGTAGCAAGAACCTAAGCAAAGTACATTAGATAATGAAGACTAAGAATAAGAATGGCTACTCACTTCTTTAGGCCCATCACATAATACAGGCTCTTTGGAAGCAAAAGGTAAACCTGGTCAGTTAAAATGGCTTCAATAATCTTCTTTGCTACGTAGTCTGGATCCAGAATCGGTATCAAACGGGGCCACCTGAGAAAAGAAAAGTGAGCTTGCTTGTTTACCCTAGCACAACAGTGAGCTTGTTTGTTTACCCTAGCACAACAGTGAGCTTGTTTGTTTACCCTAGCACAACAGTGAGCTTGTTTGTTTACCCTAGCACAACAGTGAGCTTGTTTGTTTACCCTAGCACAACAGTGAGCTTGTTTGTTTACCCTAGCACAACAGTGAGCTTGCTTGTTTACCCTAGCACAAAAGTGAGCTTGTTTGTTTACCCTAGCACAACAGTGAGCTTGTTTGTTTACCCTAGCACAACAGTGAGCTTGTTTGTTTACCCTAGCACAACAGTGAGCTTGTTTGTTTACCCTAGCACAACAGTGAGCTTGTTTGTTTACCCTAGCACAAAAGTGAGCTTGTTTGTTTACCCTAGCACAACAGTGAGCTTGTTTGTTTACCCTAGCACAACAGTGAGCTTGCTTGTTTACCCTAGCACAACAGTGAGCTTGCTTGTTTACCCTAGCACAACAGTGAGCTTGTTTGTTTACCCTAGCACAACAGTGAGCTTGTTTGTTTACCCTAGCACAACAGTGAGCTTGTTTGTTTACCCTAGCACAACAGTGAGCTTGTTTGTTTACCCTAGCACAACAGTGAGCTTGTTTGTTTACCCTAGCACAACAGTGAGCTTGTTTGTTTACCCTAGCACAACAGTGAGCTTGTTTGTTTACCCTAGCACAACAGTGTTCGGTCATTTGAAAGCATTTCTTCTTCAGCACAACACACACTTAGCCTGTTGTTTTGCTAGATAACTCCAGCACAGCTAGCCCTCATAATGAGACATGTTTACTAAAAACATTGACTACCACATCTTTTACAGTGTATATAACCTGCTAAGGGTGTCTGGGTCTTCTGGTTTTCCCTTTCAACTATTACCTAGAAAACCATGTGAAGAGAGTATTCTTCCTAATTACAATGAAACTTCATTAACTGCTTTCTGCAACTTTACTATTCAATTAAGTATACAGGATTAACAAAAAAACCCAGACCATCAGGAATTAATTTGAAACTGATCTAGAAAGTGCATTAGGTGCACACCACATTTCAAAAGTCTTTGACACCCTACGTTATAAAAGATGACCGTTTGACCCCCTGTGTTATAAAAGATGACCGTTTGACCCCCTGTGTTATAAAAGATGACCGTTTGACCCCCTGTTTTATAAAAGATGACCGTTTGAGTTCGGCATCTAGAGTTTTGGAAAGTGACATCAAGATTTGAAAATTAGTGATAAAGTGAAAATGACAGAAGGAATATTCTCCTCAAATAAAAGCATAAGAAACCTCATGTGTAAACCACCTATTGCTGATACTTACTTACTGCTGCAGCCATCAAACATGCCAGTGTTAATGAAATATGGGCACACGATGGTAGTTTTCACTCCATCCTTCCCTGAAGCCAGCAGCTCCATTGCCACAGACTCAGCAAAGCCAATAGCAGCAAACTTACTGGCACAATAATCTACCAGAAACATAAAAACATGCATTAACAAACAACATACTGCTGGGGCCAATATAAACTGTGATGTTGACGTGATTCTCTGGCCTGTCCCAGAACAAAGACTGGATTTAGGGTGAATAATTCTTCTGTGTGTGTGTGTGTGTAAGTGTTTTTGAGGGCTTGGTTTTTCAGCAAGATTTAATGGTTTTGAGTGGAGATTTTCAATTTGACCTGAAAATAGGAAGGTTATGACATTGGGTGAGAAATTATGGATTTGTAGTTATGAAAAGTAGGAATCATTTCAAGAAATGTGTTTAAGCAATCAAGAAAAACTGTAATACGGGAAAACACTGTGTCACTTGGGCAAAAAGAGTACTTCTCTAAAACTAGTTCTTTAATTTTTGTTGCCTAACCAAATAATCTCTGTTTAATCTCGGTTTAATTGTAGACACTTTTGGTTCATCCTGGCATTTACAGTGACACAGTGAGTCTATTGAGCTGTAATCATACGATACGAAAGTATCATCTGCATAAATACGCTAGGTAATGTTGTTACTCTGTAGAATTTGGCCCAGGCGTAGCACTAGATTATGAAAAAAAATTAAAGCTCGACAAAAAATATCCTACCTTTTCTTATGCCTGATTGACATCTAATTCTAATTCTAATTGAAAACACGTAACAAACTCAAGTAAAAGTACTTGTCAAAATTTAAATAATATTTTCAGGTTATCAAATTAATATAAAAATAAATAAACTTCACTGAATTTTGTTTGAGAGTTACTGGGTTGCAGAATTCAATATGAAAACATTAGAGAGATAGTAGGTGATATATAGTAACGAAATTCAAAGGGACAGTCCTTCAACTATTTTCTAGGAATTTACCCCAACCTATGGAATAATAAACTCATCAACTACAGTTCATGGACATGAATAATATTAATCATTTACTACCATTCAAGGTCTACTGAAAATATTGATTGTGTAGCTTCAAAGTAGGACAAGTGCTGTCATTATACACTGTCCAGATACAGTTACCCACTATGGCTAGACGTTGTGGAGGCTTTATCCTGAATTAATCTGCCCTTAAACAACACGCCTGATTTCGCAAATCAAAGATTAACTTACTTATGCAACTGGATTGACAAAGTGCAAGCAAACACACCCAGAGACTCACTAGTCACAGTACTGACCAACACACCATACATAGTGAAGACACACCCACACACACCAGACACAGTACTGTCATACACACCATACATAGTGAACACACCTGACACAGTACTGTCAAACACACAATACATAGTGAAGACACACCCACACACAACAGACACAGTACTGTCATACACACCATACATAGTGAACACACCTGACACAGTACTGTCAAACACACAATACATAGTGAAGACACACCCACACACAACAGACACAGTACTGTCATACACACCATACATTGTGAACACACCTGACACAGTACTGTCACACACCAGACACAGTACTGTGACACACCATACATTGTGAAGAAATTACCTGCTAGTCCATTGACTCCAATCAGACCAGCTGAACTGGCGATGCTGACCAGGTGGCCGTGGTTGTTGGCTGTCATTGCTGGGAGAAAAGCTTTATAGGTCTGAAAGGAAATTTTACATCGTTTTAAAGATTAATAAGTCCAATTTCAAGCAGTGTGTGTCGGCTTGTCTTTGAAAGGAGGCCTACAATGACACCAACCAGTACAGCACATGTACATTAAAGTGACAGATAACACTGACCAAACTATCTTTTAGGTTATGTAAGCTAGGTCGTTAACTCACCCAGAAGTGGGCCATGGCATTAACTTCCATGGTCTTTTCGATTAAAGAGTCTGGTGCTTCCATGAACTTTCTTCCAGTGACAATGCCTGCATTGTTAATGAGAATACTGACATCCCCCACCTCCCTTTTGACCTGAACATGGAGAGATCAAGCAATAGCACACAGTTCCATTAAAACACATGGCGAGATCAAGCAATAGCACACAGTTCCATTAAAACACATGGCGAGATCAAGCAATAGCACACAGTTCCATTAAAACACATGGCGAGATCAAGCAATAGCACACAGTTCCATTAAAACACATGGCGAGATCAAGCAATAGCACACAGTTCCATTAAAACACATGGAGAGATCAAGCAATAGCACACAGTTCCATTAAAACACATGGCGAGATCAAGCAATAGCACACAGTTCCATTAAAACACATGGCGAGATCAAGCAATAGCACACAGTTCCATTAAAACACATGGCGAGATCAAGCAATAGCACACAGTTCCATTAAAACACATGGCGAGATCAAGCAATAGCACACAGTTCCATTAAAACACATGGCGAGATCAAGCAATAGCACACAGTTCCATTAAAACACATGGCGAGATCAAGCAATAGCACACAGTTCCATTAAAACACATGGCGAGATCAAGCAATAGCACACAGTTCCATTAAAACACATGGCGAGATCAAGCAATAGCACACAGTTCCATTAAAACACATGGCGAGATCAAGCAATAGCACACAGTTCCATTAAAACACATGGCGAGATCAAGCAATAGCACACAGTTCCATTAAAACACATGGCGAGATCAAGCAATAGCACACAGTTCCATTAAAACACATGGCGAGATCAAGCAATAGCACACAGTTCCATTAAAACACATGGCGAGATCAAGCAATAGCACACAGTTCCATTAAAACACATGGCGAGATCAAGCAATAGCACACAGTTCCATTAAAACACATGGCGAGATCAAGCAATAGCACACAGTTCCATTAAAACACATGGCGAGATCAAGCAATAGCACACAGTTCCATTAAAACACATGGCGAGATCAAGCAATAGCACACAGTTCCATTAAAACACATGGCGAGATCAAGCAATAGCACACAGTTCCATTAAAACACATGGCGAGATCAAGCAATAGCACACAGTTCCATTAAAACACATGGAGAGATCAAGCAATAGCACACAGTTCCATTAAAACACATGGAGAGATCAAGCAATAGCACACAGTTCCATTAAAACACATGGAGAGATCAAGCAATAGCACACAGTTCCATTAAAACACATGGAGAGATCAAGCAATAGCACACAGTTCCATTAAAACACATGGAGAGATCAAGCAATAGCACACAGTTCCATTAAAACACATGACGAGATCAAGCAATAGCACACAGTTCCATTAAAACACATGGCGAGATCAAGCAATAGCACACAGTTCCATTAAAACACATGGCGAGATCAAGCAATAGCACACAGTTCCATTAAAACACGTGGAGAGATCAAGCAATAGCACACAGTTCCATTAAAACACGTGGAGAGATCAACCAATACCACACAGTTCCATTAAAACACGTGGAGAGATCAACCAATACCACACAGTTCCATTAAAACACATGGAGAGATCAACCAATACCACCCAGTTAGAGACCTGCAGCATATATCTGTGGTTCACAGTAACTGTTGATAAAGATACTCTCTGACACTAGAGACTTGCAGTATATATACTTGTACTATACATGTGTGGTCCACAGCAAACATCACTTCATGTGCATCTTTAAAGAAGCAAACCTCACACCAAGTGGGAAATGTACATCACTTACCATGTACACCAAAATCCTGTTTTTATTCCATCCTGGTTTCACAGCAGACCACTCCTCTTTGTATTTAAACAAATTAAATGATAGATAGGAAGCGATACACAACATATAGATGAGTAAAATTAAAGATGCATAATATATTACCTGATCAGCTACTCTGTAGACCTCAGCCTTGTCACTGCAGTCACATAGGTAGTAGTGAATCCTATGGGCACCTTTCTCCTTCACTAGTCTTGCAGTCTCCTTTAATCCATCCTGGTTGATGTCCCACAGGACCAGAGAGACACCCAGTGTGGCAAACTTCTCAGCCATGAGACGGCCAATACCGCTGCCCGCCCCGGTGATCAGGACGATTTCTCCGGTTACATTTTTCTTTCTAAGTGGGATGAAAAGTTTAACGAACGCCTCTATATTATAATAGATTGACATTACGATAACCTGAAGGGTTTCCAGCAGGAAGTTCATGTTGCTGATCCCTGGAGAAACAGATGTGAGGTTTGAATTAATTAATTGTACATGTGATTATTATAATCGATTGTTCCAGCAGATGTTTAGGGACTACATGTGCAGTTTAGTGTCCTGCCTGGTGTACGGGTTTATACATATATAGCATAGGTCAATGATTATTAATCTAAAATCTGATAAGTGATAAGACTCATGTGAAACGCATTAAATACAGAACAAATAATCCCGCGAAACTAACAGACGCGTTAGTCATAACCCCTAACCCTTAAACATAATTCTAACCATAACGCTAACCATAACCATAATTCTAAACATTACCATAACCATAATTCTAAACATAACCATAACCATAATTCTAAACATAACCATAACCATAATTCTAAACATAACCATAACCATAATTCTAAACATTACCCTAACCATAATTCTAAACATTACCCTAACCATAATTCTAAACATTACCATAACCATAATTCTAAACATAACCCTAACCATAATTCTAAACATAACCCTAACCATAATTCTAAACATTACCCTAACCATAATTCTAAACATAACCCTAACCATAATTCTAAACATTACCATAACCATAATTCTAAACATAACCCTAACCATAATTCTAAACATTACCCTAACCATAATTCTAAACATTACCCTAACCATAATTCTAAACATTACCCTAACCATAATTCTAAACATTACCCTAACCATAATTCTAAACATTACCCTAACCATAATTCTAAACATAACCCTAACCATAATTCTAAACATTACCCTAACCATAATTCTAAACATAACCCTAACCATAATTCTAAACATAACCCTAACCATAATTCTAAACATAACCCTAACCATAATTCTAAACATAATCAGCCTAAACACTGAAGGATAGATGCAAAAGCAGCAACAGTTGTCAACACATGTTCACTGTTTATAAACGTATTAAGTTTAACGAAGCATAGTTACCTAGTGAGCTTCAAACTGGATATTTATGTTTCTTATAATTAGCTTTCGGCTTTTCAACGCTGGACAACAGCGATGTAAAATCAACGCCTCAGCCTAACACCTAGAAACCCAACAGACCGACAGTCAATCAGTAACCTAGAGAACCAACAGTCAGTCAGTAACCTAGAGAACCAACAGTCAGTCAGTAACCTAGAGAACCAACAGTCAGTCAGTAACCTAGAGAACCAACAGTCAGTCAGTAACCTAGAGAACCAACAGTCAGTCAGTAACCTAGAGAACCAACAGTCAGTCAGTAACCTAGAGAACCAACAGTCAGTCAGTAACCTAGAGAACCAACAGTCAATCAGTAACCTAGAGAACCAACAGTCAGTCAGTAACCTAGAGAACCAACAGTCAGTCAGTAACCTAGAGAACCAACAGTCAGTCAGTAACCTAGACAACCAACAGTCAGTCAGTAACCTAGAGAACCAACAGTCAATCAGTAACCTAGAGAACCAACAGTCAGTCAGTAACCTAGAGAACCAACAGTCAATCAGTAACCTAGAGAACCAACGGACCGTCTCGCGCTGTGTCCTACTGATCCGTAGCTTTTCCAAGTTCACGCGACCGGACTTCTCCGAATCAGAGCCCAACTAACATCTGTTAACAGCCAATCAAAACTCCGGAACTACGCAAAGACTTCTGGGATTTAGGGACAAATACCGTTTATTTCGACCGACACATGAGCTTATTTACATATCGAGAGGGAGGAGCCAGTGATGTGACCAGTCATTAGGTGGACTGCCTGGGGTAATGCACATGACAAATGACAGATACACGTTACACAAGGTCCTAGGACATATTTAAAATGAATTAAATTGCAAATATAGATTAAAATGTGTGATAATATTTCATTTTGTACAGTATTTTAACTAGGTAATTAGTCTGAAAATACTAATTCTCTGAGATGACCTTGTCAAAGGCAACCAAATGCAAGAGGACAGGAAACAAGTAAATCCACATAGACAATCGTATAAATGTAAATGTAAAATGTAAAAGCACTATTGAAAGTGGGAAAAGATTATAAATACCTTTCAATTTCAAAGACTTTGAAGACATATTAAGGAATATATTACAACTTTAGGAATTTATTAAAACAAAAAACATTTCAGAAATCTTTGTACGTATTAAAATTCTCTATATATTATATGTACATAAGCATTGAGACCCATTATCAGTGATGTCTAGCAGCGCCTTTGCAGCAATTACAGCTTTCCGTCTTCTTCAGTAGGCCTATGCTTCTTTCAGTTGTGTAAACCTGGATTTTGACATTTCTTTCTTGCAGCTTGGATGGGGAGTGCCAGTAAACTTCGATCCTCCCACACCTTCCTGACCCAAACTACCAGATGTAGGAAGTAGTTACGGATTTAAATGTGATTTCGTTATGATGTACTCTTGGGAACTTCCATTTCTTTAGCAATTGTTTTAGAACCTTCTCCAGATATTTGCCTCAACTCAAATCTCTGAGTTCTACATTGTTCTACAACGTATAAGCCATAAAGATATACAACAACGTAGAAGCTTACAAAGTTCTACAACGTCCTGGCTTGGTATTTACACTGACTACTAGTAATATGAAGTGTGAGACCTGACATTGAAAAGTGTGTGCATTTTTAAATCATGTCCACAAGTAGCCTCCAGTGAAATTGTAGAGACATCTCAATCAAATTGTAGAGACATCTCAATCAAGTTGTAGAGACATCTCAATCAAATTGTAGAGACATCTCAATCAAAGGACATATGGTTGTAAATATGTGGGCGCTTCTGAGCTCAATACAGCATCATGCCAAATGTCTCAACAAGTATGTACATGAGATACTTACTTACTAAATTAACACACTTCTCCCAGAAATTGTTTTTGCCTTGTCGTTATGGGATCGATTGAAAAAAAAACATTTCATGAATTATAAAGTAGTTCTATAATGTTCCTATTATACCAGGAAAATTCCCAGTGAGTTGTGATGTCGATGTTATGAATTGCCGTGCACTATTCTATAGAAATACCAGTGTAGCCTATAGTGTTTGGGCATTTATCTTGCCATTACGCGTTTCTTGGAAGAAGCATTTATATTGTCCTGGTCCTTGCAATTGTGCCATTTACCCTAATAATGACATCAGGATTTGGGTTTTTCAACACCGTCAGAGCTACATTGTTGTATTTTATCTGGATACAGCGCCATCTGGAGTTTGATAAATGGTATTGACATTTGATAAATGGTATTGTCATTACAGTTCACGAGAGATATTTATATCTCTGAAGTTTAATTGACTTGCTATAATATTGTGATGAATACTTATTTTCTTTTCTTTATTTTGTGTATGTGTATAAAACCCTAAATATTTTTAGACTTTTTTTCATGAATAATCAAATTTACCCGAAACTTAACATACTAAGTGAAAAGGGACAATATAGCTTTATTTCAAAAGCCGACAAGAATCATCAAACAGTCAGAACAAGACAGAATAGAGTCCTTTTATATGTGCAGGATTCATGGGTTTATTATTATTTTTTACAACTAATTAGTATGAAATGCTGCTCTGTTCTCAATAGAAAAGACAACAAATTAGGGCATTTATCAACTCAAAGCAACACATTTTGACATACTGCCCAGTGGAGTGTGGAGCAATATGGGAAGAGCAACATGGTTATAATTAGGAGTTATTGTGACGGACACTGCTATCGGATGGATAATTACCACACAGTATTACAGCAGTACTACGTGTGTTACAGCAGTACTACGTGTATTAAAGCAGTACTACATGTGTTACAGCAATACTACGTGTATTACAGCAGTACTACGTGTTACAGCAGTGCTAAACAGTACATCAGTACTACGTGTGTTACAGCAGTACTACGTGTGTTAAAGCAGTACTACGTGTGTTACACCAGTACTACGCGTGTTACAGCAGTACTACGTGTGTTACAGCAGTACTACGTGTGTTACAGCAGTACTACGTGTGTACAGCAGTACTACGTGTGTTACAGCAGTACTACATGTGTTACTTACAGCAGTACTACGTGCATTACAGCAGTACTACGTGTGTTACAGCAGTACTACATGTGTTACAGCAGTACTACGTGTGTTACAGCAGTACTATGTGTGTTACAGCAGTACTACGTGTGTTATAGCAGTACTACGTGTCTCTTTTATAATGGTGGCCAAGTCAACACCAGAGAGACAAACTACTGGTTGTCCCCAAATCGTTTTTCCGCACATGCCCTGCCCTCATGCAACACAAAACACAGGTTCTTAAAATACAAAACATCAGACATAAAGCAGTTCTATGACAATACAAGAATGGATCCTGTTATATAGAGTCCAGACGTAAGTAGGATTGGAGACAGCAAACTCTAGTCCATGAAACCGCCATATCTTTTCTGTAACTGACCCAGGGGGGACTCACCAGCTTCCCACCTGCGTTTCAGTGCCCCCTGCTGGATATTCTGGGTTTCACCCCATTCTGGCCTGCCCACCCTCCTCATAAAACCCCCATAGCGCTTTTTTAAAGGCCTGCCTGGTCCATGACGAGCTCCCAAGTCTTCCTCACTCCTAATGAAGCCACCATAGCGCTTGACTTCATCCCTTTTCCCATCCCTCAGGCCCTCAGCTTCTGCGTTTAGGATCTTCAGGATTTCCAGACGGATGTCGTCTTCTTCTGCAACCGGGGTGTCCTCTCCATCAAGCGCTCCTCCCTGTGTCGGCAGGTTTCTGCGTATCATGAAGCCACCGTAGCGTTTCATGAAGCCACCATATCTTTTGGCCAGGTTTAGCTGCTTGCCTTCCACCTCCTCTCCTAACCTTTGTTTGATTAGCTCTACAGGGTCACGCTCCACCTCCAAAAGGACATCTCGGCAGAGTCTGATTTTTGTTGCGTCCAAGTTGCCGTCACATTCTATCGAGCATGACTGAAAAGACAAGATCAAGAAGAGAAGTTGGAAATGTATAAGAGCACCTAATCTAGAAATTAGTTTTTACTAGGCGCTCATACAACAGCTTTCACACATATAATAATTTTGTGCAAAACAAATATGGGTGACATCTATTAACAAAAGCTCTGTAACTTGGTTCTTAGTTATTTTTTTAAACCTTCCCAGCCAGTGTCTTGGCTGTCCAACCATTTCCCATTGGTATGTGTAATTATTTATGTTTAGCATATATTAAGCTCATTATCATACTGCAGGTTAAACCAAGATGTTTGAATAAATGTGTTTGAAGGGTTGGGATTTAGCGTCATCTGAAGGTAACAGGTATAACTCTGATGTCACATCTCTGTATGTGTAAGGGGAAGCATGCACACATGGGACAGTGTGACGTACTCACAGAACCACAATATGTGATGTACTCACAGAGCCACAATATGTGACGTACTCACAGAGCCACAATATGTGACGTACTCACAGAGCCACAATATGTGACGTACTCACAGAGCCACAATATGTGACGTACTCACAGAGCCACAATATGTGATGTACTCACAGAGCCACAATATGTGACGTACTCACAGAGCCACAATATGTGACGTACTCACAGAGCCAGAGCCACAATATGTGACGTACTCACAGAGCCACAATATGTGACGTACTCACAGAGCCACAATATGTGACGTACTCACAGAGCCACAATATGTGACGTACTCACAGAGCCACAATATGTGACGTACTCACAGAGCCACAATATGTGACGTACTCACAGAGCCACAATATGTGACGTACTCACAGAGCCACAATATGTGACGTACTCACAGAGCCACAATATGTGACGTACTCACAGAGCCACAATATGTGACGTACTCACAGAGCCACAATATGTGACGTACTCACAGAGCCACAATATGTGACGTACTCACAGAGCCACAATATGTGACGTACTCACAGAGCCACAATATGTGATGTACTCACAGAGCCACAATATGTGATGTACTCACAGAGCCACAATATGTGATGTACTCACAGAGCCACAATATGTGAGGTACTCACAGAGCCACAATATGTGACGTACTCACAGAGCCACAATATGTGACGTACTCACAGAGCCACAATATGTGACGTACTCACAGAGCCACAATATGTGACGTACTCACAGAGCCAGCCACACAATATGTGACGTACTCACAGAGCCACAATATGTGACGTACTCACAGAGCCACAATATGTGACGTACTCACAGAGCCACAATATGTGACGTACTCACAGAGCCACAATATGTGACGTACTCACAGAGCCACAATATGTGACGTACTCACAGAGCCACAATATGTGACGTACTCACAGAGCCACAATATGTGACGTACTCACAGAGCCACAATATGTGACGTACTCACAGAGCCACAATATGTGACGTACTCACAGAGCCACAATATGTGACGTACTCACAGAGCCACAATATGTGACGTACTCACAGAGCCACAATATGTGACGTACTCACAGAGCCACAATATGTGACGTACTCACAGAGCCACAATATGTGACGTACTCACAGAGCCACAATATGTGACGTACTCACAGAGCCACAATATGTGACGTACTCACAGAGCCACAATATGTGACGTACTCACAGAGCCACAATATGTGATGTACTCACAGAGCCACAATATGTGATGTACTCACAGAGCCACAATATGTGATGTACTCACAGAGCCACAATATGTGATGTACTCACAGAGCCACAATATGTGACGTACTCACAGAGCCACAATATGTGACGTACTCACAGAGCCACAATATGTGACGTATATGTGACGTACTCACAGAGCCACAATATGTGACGTACTCACAGAGCCACAATATGTGACGTACTCACAGAGCCACAATATGTGACGTAGCCACAGAGCCACAGAGCCATAATGTGACGTACTCACAGAGCCACAATATGTGACGTACTCACAGAGCCACAATGACGTACTCACAGAGCCACAATATGTGATGTACTCACAGAGCCACAATATGTGACGTACTCACAGAGCCACAATATGTGATGTACTCACAGAGCCACAATATGTGACGTACTCACAGAGCCACAATATGTGACGTACTCACAGAGCCACAATATGTGACGTACTCACAGAGCCACAATATGTGACGTACTCACAGAGCCACAATATGTGACGTACTCACAGAGCCACAATATGTGACGTACTCACAGAGCCACAATATGTGATGTACTCACAGAGCCACAATATGTGATGTACTCACAGAGCCACAATATGTGATGTACTCACAGAGCCACAATATGTGATGTACTCATAGAGCCACAGAGCCACACAGAGCCACAATATGTGACGTACTCACAGAGCCACAATATGTGATGTACTCACAGAGCCACAATATGTGACGTACTCACAGAGCCACAATATGTGATGTACTCACAGAGCCACAATATGTGACGTACTCGCAGAGCCACAATATGTGACGTACTCACAGAGCCACAATATGTGACGTACTCACAGAGCCACAATATGTGACGTACTCACAAAGCCACAATATGTGACGTACTCACAGAGCCACAATATGTGACGTACTCACAGAGCCACAATATGTGACGTACTCACAGAGCCACAATATGTGATGTACTCACAGAGCCACAATATGTGATGTACTCACAAAGCCACAATATGTGACGTACTCACAAAGCTACAATATGTGACGTACTCACAAAGCCACGATATGTGACGTACTCACAAAGCCACAATATGTGGTGATTCTGATCTACTTGTTTTTACAGTCTTTACCTAGTAGTTAAAATTTGAAACAGATGTATTTCTTATCTGATGCATTTTGCATACAGTTGTAACACAGTTGATACATAAACCTTATGCTAACAATTATATAAAGAAATACCTCATCATAATTTTTTTTAATTGTAAGCTTGTCATAGCAGCCAAAAAATAATTTGTAAAGAGAATTCAGAAGACAATCATCCATACTTGGACGTTTGAAGCATATTTAAAGACACTCAATCTAGCAAACAATGCTTTTTAAAATGTGACAATCCAACCTTAAAAATGAATAAAAAGGGCAAGACTGAAAGCTATTTGACAGAAAGTATGCCCACATTGGGCCAATTTAGATACTTATTCTAGCTTATTATGTTGTTGTAGCTCCTAATTTGTAGTAACTTAACCTGGCAGGGATAAAATTGCTGACATATTTGTTGGGGGACAGAAGAGCCCTGTGGTATATGAGATATTGAGTGTGACTAAGAAACAGTGACTGACTGACTGACTGAATGACTGACTGAATGACTGACTGAATGACTGACTGAATGACTGATGTAGCTAATTGATTGACATATGCACCATCAGGTACTGATCCATAGTCCATCGGGAAAAATTAATGGACTGGAAAATGTAATTGAGTATGTATTGACAAACACAACCATCAACACACCCATTCTGAGGCTAAAATAGAGTGGGGGCAACACATTCGCATAGGTTGGATGAAAACACTTAATTTGAACAATTTACAATGTTAATTTTAGGGGGTTTCTAATTATTATAAGACATTACATAAAAGTTGAAAAAGTATGGCACAAAAGATAGTCAAGACGAGGTGGTTTATTCAACAAAATGCTAAAATGAACGGACAGTTAAATGCAAACTGTATATGCAAACTGTATATATATAAGTACAATACATGGAATTCATAAATAGGTGCGGTGTGTGTGGTGTGCGGTCTGCGGTGTGGTGTGTGTGGTGTGTGTGGTGTGCGGTGCGGTGTGTGTGGTGTGTGTGGTGTGTGTGGTGTGTGCGGTGTGTGTGGTGTGCGGTCTGCGGTGCGGTGTGTGTGGTGTGTGTGGTGTGTGCGGTGTGTGTGGTGTGCGGTGTGGTGTGTGTGTGGTGTGCTGTCTGCGGTGTGTGTGGTGTGTGCGGTGTGTGTGGTGTGTGCGGTGTGTGTGGTGTGTGTGTGGTCTTTCCCATCCAAAGAAACCCACGTCAGGTCAGTCGTAGGGTTTACCATAATATCCAAACTTGATGAAGCCAAAGATACACATTTGACAGACAATAACGCAGTTGTAGCCGGTATATTAAGTTATGTGAATGAAAGAATGGGAGTTGAATTAACGTGAGATAATCTGTCTGCAGCAAAAAATAATAGCCAATATACAAACCATTACCAGAGGGTAACATAGACATTAAATATTTCGATTAAAATTGTCACGTCAAACATAAAATGGTTTAGAAAGTATCAAACACATTGACTTATGGTTTAACTGTTACCTGTTGCCCTAGCAGACTGATACTGCCGGTGTCCAGTAGCCGGTAGGCGCATAACGCACAGTCCTTCCCACAGTCCGCTCCCAAACTGAGCGTAAAACACGCACACAGTGCCAGCATCCAAAGGGAGTTCGCCGACACGGCCATCTGGGTAGTGTTTGGGAGAAAGACAAGCATACAGAAGTAAGACTAGACTGGGTAGTGTTTGGGAGAAAGACAAGCATACAGAAGTAAGACTAGACTGGGTAGTGTTAGGGAGAAACACAAGCATACAGAAGTAACAATAAGTATTAGAGTTATATTATAAGTCATATATAATACACAATACAAAAATATTTGCCAATTAGGCAACGATACAAAACTAGAACATCTTGTTCAAAAAGAGAAAAGCAACGTCGCCACTATAAGAATAAAGCAACAGAAGCCAATACTTGCCTCTATTTTTCAGTTGGGACCAGTCGATGTGCTGTTGCAGTATGAACTGTTTATTATGAGGCGTTGCACCAAATATATCCCCCTCTGGTGCCATGTTCATGGGCTTGTTGGAACCAAGACACTCTAAAGGTCCGATTTGACTGGTAGATAAGGTGGTGCCACGTTAAAGGGTTAAGGAAGTCGGACATATCCGAATACCTAAAATACATAAAGGTGCCAATCAGCTAGTGGAATTGTCGTGATTAAGCCAATCAGCTAGTGGAATTGTCGTTATTAAGCCAATCAGCTAGTGGAACTGTCGTGATTAAGCCAATCAGCTAGTGGAACTGTCGTGATTAAGCCAATCAGCTAGTGGAACTGTCGTGATTAAGCCAATCAGCTAGTGGAACTGTCGTGATTAAGCCAATCAACTAGTGGAACTGTAAGCCAATCAGCTAGTGGAACTGTCGTGATTAAGCCAATCAACTAGTGGAACTGTAAGCCAATCAGCTAGTGGAACTGTCGTGATTAAGCCAATCAACTAGTGGAACTGTCGTGATTAAGCAAATCAACTAGTGGAACTGTAAGCCAATCAGCTAGTGGAACTGTCGTGATTAAGCCAATCAACTAGTGGAACTGTCGTGATTAAGCAAATCAACTAGTGGAACTGTCGTGATTAAGCAAATCAACTAGTGGAACTGTAAGCCAATCAGCTAGTGGAACTGTCGTGATTTAGCCAATCAACTAGTGGAACTGTAAGCCAATCAGCTAGTGGAACTGTCGTGATTTAGCCAATCAACTAGTGGAACTGTAAGCCAATCAGCTAGTGGAACTGTCGTGATCAAGCCAATGAGCTTACTGTGAAGTCGTGCGGATGTATGAGCTTGTAGATCACGGAGGAAAACACTCGGGGGGATTTATTTAAAATGCGTCTGGGTTGATTTCATAATGCAGGTTATTAACTTTGAAGACGTCGATAAAATAACATGATCACCATGTCTTATGTCATCATAGGGGCATTCCGTAAACAGGCTTACAACATACCCTAGGGCAGGAGTTAACCTAATCATATTGTGACCTAAAAACTAGAAAATATACAAAATTGCGCCTCTTCTCCATCTCTCAACCAGTCTGATTAACTGTTTAAATGGATTCTAAAGGAATGGAAACTCTGTTTCTTAAAAAGCCGCATTTGAAGAAATATATCTAACAGCATTGTTTGTAACAACATATATTGGCTACAAAACGTCCTTTTTGGTTCTAATTATGAAACAATACTTTTACAGTTTTTACTCCAACCTTTTATTCGTATCAGGCCGTCAAATGTCCTTGTTTGGGGAACTTGGCATATGGGTCATGGTAAAATATTTGGTAGCGGCATCTTGAATATCTCTCTGCCAGCTTAAACTTCATTAAAGTGGATTGGGACTCATGGTGAAACAGCATGACTCTATCCACATGTTCTCAATTGAGTTGAGGCTTGGGGTTTGATTTCCTCTATAGGACCAGTGTTTCTATGAACTCTGCATTGTTCATTATAAGCCCTATATGCATCTCATAACATGATGCCGTGACCTTGCTTTAAGGATATGTACTCAGGTTTATGTGGGCCTGACACAACGCTTCATGTTGAGGCCAAAAAGCTCTATTTTGTTCTCATCATGTTTTCACAAAACGTTCTCAGGTCAGCCATGGACACTAACCAAGAATGACTGATTCTCTAGAGCAGAGGTGTCCAACAGATTCTACGAGGGCCTAATGTCCAGACATAAACAACCAGAGGAGGGTAGAACCCAACTAATTAGTGACCTAATTAATCAATCAAGGTACAATGCAAGGTGAATGCAAAAACCTGTAGATACATGGAACCAGGTTTATACATATGCTCCAGAAACTGAACTAGACTAAAGAAGGCTCGTCTTATTGCTTCTTTAATCAGCCCAAACGTTTTCCACTGTGGAAATATAATTGCAAAGGGTTTCCTAATGCTCACATAGCCTTTAAAAATGATTAACTTGGAATATCAAACTTACTGTGGTATTGGAACACAGGTCTGTGGGTTGCTGATTGGGCATCAACACCAATGCCAATATATCATTCAAATCTGTCGTTTCAGCTACCATAGTCGTTTACAATATTACCATGCATTTATAACCACGGTGTTTCTGATCACTTTAATGTTAATGGAAAACAAATAGTCTTGTCTTTAAAAAAACAACGCTAATTCTTTGACCACAAAGCTTTGAACAAAAGTGTCTATAAAATTATCTCTGATGGAACCTCAAATGCTGAAGACAATTAATGTTGATGTAAGATTTGCATTATTCTATTAACCTCAATTGCAGTCTTAATACAAGCCACATTTATTAACATTTATTAACACAGCTGTCTGCTGCTTTAATGCATTCATTCAAAGTTCATCATTTACATAAAAGCTGAATTAATGACATTTCCTGGTGCATGCATGACACATGTAGGGTTTGTTATTATTTATGCATTCAGGTCATCATCTGGTACATTTCTTAACAGGAAGCACACGGCTCAAGTGGCTGAGTCAACGGTACTTCCTGTGTCTTACATGCAACTGCTGTACGGATTCAGTCTGGAGCTTGGCCCTAGTCTAACCAGTATGTATGGATTCAGTCTGGAGCTTGGCCCTAGTCTAACCAGTATGTATGGATTCAGTCTGGAGCTTGGCCCTAGTCTAACCAGTATGTATGGATTCAGTCTGGAGCTTGGCCCTAGTCTAACCAGTATGTATGGATTCAGTCTGGAGCTTGGCCCTAGTCTAACCAGTATGTATGGATTCAGTCTGGAGCTTGGCCCTAGTCTAACCAGTATGTATGGATTCAGTCTGGAGCTTGGCCCTAGTCTAACCAGTATGTATGTATTCAGTCTGGAGCTTGGCCCTAGTTTAACCAGTATGTATGGATTCAGCCTAGAGCTTGGCCCTAGTTTAACCAGTATGTATGGATTCAGTCTGGAGCTTGGCTTTAGTCTAACCAGTATGTATGGATTCAGCCTAGAGCTTGGCCCTAGTTTAACCAGTATGTATGGATTCAGTCTGGAGCTTGGCTTTAGTCTAACCAGTGAGAGGATGTTCTGCAAATTCACTAAGGAGAAAAAAGAAATGTGGCAATGACACGGAGGTATTCAATTCTCCTATTCTGACAGAACGTGAAACCTTGATGACATTGGTGTAAAATGCACAGCCTGAAAATCTATTTAGGGTTTTGCAACACTTAGTGAAAGTCTTAGTGAAAGTCTGTGGCTTTTCTGAGGGATTCAAGCCACACCCCTCACTCATGTAGTATTCAATATTGTGACATTAGAACGCACTCCAACTCCGACTGTTTTTTAAAGGGCAAACCATTAAAAAAACAAATCTGTTTCGATGAATACACACATCATCTATAAATCAATGAAGGCACAGATGCATGTTATTTGTTGGAATCCAGTGATGCTCCAGTTCATTTCTTCATTGATAATCGCCATGATGGTTTTTTGATATATCATAGTTAATTTAATTTATCCAGAGATGTTTCTCGTTTCAATCACATAATCTATAGTTTTTATCTGGACATTATGTCTTCAAGTTTACATCTGATGATTTTAGTTTTAATATTTTAGTTTCTTAATATTTTATATGACAAATGTGATGGTCATGGTCATGGTTACGGTCATGGTTACAGTCATGGTTATGGTCATGGTTACAGTCATGGTTACGGTCACAGTCATGGTCACAGTCATGGTCACAGTCATAGTTACGGTCATGGTTACGGTCATGGTCACGATCATGGTCACAGTCATGGTCACAGTCATGTTACGGTCATGGTTACAGTCATGGTTACGGTCACAGTCATGGTCACAGTCATGGTTACGGTCACAGTCATGGTCACAGTCATGGTCACAGTCATGGTCACAGTCATGGTTACAGTCATGGTTACGGTCACAGTCATGGTTACGGTCATGGTTACAGTTTAAGCAAAAAGGAAACCTTACCTTACAACAATTGACAGATTTGATGTACAAAATGCATGTGATTTTAAACACCAATACAGTAATATACAGTAATATACAGTAATATACAGTAATATACAGTAATATAGTAACATAGAAAGCAGGCAATCTGACTATTCTGACAGTTTTCCACCTGCATTTAATTGGTACAGAGAGGAAGGGGATTGAGTGTTTCTACTGCATAGCTTTATTCCAAATCCCTTCTGGTAAATGAGCAGTCCATAGAGACCATATAGAGACTATAGCTACTGCATTCAGATTATACCGCTGAATAAATGGTTGACTTGGACCTGAGACATCAGATGTTTGAATAGTTTGCCTTGTTCCAACACTTCCTATAATTCGTCAGATGCAAATGCCTGGAGAGTGGAGTAAGGTGAGTCCAGGGGTTAATTGAGTCTGTGTTTCTAATTAAATCAAACACACAATTAGAAGTGTATTTGTAGGAAAAGATTATAAAAGCAGAGGGAATGTTACATGTTAAGATGGAGTTATGACTTGCTTCAAATTATTTAGACAAAGTTTGATATGAACTGTGTTCAGGCAATTAAGACAGACATCAAGTAAAATGTTAGGAATGTTTAAATCTCAGTACAAATTGTAGCCACAGTTTCCTGATGTTAGCAGGCAGGAGTGGCACCCTGCGGGTTGCTGCATTAGATTGCTGCCACTTGATTGGTTGATTATATTGGCCTTAACGAGCAGTTGAAAAAGTGTACCCAATGATGTGGCAGTGGTGTGTCTACTATGAAGACATCTTTGTTAAAAAGTATACTACCGTTCCCTCGATGGAGTAATGTTGAATGTTCCTTTACATATTTCATCAAATACATATTTCATCAAATACACATATGTAGAATATACATTGACACAAGACTTTTGACCACTAACTCTACAGTCAGGCAACAACAATTGAGCAGGAGGCTTCCTGTTGAAAGCATGATGCTTGTAAAGACATGATTGTCAAGCCAGAACAGAAATGTGTTTGAATGAATGCACTCAGTTGCTCACAATAGCAATGTGTGCTAAACGTCCTAGATTACCTTGTTTGAGATTAATTAGAATTGGGTGGTGGTACAATCTTTGGTGTTAGGTTAACTTTCAGTTGGACAGTCCATTGAACCAGCCAGATAATTACCACGCTGAATAATAAGCAATTACATTAAATAAACAAAATCATCGGTGGGTTTTAATTCATAATTATCTGCATACCAAGCCTTGTGGGCTAATTGTTTGGATAACTGTATGGAATAAATATTTGTTTAAATACTAAATAGTTATTGACTATAGTGCTTAATTTCTGAATAAATTAGTTCCTTCTCGTTTTAATCCAGAAATCTAACTTCTGAGCTGTCTGATAAAATTATTTAGCTTGATTTTGCCTTTAAAAAGTAATCAGCGTTAATGACCAGAAGGGATTGAATAATTAGACTGTTTTCCGTAGAAAAAAGAGAGCCATTGTTAAGTCTAAAAAGCATCTCACAGATCCATCCTCTGTGGGTTGCACAGACATGTATAATAAGACACTTTTTATATTACTGTTGACAGATATTCTTGCAATGAGTCCTGTCTCAGAGTAATGGGTAAAAATGAAGACGTATCAATGCATTTGCATATTCTAAAGTAATTGGGATCTTCATAGAATATTTATCTATTAATTTCGATGTGTTTCATTTCTGGGCTTTGCTTTCTGAAGCATCCTTTAGCTATGTTTATCTATCTTCAACCCTTTTATCTACTGCTTGAATATGCATGAGGACTAAAACATTACAGACACTTATATAGGGACAATTACAGAATCCCTGAAGACAAGTGCTAGAGAACAGCAAACAACGTTTACACATGTACCAAAACATTTCACTCATGTACAACATTAAATGGTTCTTGGATATTTAGCCCACTTTCAATTTTATGCTAAAAAACAGAACATCTTCTGACGAGCTCTGTTCCAACGCTTAAATGTAGGGGGGCTGTTTTAGTTTTTACAAATAGTCACGAGCTCGCTAGCTAGCAGATTCTTCCACAAACGTTTACCATCATTTTATTTTTTGCCAAAACAAGACCCATCTAGTCAGAGTGCAATGGCAGGATTTGGTTTGACCAGAATCGGGGAGGGTTCTTTGACTAAACGCAGTCTTCACACAAACAAATCTTTAAAGATGGAATATGAAAATGTGCTAGTTTTATCATTTGGGTAGGTGGCGCGATGAGACTGGCTCTATTTCATAGTCTGCCACGATGCTTTGGACAAGCAATTCTTTAGAGAGAAGTTCATGTTTACCTTGCTACTAAAACTCTTCAGCATCTTTCTCCATCCTCGTGAAAGTGGCTTTGTCTTTTGTGATTCTATCTTTTCCACTTACTCACTTGCTCTCAACTGTAGATATACTATATTTATAAGGTTACGGGTGTTGAGATTGAGTGCTGGGATCTCCCAGAGGACCTGATACAATAAAGCTTCCTGGTGTGCAATGCTGATACAAAATAGAGAGATTGACAGAAACATGAATATTGCATAGGTTAAAGACAATTCAAAAGACTTGAAAGGATATAGTGGTCAGTAACATGTGGACAGAAACAAGTATGTCTTACAAAGTGTTTCTGGGTAAAAAGCAATTAAAATAAAGAAGCAACTAAAACGTTGAGCTCTGAGTCCATATATTCAAGATACTGTATGTTAATCTGTTGTTTTACTCTGTCACATATGGCATTATACTAGGCTGAGAATATAAACAACAGGTTATTCATTTCTTTTAACATAACATTGGTGTAGAGGCACGGTGCCTTTTGTACATGTGAGACATAGTAAGAATTCTCCACAGAAAGAAAATAATATTCAAGCAGTGTAAAGGTAAATTATACTAGAACATCTCCAAACTTCAAAGGAAGTTCATTGGACTGTAGCCAACTTTCCTGTGGGCCAAACTAAGGTGCATTAGGAAAGTATTCACAGCGCGTCACTTTTTTAAATTTTTTGTTATGTTACAGCCTTATTCCAAAATAGATTAAATTCATTCTTTTACTCAAAAAGTCTAGACACAATACCTGATTTGACAAATTCAAAAAATCTTAATCTTCTATGCAGGACTCAAGTGCCATCAGGGTGGATGGGGAGAGTTGGTGCACAGACAGTATCAGATCTCTCCAGAGATGTTTAATCGGGTTCAAGTCTGAGCTCTGGCTGGGCAACTCAAAGACATTCACAGAGTTGTTAGTTATCTTGCTGTGTGCTTAGGGTCGTTGTCCTGTTGAAAGATGAACCTTCGTCCCAGTCTGTGGTCAAGAGCGCTCAAAAGCAGGTTTTCATCAGAGATGTCTCTGAAAATTGCTTGATTCATCTTTTCTTGTTCAATCTTCCGCTGAAAAACATTCCCACAGCATGATGCTGCCACCACCATGCTTCACTCTAAGGATGGTATCGGCTAGGTGATGAGCGGTGCCTGGTTTCCTCCAGACATGAAGCTAGGCATTCAGGCCCTAAAGGTCAGTCTTTGTTTCATCAGAACAGAGAATTTTGTCAGGTGCCTTTTGGCAAACTCCAGATGGGCTGTGATGTGCCTTTCACTGAGTAATGGCTTCTGTCTGGCCACCACCATACAGGCCTGATTGGTGGAGTGCTGCAGAGATGGTTGTGCTTCTGGAAGGGTCTCCTCTGTTCACAGAGCAATGCTGTCAGAGTGACCATCGGGTTCTTGGACATCTTCGTGACTTATTTTTATCCAGTTGCACAATCGACTACAAATTCAGTTTTTAGCTTTAGTGAAGTTTGGTGAGTATTTGAAATGTGCTAAAATCTAAATTGAAACATGTGTTTTTTGACATTGTTCTCATACAGCATCTAGTTTAATCTGAACAATCTTGAGGCCACATGTAAATAAAACCTGTACTTTATAAAGCACATAACAGATGAATAAATAATCGCCATGGTTACAGACAGGAGCTCAAATTGTTAAAGTAAATTAGAGATATCATTTTGTCCCTATTCCAGGAAATTGAGCAGTAAGCAGTGAGACTGCTGTTTGGCTCCAGTGATGACGCTTTTAATACTACAGTATGGCAGCTTTGAAGTGTTGATATATAAACTCAACTTAATTACATTTTAACCCGAACACATAGTTCAGATGATGTTGTCCCTTTTTTAATTAACGTGGTCACATCTTCACAGGCTTAGCAAAGATGGAGACTCCAGGATAGTGACAAAACACACATTTTAATTTGCCTGGCTTCACGTCTACAGATGCTAATCTGACAGGGGACAGGGTTGGACAATCCCTTTATTGGCCCTTGGCTGAAACTAGTAATTAACATCCTCCTGTGACACTGTTTGCTGTGAATATAAAACCATAAAGTGATGGCCAGTGAGGATGGGTCAACTCTTGTTTACGCTGTAACTTGTTCAAGCTTTGAGCCAAGCAGGAAATGTTCACCATGTTCCTTCCTGGATCCATTCCATACTCTATACTACCTGGATCCATTCTATACTCTATACTACCTGGATCCATTCTATACTCTATACTACCTGGATCCATTCTATATACTATACTACCTGGATCCATTCTATACTCTATACTACCTGGATCCATTCTATACTCTATACTACCTGGATCCATTCTATACTCTATACTACCTGGATCCATTCTATACTCTATACTACCTGGATCCATTCTATATACTATACTACCTGGATCCATTCTATATACTATACTACCTGGATCCATTCTATATACTATACTACCTGGATCCATTCTATATACTATACTACCTGGATCCATTCTATATACTATACTACCTGGATCCATTCTATATACTATACTACCTGGATCCATTCTATATACTATACTACCTGGATCCATTCTATACTCTATACTACCTGGATCCATTCCATACTCTATACTACCTGGATCCATTCTATACTCTATACTACCTGGATCCATTCTATATACTATACTACCTGGATCCATTCCATACTCTATACTACCTGGATCCATTCTATACTCTATACTACCTGGATCCATTCTATATACTATACTACCTGGATCCATTCTATATACTATACTACCTGGATCCATTCTATACTCTATACTACCTGGATCCATTCTATATACTATACTACCTGGATCCATTCTATATACTATACTACCTGGATCCATTCTATACTCTATACTACCTGGATCCATTCTATACTCTATACTACCTGGATCCATTCCATACTCTATACTACCTGGATCCATTCTATACTCTATACTACCTGGATCCATTCTATACTCTATACTACCTGGATCCATTCTATATACTATACTACCTGGATCCATTCTATACTCTATACTACCTGGATCCATTCTATACTCTATACTACCTGGATCCATTCTATACTAACTATACTACCTGGATCCATTCTATACTAACTGGATACTACCTGGATCCATTCTATACTCTATACTACCTGGATCCATTCTATACTATACTAACTGGACTATACTACCTGGATCCATTCTATATACTATACTACCTGGATCCATTCTATACTCTATACTACCTGGATCCATTCTATACTCTATACTACCTGGATCCATTCTATACTCTATACTACCTGGATCCATTCTATACTCTATACTACCTGGATCCATTCTATATACTATACTACCTGGATCCATTCTATACTCTATACTACCTGGATCCATTCCATACTCTATACTACCTGGATCCATTCCATACTCTATACTACCTGGATCCATTCCATACTCTATACTACCTGGATCCATTCTATATACTATACTACCTGGATCCATTCCATATACTATACTACCTGGATCCATTCTATACTCTATACTACCTGGATCCATTCCATACTCTATACTACCTGGATCCATTCCATACTCTATACTACCTGGATCCATTCCATACTCTATACTACCTGGATCCATTCTATACTCTATACTACCTGGATCCATTCCATACTCTATACTACCTGGATCCATTCTATACTCTATACTACCTGGATCCATTCTATACTCTATACTACCTGGATCCATTCTATACTCTATACTACCTGGATCCATTCCATACTCTATACTACCTGGATCCATTCCATACTCTATACTACCTGGATCCATTCTATACTCTATACTACCTGGATCCATTCCATACTCTATACTACCTGGATCCATTCCATACTCTATACTACCTGGATCCATTCTATACTCTATACTACCTGGATCCATTCTATACTCTATACTACCTGGATCCATTCTATACTCTATACTACCTGGATCCATTCTATACTCTATACTACCTGGATCCATTCTATACTCTATACTACCTGGATCCATTCTATACTCTATACTACCTGGATCCATTCCATACTCTATACTACCTGGATCCATTCCATACTCTATACTACCTGGATCCATTCTATATACTATACTACCTGGATCCATTCTATATACTATACTACCTGGATCCATTCTATACTCTATACTACCTGGATCCATTCTATATACTATACTACCTGGATCCATTCCATACTCTATACTACCTGGATCCATTCCATACTCTATACTACCTGGATCCATTCCATACTCTATACTACCTGGATCCATTCTATACTCTATACTACCTGGATCCATTCTATACTCTATACTACCTGGATCCATTCTATACTCTATACTACCTGGATCCATTCCATACTCTATACTACCTGGATCCATTCCATACTCTATACTACCTGGATCCATTCTATATACTATACTACCTGGATCCATTCTATACTCTATACTACCTGGATCCATTCTATACTCTATACTACCTGGATCCATTCTATATACTATACTACCTGGATCCATTCCATACTCTATACTACCTGGATCCATTCTATATACTATACTACCTGGATCCATTCTATACTCTATACTACCTGGATCCATATCATACTCTATACTACCTGGATCCATTCCATACTCTATACTACCTGGATCCATTCTATATACTATACTACCTGGATCCATTCTATACTATATACTACCTGGATCCATTCCATACTCTATACTACCTGGATCCATTCTATATACTATACTACCTGGATCCATTCTATATACTATACTACCTGGATCCATTCTATATACTATACTACCTGGATCCATTCTATACTCTATACTACCTGGATCCATTCCATACTCTATACTACCTGGATCCATTCTATATACTATACTACCTGGATCCATTCTATATACTATACTACCTGGATCCATTCTATATACTATACTACCTGGATCCATTCCATACTCTATACTACCTGGATCCATTCTATACTCTATATTACCTGGATCCATTCTATACTCTATACTACCTGGATCCATTCTATACTCTATACTACCTGGATCCATTCTATACTCTATACTACCTGGATCCATTCCATTCTCTATACTACCTGGATCCATTCCATACTCTATACTACCTGGATCCATTCTATACTCTATACTACCTGGATCCATTCTATACTCTATACTACCTGGATCCATTCTATACTCTATACTACCTGGATCCATTCCATACTATATACTACCTGGATCCATTCTATACTCTATACTACCTGGATCCATTCTATACTCTATACTACCTGGATCCATTCTATACTCTATACTACCTGGATCCATTCTATACTCTATACTACCTGGATCCATTCTATACTCTATACTACCTGGATCCATTCTATACTCTATACTACCTGGATCCATTCTATACTCTATACTACCTGGATCCATTCTATACTCTATACTACCTGGATCCATTCTATACTCTATACTACCTGGATCCATTCTATACTCTATACTACCTGGGTCCATTCCATACTCTATACTACCTGGATCCATTCTATACTCTATACTACCTGGATCCATTCTATACTCTATACTACCTGGATCCATTCTATACTCTATACTACCTGGATCCATTCCATACTCTATACTACCTGGATCCATTCTATACTCTATACTACCTGGATCCATTCTATACTCTATACTACCTGGATCCATTCTATACTCTATACTACCTGGATCCATTCCATACTCTATACTACCTGGATCCATTCCATACTCTATACTACCTGGATCCATTCTATACTCTATACTACCTGGATCCATTCTATACTCTATACTACCTGGATCCATTCTATACTCTATACTACCTGGATCCATTCCATACTCTATACTACCTGGATCCATTCCATACTCTATACTACCTGGATCCATTCTATATACTATACTACCTGGATCCATTCTATACTCTATACTACCTGGATCCATTCTATACTCTATACTACCTGGATCCATTCTATACTCTATACTACCTGGATCCATTCTATACTCTATACTACCTGGATCCATTCTATACTCTATACTACCTGGATCCATTCTATATACTATACTACCTGGATCCATTCCATACTCTATACTACCTGGATCCATTCCATACTCTATACTACCTGGATCCATTCTATACTCTATACTACCTGGATCCATTCTATACTCTATACTACCTGGATCCATTCTATACTCTATACTACCTGGATCCATTCCATACTCTATACTACCTGGATCCATTCCATACTCTATACTACCTGGATCCATTCTATATACTATACTACCTGGATCCATTCTATACTCTATACTACCTGGATCCATTCTATATACTATACTACCTGGATCCATTCTATACTCTATACTACCTGGATCCATTCTATACTCTATACTACCTGGATCCATTCTATACTCTATACTACCTGGATCCATTCCATACTCTATACTACCTGGATCCATTCTATACTCTATACTACCTGGATCCATTCCATACTCTATACTACCTGGATCCATTCCATACTCTATGCTACCTGGATCCATTCCATACTCTATACTACCTGGATCCATTCCATACTCTACATTTACATTTACATTTTGCGCATTTAGCAGAAGCTCTTATCCAGAGCGACTTACAATAAGTGCAGGCATTTCACATATAGCTAAAACACACATCAAAAAGGCAATAAGTACATTGTTCCTGGGTGGGTGCAGGGGGAAGTGCTAGAGATAGAAGGGGTGCTAGGAGAGGAGGAATGGGTGATAATCGTAGGAGAATGATTCGGTAGTGAAGTTTCGAACAGGCGAGAGTTGTGGAGCTCCATTCATGGAGCTACTGGAGGTACAGTTTGAAGAGGAATGTTTTTAGACGTTTTTTTGAAGATTGGTAGAGAGTCCGATGATCTGATCTCCAGAGTGGAGTTGTTCCACCATTGCGGGGCAAGAACAGAGAAAAATTTAGACTGAGCAGATCGGGAGTTGCCCTCCCGTAGGGAAGGCACTACCAAGAGGCCTGAGGTGGCAGAAAGAAGTGCTCGCGTGGGTGTGTACGGCTTGATTAGTGACTGGATGTAGGAGGGAGCGGTTCCTCTTGCTGCCCCATAGGCTAGCACCATGGTTTTGTAGTGGATGCGTGCTTCGACCGGGAGCCAGTGTAGTGTGCGGAACAGCTGAGTGACGTGGGAGAACTTTGGTAGATTGAAGATCAGGCGGGCTGCTGCATTTTGAATGAGTTGCAGGGGTTTGATGGCGCACACTGGGAGACCAGCCAGAAGGGAGTTGCAGTAGTCGAGACGGGAGATGATAAGTGCCTGGATCAGCACTTGTGCAGCTTCCTGCGTAAGATACGGCCTTACTTTCCGAATGTTATAGAGCATGTACCTGCAAGACCGGGACACCGCCTTGATGTGTGCAGAAAATGAGAGGGAGTTGTCAAGGGTCACGCCAAGGTTTTTCCCACATTGGGTAGCAGGGACTGTGACGTTGTCCACCGTAATGGACAGATCCTGGAGCGGGCAGGCTCTTCCTTTGAAGAAGAGCAGTTCAGTTTTACCTAGGTTGAGTTTCAGATGGTGTGCAGACATCCAGGCCGAGATGTCAGTCAGACATGCAGAGATACGGGATGCTACCTGGGTTTCAGACTGTGGGAATGAGAAAAATAGTTGGGTATCATCTGCATAGCAGTGATAGGAGAGGCCATGTGAGGATATGACAGAGCCAAGAGACCGGATGTATAAGGAGAAAAGAAGAGGGCCTAGGACCGATCCTTGGGGGACCCCAGTGACAAGGGGCTGCATGTTCGACGGCGAGCCTCGCCACACCACCTGGTAAAAACGGTCCGACAAGTAGGAGGAAAACCAGGAATGCACCGCTCCTGAGATCCCAAGGTCAGAGAGGGTGGAGAGCAGGATCTGATGGTTTACTGTGTCGAAGGCAGCAGATAGGTCTAGTAGAATGAGAACAGAGGAGAGAGAGTTGGCTTGGGCCTAAATAACATAAAATATATAGTAGATTTCATTACATGTGGAGGAGTTGGTAACTCAAAAACAAGCATGTGTTCAGTGTCATATCTAAAATGGTTTGCAATGACGACGTCAACCTAATCTTGTCCATTTGTAATGTTCATGGCAAGTGCAGAAGCTGTAGTCAGTGTGATCTTTACCCACACTGCACCAGCAGTTCATTGGTGCAATGTGTTTTTCTCCCAGGGGAACCAAGCTCTTCACTCACCCCCTCTCTCCCTTCACTCACCCCCTCTCCCTTCACTCACCCCCTCTCTCCCTTCACTCACCCCCTCTCTCCCTTTACTCACCCCCTCTCTCCCTTCACTCACCCCCTCTCTCCCTTCACTCACCCCCTCTCTCCCTTCACTCACCCCCTCTCTCCCTTCTCTCACCCCCTCTCTCCCTTCTCTCACCCCCTCTCTCCCTTCTCTCACCCCCTCTCTCCCTTCACTCACCCCCTCTCTCCCTTCACTCACCCCCTCTCTCCCTTCACTCACCCCCTCTCTCCCTTCACTCACCCCTTCTCTCCCTTCACTCACCCCCTCTCTCCCTTCACTCACCCCCTCTCTCCCTTCACTCACCCTCTCTCTTTGGTACCAAAAAGCATTGTTGATGAAAGATATTTATTAAACTTGAGTCACACTTCAACTTCGATTTTAAAAGCTAAAATATCTAAAAAATACTGAACACTTACAACATTAAAAGCTTAATAATTCCGTTTGAAAATCTCCAACAGAAGCTGCTGCAAGCCACCCATTCCAAAAGACTGCACAGTGACAGAATTCATTAACATATCTTCATAAACGGTTGAAGACTGAGTAGTTTAAAGGCCCCAGGATTCGTACAGCTCCGGCCCAGATGCTCATGTCATGCGCTGTCACAATCTTCATTATCTCTCTCCCATGGCATTTATCTTCTATCATCGATCACTTCAGACACATCTTTCCTCATCCTGCATGTGGATTCTGCCTCTGCATCTCCAGTCTCCTTCCTTCATGCACACTATGTTACTCACTGTTTCCTTTCCTAAATGCCAGCTTGACTGCTTTGTGGCTGAGAAACACATTGCATGTTCACAGAACAGGGCTTACTGTACAGAAAACTGGGCTCAATTTCCTGTGAGAAGAGGAATGCTAATTCCATTTGGGTCATCAGGAGTGAAGTCAATGAAGCCAATGAACAGTGCATTTTCTTCAACAAATATTCAAACTAAATGTAAGACACATTACTGCCATCTAGTGACCAAAAAACGAACGCCTTGCATAAGGGTTGGATCTGCTATGAATGGGAATAGGAATGGGAATGGTAACGGGAATAGGAATGGGAATGGGAATGGGAATGGGAATAGGAATGGTAATGGGAATGGGAATGGGAATAGGAATAGGAATAGGAATGGGAATAGGAATGGTAATGGGAATAGGAATGGTACTGGGAATAGGAATGGGAATAGGAATGGGAATGGGAATGGGAATGGGAATAGGAATGGTAATGGGAATAGGAATGGGAATGGGAATGGGAATAGGAATGGTAATGGTAATGGGAATGGTAATGGGAATAGAAATAGGAATGGGAATGGGAATTGGAATAGGAATTGGAATAGGAATGGCACTGGGAATGGGAATAGGAATGGTAATGGGAATAGGAATGGGAATGGGAATGGGAATAGGAATGGGAATGTTATAATATTATCACGCTTCGATTCAATATTCAATACTAGGTTCTAGATTCTATTATTTCCGATTCGATTTAAAAATCGAAAATACCATTTTTATTATTTCAATGAAATTTAGCAAATTATGAAAACTTCTAGTATAACATTAAAAGTTGAGTGGCTGTAAGGAAGTTGGCCGGACCTCCTTACACATCTTTGGTTTATTGCTTTACACATTTAGTCCTATATTATAAAATTAATTATTATCGAATGATTGCTTCTTTAAGTTATATCTTGATGGTTCATATTTTATTTTGTATTTAAATAGATCCAGCTCATCTGATGTGCTCAAGCTCTCACGTTCATCACTATGTTATCTCATCGTCTGACTCAACAGCAGAACCGTGTCTTTCCCTTTTCAACTTGAATCCTCCACCTTTAGTACTTCCACTATATTTAGTGTGCGACTCAAGTTTATAAAACAAAGCTAAGCTCCTGCTTGCATTTTAATAAGTCTAATTGGTCCTCGGCATGAGTCCTCAGCATTTATGTTGTGATTCCTCTGTATTCACCAGCAGTTTTCTGATGCACCATATGCATGGGATATTACACTTTGCAATTAAGATGCACTTTTTAAATTGTTAATATTTCTCTTTACATCGTACCTACCAGTCCTCCAAACCCAGGAAATGAGAATGCCCAAATCTGAGAGAAGAACTGAGATCCCCTCATCTGTGTGTGCCAGAGAGGGTACACATGCTTGTTGTGTCATTAGATAATGATATAAGAAACAGCAATTAAAAAAATAAAATACATGTTTTTTTTTATTTGTTAAGTAGTGCAGCTTGTCCTGGTTTGTGGCCATATTTTCAGTGGTTTAGTGCAGACACAACTGACCACAATTTATTTTATTGTCCAGTTGGAAGTTGGTGAATCATGTGTAGCTCTTTAGAATCTGTGGTCTCGGTGAATGACGACCTATGACCTTAGATCGCCACAGGACACAATAACTCAGGTTAACTCAAAATGTATTTGACTCTTAACACATTCATTTTTTTCTTGGCTGCTAAACGTATTGCTGAGATGTGTACAGTACTGACTCTTTCAGGAGACTCTAAACTCAGCTATACCAAAGGGATCCTCTGTCTGAACAGGTAAATACTGACACAATAAACATCTAACCATTTAAGTACTCATCAAGCTTAGTGACACTAAACTCAGCTATACCAAAGGGATACTCTGTCTGAACAGGTAAATACTGACACGATAAACATCTAACCATTTAAGTACTCATGAAGCTTAATGACAATAAGGTTTCATTTATGTATTGTTCTTCAAACCGGCACTTACTGCAATGTCTCCACTTATTATTCCATAGAAAGAAAGACCCTTGTGTATTAATTACCCAGTAACACACACTGTTTCTGTAAGGAGGCACACTCTGTTTTAGGACTGCAATCGCTAATCGACAATTATGATGAATTTGATAAGCTAAATAGTTGTCAACAATTTTGTATACATTTTATAATGGAGTGGTTAGATAAACCTCTTGGTGTGTCGGAACCTAAGACGAAACCAAGAGAAAATTCAATAGATTGAATCATTGTCCTGCATAATGACTAGGCTTTTGTTGCCTGGCAACAGACAGAAGCCTAAAGCAACGGCAAATAAGAAAATTGTTTCTGGGTCTTTCGCTATAAATAAAAGGTATCCATGGTCAAAACAATAATCCTGTAAATGATCGTGCTTGTGGAACAAGGTGCAGTCCTCTACAGAGATAGAGAAGAGACATGAGAGACTTTTTTATATTGTTAGTTAACCAGCTTCTCATTTGCAATGGCAACCTGGGGAGAAGCTGTTCTCAATTGGCCTAATTGGTAAATAGAGGTTAAATTAAAATAAAAGTCTCTCTTATCCAACTTAAGTTAAATGAATCACAAACATTTTACAGGAAGGTTTTCTTCATTATATTTGATGAAATGTACATTTTTATTGTGCAGAAACTTGGCACCCCTTGTATGTAGCCGACCACAGTACACATATGTAAAGCTGCTTCTGATGTATTCACCTTATTCTGCTCTAAACAATGCGCGCCGCCATGACAACGACTCCGGTTGTCTATTTCCGGTTAGCAGCGAGAGAATAAGTTCAGGCTCCACATGTGCTGTTTTTGGTTGTTTTAACAATTAAAAAAAGATGAAACCGTTTTTAGAAACGGAGTGTTTCGATCATAAGATAAGGAGAGAATGCCCATGTCCGGTACCGTATCAGCTATTCAATGCCAGAGAGTAGACGTTTAGAGTGGTTAGGCTAACCCATAGTAGATATATATGAGGCTAACCCATTCCACCTGCGCTGCTCATCTGTACATGCAAGCCTTGTCTTTCCGGTAGTAACTGCTTTCTCAACCTGTAATGAGCACATTCAACGAATACGTTACCAGAGTCTGATCTATATCCAGATTTTGTCGTCCCCACATCACTAAACTGAAAAAACATTCATTAAAATATTTCATTATTTTTTATTAAATCACAGATAAAAACAAAGGGAACATTTTTTTATTTTCTTTAGGCTATCGATACCTTCCAAAGGATAGCTGCTGCATGACTGCACGATCTCCCAATCCAGCAATACATGAACATCCGACAGTTTCTATCACCCCTGACTGCTGCAGCATAACCCAAGCAGTAAGCTTAGGCTGGTTAGCACTTTGATTCCTGTCTACCTCTGCTTTCAAAAACACATAGTCTCCGTGCTTCAGTAAAAAAAATGCGCCCGACTTTATTACTATAGAAGTAATTGAATAACTCGGTGCTTTTGTAATTGCGCATCTCCTAACAATCTACACCCTTCGAAAATATAAAATAATTAATGATGTCAATATGGCTAACTCCTGGGATGTGGCACTCTGATACAGTCGCCTTCACAATCTTTTTTTGATTTAATCGGTGGTGTGTAAAAACTATCCCCGTAGCCTTTACGCTACTTCTAGCCGGTGCTAATGTAAACAACAAACACTTCAACCGGAAATAGAAAACCGTTTAGTCAGTTGAACCCGCTATGAATCATGGGAAATAGAACGGGTGAAGAATAAGGTGAATAGAGGTAACAAAAATAACCAATTTAATCACAATTCATTTCTTAGGACAGTAATCTTGCTGAGTAAAGACATATCATAGCGAAAAACATAGCCTCTAACCTTCACAGTCATTCTGTTCACTCAATCATACTTCAGGCTGTATTTTACAGAAACATCTGTCGTCACAGCATTTTCAAATTCTTTGAATCCCATTCAATGCAGCTGTGGAAACAGTGAAAGCACATAAAAGTGAGTTTTCAGAGATCACAGAATAAAATCACAGTAGAATAACCAGGGCTAGGTGCTAGAACAAATGTTTAGTTTTAGTTTCCACCTGATCATAACATGTATGTGTCATGTACTAAACTCAGTACCAATCAAACAGGCATGTTCATATTACCTCCAATCACCATATCTACTGGTAAAACAATTCATCTACTTTATTCTACCGTTTATGAATCCAGTCTTCATTATTCTACACTGGGTTCCACACAGCATTTCTTTACATGCCACCTACACTGGGTTCCACACAGCATGCCACCTACACTGGGTTCCACACAGCATTTCTTTACATGCCACCTACACTGGGTTCCACACAGCAAGCCACCTACACTGGGTTCCACACAGCATTTCTTTACATGCCACCTACACTGGGTTCCACACAGCATGCCACCTACACTGGGTTCCACACAGCATTTCTTTACATGCCACCTACACTGGGTTCCACACAGCAAGCCACCTACACTGGGTTCCACACAGCATTTCACAGTTCCTTACATACCACCTATAGAACCCATGGTTATACAATGCTGCTAGTTTTTTTTGCTGTAATCTTTTTCTAAAGATAAATAATCCTTACAAATATTTTTCTAAACAAATGACAACTGAAATGAACGAAGAGCGATTACTTTTGACCTTTTCTGTACCATAAGGATGACTGGGTGCAGTAGTATTTGTAATGACATAATTAGACATACATCTATATCACAATTCTCATGCACACAACCATTTAATTTAACACAGATGATTTGGAGAGACAGAACCTGACTGTTATATTACAAGTTACGAGCATCTACAATTTCAGACAACATATGTTCATACCGTACAAAATTATTATTTTTTAAAACACCGTTGAACAATATCATTTGAAAATCACAGTGCATTTGTGCCAGAGTATGAATGTCTTTTTTTGAATGGTATCTCGGCAAGCCTACTGTACATAAAAAAAACAAAAGAATTAACATCACCTAAAATCTTCATTATGTTGTTGATAAATCAGCATGTTCACCTAACAAGCAACATACACACAACAGCATCGTTTCTAGTATCATATAAGTATCTTATTAACCAATGTGAAGTTTAAACTGCTGTCCACACATGGAGATCAAACGCTTAATCCTGATTGGCTGAAAACCTTAGTAAAGAAGAACATATAAAACAGGTGTGACAATGCAATCATATGTACTGATCTAATTGTATTAGTAGCCAGTTTATAACAGCAAAAAGTGACCAGATTGTGATGTGTAAAGATTGTATCACTGCTATGAACAGATTGTGATGTGAATGTATCACTGCTATGAACAGATTGTGATGTGAATGTATCACTGCTATGAACAGATTGTGATGTGAATGTATCACTGCTATGAACAGATTGTGATGTGAATGTATCACTGCTATGAACAGATTGTGATGTGAATGTATCACTGCTATGAACAGATTGTGATGTGAATGTATCACTGCTATTAACGCAGCCATGTCACTATGCTTTGTGTGATTCCTGTATTTCCCCATCCTGCATTACTGCAGAACACACAAACATGAATACAGTGATGCTGATGTTAGCAGTCAACTCACACTAAAAACAGGAATATTTCTCAATGAAGAAATCTATCAACAGTACATTCACATACATGCAGTAGTAATACTCAAACTTATGTAAATATGAAAGTACCATGCAAATTCAATTCCTTTCATGGCAGACCAAACACACCCATATTATGTTGCTATAGTTACACCCATTATTAGTGTCCAACCAAAAGGAGTTACATTACAATTATGTAACATGTGACCTAGGGTCCATCAATCTCATCTGCTGGACACATTCTGTCAGCAAAAACACAAATCTATTCTTCACCACAGTTCTGTCCAATAAAGCATAAAAAGGCTGAGAAATAAATATGAAAACATTGTAGATGGTATTTAAGATGGTAGAACGATTTCCTAAAATATGTTGCAAATCTTTTCTAATTAACATACCACACTTAAGATTTTAATCAACCAGTAAATCGTACCACTATTTACTGCAAATGGCATTGAATAATGTTATATGGAGTTTGAAGGAGTGACGGGTGGGCTCTCTAACACACAGTAATATTGTCTTGACCCATATTGTGCAGTCTCCACGTCAGTGTTGATTCTAGTCTCCAACGCCATATTTCTTTGTGAGTACGTGTGTACACATATGGAGTCACTGTGTGGAAATATCCTTGTTGTTATTTGTGTATAACAAGCCTCTCAGTGTTTGTCAACAAAGTCTCATGCGTCAGTTTGTCAATAAGCGCTTGGTGGTCCAACTGGATGCTGGCCAGTAAACCACCCTTGTTGCCAAAGTCCCCGGAATAGTTGATCTGCTGGCCCTTTAGTGTGGTCATGTGACCTCCAAGCGCTGAGAGCAGAGCGTTTCCAGCACAAATGTCCCACTTCTTAATGAAGGTGATGTGGATGTACATGTCAGCCTTCTCCATCTCCTCATCAATGGGGTCCAACAGAGCCAGCACCTTGTAGCCTGGGAACAGTGACAAATGCAACATGACTAACTGCAGACTGTAGTACTACTGAGCTGCATGCATACCTGAAAGATTAACATACCAACACTGAATCATGAAAGACCTCAACCAAACCTGATGAAAATATAATAACATTTAAGATAATAGGTTGCATTGATGCCTCACAGAAAATAAACCGGATTGTGAAATGTGGCACCTATAGTGTCGTACCTGCACCCCCTGCTGGCAGAACGACAGAACTGTTACCAAAAGCTTTCTGGACAAAACCCTTCACTTCGCCAGCATGCGAGCGTGACACGATGACCTTGGGGGAGTTCATGTTGTAGATGGCGTGAGGTTTCATGTTGGACGCCTCACCCACAAGGGCCCAGGCTGTGGAAAGGAACCAAACACATTAAAGATCTCAATACATGGTAGAGAAGAGGTATTGTAATCAGTAGGTCTGAACAAATAACTCAATGGTTCACAAGTATCTTTAACTTAAACACAGGCTCTACAAAGGTTCAACAAAGATCATCGTCATTCATTTGGTTGTAGGACTGCATATTAATGTTTCCACATTGTACAAGTGTGCCGCCAGCCATTGAAATTAATAGAACATACTTTAAAACTGAAGCAAAAGCTTGTGTACACTTCTAGCAGCACAATCAATAACACATTCAGTTGTTCACCCACTTCTAAATATTAATCACAAAGAATACTTATAATACTGCTTGGCTAGTTTTATTCTTGGTGAATGTAACACCCTCAGAGCACTAGAGGGCGCTAACGAGCCCCAACAGTGATCATGTTGGTGCCAGCTGTTTTATGGACAATAAGTCTCTTTAACAAGATATGAGACTCAAGTCTGTAAGAAAAATCCTTCCAAAATAATGAATAATCATCATCAATCAAACTGAACGTCACTACTAGACAGGCACCTTAGAACTGGACCTCAATGGCAACAGGGCTCTAAAGGTCATCTGGGTTCGTACTCAATGCAGCCATTCACCAATGAAGCCCCTATTTATGGCTGGGGGGGATTTCAGTGACTGGGCCCCTGATGGCAAAACTAAGAGTTGGGCTGTCCCTGGATCAGATCCTAATAAAGTACAACAGTGTTTCTCAGTGCTCCACCTCAATTAGAGCTCACCAACACCTTGCAAAAGTATGGCTCTACCTCTTACAGATTTAAAAGCATTAAATTGGCATTGCTGTAGACAATTTCTCTACTCATTTCCATACCACGCGCACGCACACGCGCACACACGCGCACGCACGCGCACACACACGCGCGCACACACGCGCGCGCACACACACGCGCACACACACGCGCACACACACGCGCACACACACGCGCACACACACGCGCACACACACGCGCTGTTAGTGCTAACCATAAAGAAGGATACAGACCTGTTTTTCCCGTGAAAGGTTTGTGGATCACACCGATCACTGGTTTTCCATTGACAGCCACACATACCATTGTGGTCACATATTTCAGCAAGTTCTCTGTCAACAAAACCAGAGAGTGATGTGAAACAGGATGCAACTAAGGAAACATAAGTAGTCTCCTATTTTCTGAATTTACACACACAAAGTGCAGGTCCCAGGTAATCAGATTGAGGTCATCCAGTGAAGAAGTTGACAGAGTTTTTGTGCTATATGGCAACTTAATAAAGCTTCTACCCTCAGACCATTAGACTGTTCAACTAGCTGGCTATCTGTGCTATATGGCAACCTAATAAAGCTTCTACCCTCAGACCATTAGACTGTTCAACTAGCTGGCTATCTGTGCTATATGGCAACTTAATAAAGCTTCTACCCTCAGACCATTAGACTGTTCAACTAGCTGGCTATCTGTGCTATATGGCAACTTAACAAATAACACACCAGCGTTGCACACCAGCGTTACATACCAGTGTACTCCTGTGTGGCATCCAGTGGGTCGATCCAGACTGTGATGCTGTCTGCAGGCACCTCGCGAACACCCTCTACCCTACTCAGGATATCATCTGGGATTTCTCTGTTCCACACCCCCTGTTCATTGTTTGTCTCATCATGCTCTTCAGAGTTTACCTGTAATGAGAAAAAAACAGAAAGTTCAATGTTGTCAAATAGCACAAATCCTTAGGGCTATCCTATTCCAACAATTATTATATGACTATGTTAGTAGTTAATACTAGATAATTGTGGTAAATATAAAATACAGCAGGACCAAATAAGGGTGTGACTTTGCATCCATTAGTACCTTTGCGTAGTATAATCTCCTATTGTGTGTTTGCCAGCTAGTCAATAAAACTTGTGTCAGTAAGTAAACAGTGGAATTCTAGTATGGTACACCGTTAAGTGGGCAGCAGCAATTCAAGTTCATATCGACTAATATGTGAATGTTTGTAAATACGTTGAATATGAACATTCGTCTTTACCTGTAAAAATGGATATGTGTTCTTTATTAGATAATACATCTTTCTGTGCGAATTTAAGTCCCCTTGAGTGAGCTTTTCGCTGGCTCCTTCCTTGGTTTTCCCCTTGGTCTTCTCTTCTAACATGTTGGTTTCTCTCACTCTCTTCACCTCCTGGCCTCCTTGGACCGCAGCCTCCACAGACAGGGCGAGCAAGTCCCGGAGGTCTACGGTCCTCTTCTGGGTGAAGGCTGCTATCCTGCTTGATATCACCCCGGCATAGAGGTGGTATATGACGCCAAGTCCCAATAAACAAAACACGGCCACTCCAAGTGGCGATAGACGTATTCCCATTGGAGACATTAAAGGTTAACTTCAGCTATAGTTAAAGTACACTAATAATGTTCACTACTACAGTACACTACTAATACTCACTACTAAAGTACACTACTAATGCTCACTGTAGGGTTCATAAACCAGCAGAATATCACTCACAACCACCGGTGGTCACAAATGTAAAACACGTTAATAATAAAGCGTGTCGACTAGCTAGTTCTCATTTTAAATGTCATTTACATTGTTAATGTGGTATAACAAATAACAGTTGATTGGTTCAGAAGCTCTTGATAGCTAGCGACATTAGCAACCTAACATGCTAACTGGAATCAGCTGCTAAATAAAATGTCGAAAACGTTGAAAAGTTTGAGTAGTAAAGATGATCACATAGATGTTACCAGATAGTTAAATAGAAAACCAACACGGCTCACTACTACAAAATAAATGCAGGACCGATCAGTCAGACCGGGAAAAGTACCATCAGATCTGTTAGCTTTACACTTTAATGTTTCCACGTACACGGGGTCAGAGATCAAAGTTAACGGACTGTTTATGTTCCGGGTTGAGCTAATCACGTGATGGCAGCTGCCATTATGCAAAAGTGGGTGGGAAAAGCAGTGAATTAAAGTGGATGGGAAAAGCAGTGAATTAAAGTGGATGGGAAAAGCAGTGAATTAAAGTGGATGGGAAAAGCAGTGAATTAAATGGGAAAAGCAGTGAATTAAAGTGGATGGGAAAAGCAGTGAATTAAAGTGAATGGGAAAAGCAGTGAATTAAAGTGGATGGGAAAAGCAGTGAATTAAATGGGAAAAGCAGTGAATTAAAGTGGATGGGAAAAGCAGTGAATTAAAGTGGATGGGAAAAGCAGTGAATTAAAGTGGATGGGAAAGCAGTGAATTAAAGTGGATGGGAAAAGCAGTGAATTAAAGTGGATGGGAAAAGCAGTGAATTAAAGTGGATGGGAAAGCAGTGAATTAAAGTGGATGGGAAAGCAGTGAATTAAAGTGGATGGGAAAGCAGTGAATTAAAGTGGATGGGTCAATCGTTTAGCTTTGTGTCATCCTGTGATTGTACCATACTAAACACTCTAATGGTCTCAAGTGGGTCATACAACCCATATCTTATTGTCTAAAGTCTTAATGGCGTATCTTAATTCAGACCACAAATCATCCCATTATTAGTGCGAATACATGGAGCGTATCATAACAGTATAACCTATTTCTTTGATAATTATCTTTTCAAGTAAAACTTTCCTGGAAAAAAGCGTTACTTCGTCAAAACGAATGCTATTAGAATGAGGACTAATAGTGTGAAGCTTAGAGCTGTATCATAATCAATATCAACATTAAACATAAACCACACTCATTTAGTGAATCCCCAAATATCATACAAATTACATATTTATTTGAGCGCCGTCTAACCACTAGATGTCAGCAAATACTATTGGTCCTACAAGTGTCCTAATATTAAACTATTATGCAACCTACGCTTGCATAATCAGTTTTATTTTATGTAGTTTATGTTCCGTTCTTTTATTTAATCTGTTTGTCATGTTGGGCTATACGGATATCTACAAGCTTTCTACATAAGTTACCTGATCTGCAATAACCGTCTATGGATATGCTTTGCGAAATGACTCATAACGAAATAACTGAAATGTAAAAGGGACGGAATATGTCATAAATGTTCCTATTTTTTTAATACTGTGCATGTGTGGCTGGGCATGGAGGTGTGTGTGTGTGTGTGTGTGTCTGTGTGTGTGTGGCTGGGCATGGAGGTGTGTGTGCATGTGTGTGTGTGGCTGGGCATGGAGGTGTGTGTGTGGCTGGGCATGGAGGTGTGTGTGTGCATGTGTGTGTGTGGCTGGGCATGGAGGTGTGTGTGTGGCTGGGCATGGAGGTGTGTGTCTGTGTGTGGCTGGGCATGGAGGTGTGTGTGCGTGTGTGTGCATGGCTGGGCATGGAGGTGTGTGTGTGTGTGTGCACGTGTGTGTGGCTGGGCATGGAGGTGTGTGTGTGTGAGTGCATGTGTGTGTGGCTGGGCATGGAGGTGTGTGTGTGGCTGGGCATGGAGGTGTGTGTGCGTGAGTGCATGTGTGTGTGGCTGGGCATGGAGGTGTGTGTGTGTGTGTTACCCATTTTGTGTTACCTGTTTTCAAATACATTGCCCTCCTCCATAAATACTGGAACAGTGAAGCTTTTTTTCTTAGCTGTGTTCTTGGCGGTCGTCAATAGTGAGGATATTTGTATTGCAATGCATTTAAAAATAAAATGAAAAATAGTTAAACCAAGATGTGGCATTTCCAGTTTGAAAAGCTGTAACAAAAAAAACACAAATGTCTCCCTTTACTATTGCAAAACACATGCACATTTTTCTAGAGTAACTCTGGAAGGTCCAATCTAGGAGACAGACTTGGTCTGGTTGTGACCGGATGGTTGTGTGGTAACTCATCTTGCCAAGATCTACAGACCAATCCACGACCTTCATGAAAGCTTATTGATGCCCACGAGTCTAGGAAGGGTTATAAATACATTAGAGAGGAGGTCATGGAGGTCATGTGTCAAAAACTAAGGGAATCTTAAGCAAGTGAAATATGTTGTATTTATCATATTTATTGCTCACTCACTAATATTTGGTACCCACTTTTTGCTGCAAAAACAGCCTCATGTTTTGTTGGATAAATATGTTTCAGATTGGCACACAGATCACTACTGTACTATGTGATGATGGATCAGAGTGGCTTCTGTGTAATAATAGCAGTTCTCCATCACTCCCAATGTCCATCATTTTGACCCCTACTTTGAATTATTTACTACAAGCGTTTGCTTATTTGTGACCTCTGATCTCATTGATTGTGATATTTGTGAATGTAGTAATACCTCGGCAAGGGTGTAAGCCTGTGTAATACCCTATTAACCATAAATACTGAGTACTCTTAGAAAGCTGTTAGAATAACTATCATTTTTAGAAATAATACTCACAAAACGTGCCGATGTAGATGGCAAAACAAGCCATTTAATAAAATAACGCAAAATAACAGAATGTGTATTTTAGTACTGTAACAGATCCCACTTCAAAATATCAAACTTATATGTCATAATAATAACAGTCATTAACATTTGAACGATGCCAGTACCACAGTCATTAACATTTGAACGATGCCAGTACCACAGTCATTAACATTTGAACGATGCCAGTACCACAGTCATTAACATTTGAACGATGCCAGTACCACAGTCATTAACATTTGAACGATGCCAGTACCACAGTCATTAACATTTGAACGATGCCAGTACCACAGTCATTAACATTTGAACGTTCCGATGCCAGTACCACAGTCATTAACATTTGAACGATGCCAGTACCACAGTCATTAACATTTGAACGATGCCAGTACCACAGTCATTAACATTTGAACGATGCCAGTACCACAGTCATTAACATTTGAACGTTCCGATGCCAGTACCACAGTCATTAACATTTGAACGATGCCAGTACCACAGTCATTAACATTTGAACGATGCCAGTACCACAGTCATTAACATTTGAACGATGCCAGTACCACAGTCATTAACATTTGAACGATGCCAGTACCACAGTCATTAACATTTGAACGATGCCAGTACCACAGTCATTTTTAAAAATTATATACAGTTTCTTACATAATTTACACAGATTTGAAAGAAAAGCAAGTACCAAAACATTTGTCAATGAGAACGTTGTGGACAGCAAACTGAACCGTATCACAAACCATGTACTGCTGAATGGTCACATGATGCTGCCTGAACATTATCTCCATGGTTACGCTGAGAGGGGTTAAGCTGAGTTCCCCCAGGAAGGAGGCCGGGATCTGGAATGTACCAAACAAACCCTTCTAGTACCAAAAGGGGTGAGGCAGGTTTGGACTGTACCATGCTTTCACAGCCCTTTTTGTCAGTGGAGTTATTTTTCCACACACACACACACACACGCACGCGCACACGCACACGCACACACACACGCACACACACACGCACACACACACGCACACACACACACACACCAGAGATAGAGGAATTAGACTAGACTGCTTACACACTGAAGCGCTGCATTCACACCCATATGGCTTCCAGGCTCAGTGATGTTCATAAAGAAAAAACATTAAGGAGACACACTTAAAATAGCTGGCATTTTAGTGCTGGTCTTAACCGACAGAAAGCAAAATAATTAGCGAGCTGCACTGCTTGAAGAGACCGCACTGAATGGCAGCCATCTTGAAAAAGGCTATCTTTTCCTAAACCTGCTGCTTTAGGCCGCATCGGCGGGTGGGTGGGAGGAGTCATGCAGATTCTGAGGACAAAAAAATACACTGAATGCAAACGCGCTTGCAAGAGCTACCCAAGAGCTACCCAATAGCTACCCAAGAGCTACCCAAGAGCTACCCAAGAGCTACCCAATAGCTCCCAAGAGCTACCAGGGGCGTCTTTCCAGTCAATACTTTGACTTACAGAGACATTCAGCGCACTAGTGTCTAAACAATTGAATCAGATGTCCATTTGATTCTTGTGTTACATGCACCTTCAGATTGATTCCTATTGGTCAGACATGAGATACTTTCTGTGATTCGCGGGCCTGCTTGATGCTGTACAGCCATTTGATCACGCGAGCATTGCGTTCCACAGCCGAGATTCCGTATGGGACACGTTCACTCGCATCGTCCTCTTCGTCTGTCATGTCTTCGTTGCTGTGCCGTGATTGGTCGCAGTCTGAGCTGATCATGCTGGCACTGCGGAAGTTAAGGGAGATTATGTCGGAGTTGGCGCGGGCAAAGCTCTCCACGCCCACGCTCTCAAGCTCCTCGGGGTCCAGTCCGCAGTAGTTAAAGAAGCGCTCCACATCGGCACCAGCTCGTGCATACCGGTCGCTCAGGTCTGACTTGGAGCGATGCAGGGATGGTCGGCGGGCGACGGAGATCCCCAACTCCAACTGCTCAGCAGGGCCGGTAAAGGAGGCCTGCGTGGGGTTTGGATCCTGTTCAGGGGCCTGAGTGTCACAGAGGGGGGCCAGTGCTTTGGTGCTGGGCAACGGGGGCAACGGGGGTGCAGAACTACTGCTGCTTCGAGCTGCTATCAGCGACTTGCCGTTGCACAATCTGCTGATGTCACAGGAGCTGTGGGAGGCGTGCAGGGGGGAACGATCACCACGGCAACGCTCCTCCAGAAGGCGACGACTGAGGTTCAGGTTGCCCCCTCCAGGACTCCGCCGGCCAGATGCAGGAGGTGGCACCTTGAGGGATGCAGAGAATGTGCAGAGGCTGCTGGGCTCAAGGTCCATGGTTGTCTGTGGGGTGGAGCGGTGGGGGGCCCAACTCCTGGCACCAGGCTTGAGAGGAGCACTCCTGGCGTGGCCCTCTGAAGCTGAACCGGAGCTGTTCAGGAGGTTCTTGAGGATCTCCATGTTAAGGTTCTCCCGTTTGCTGGTGGTGGCGCATGTGTCTGACTTGGAATTGTTGTTGGATGCCTTGAGGGCTGCCCCCCCGCCTCCTCTCTTCGCCACACTCAGGCCTACGTGGGGCTTGGCCAGCAGCTGGGGCTTGACAGGCTCCTGCTTGGCGTTGATGACCTCCTGGCTCTTAACGTACTTGGACTTGTCAGCCTCCAGGCGCTCCACAGCACTCAGTCGCTTGGGGTTTTGCTCTGCCTGGCGCCGGAAGTACTCAGGTCCCTTGTTGAGTATACGCAGGGGTACGGCAGAGGTAAAGGCCACCCCAGGTCCAGGGGGCTTGCTATCTGCTAGGGCCGGCAGGGTCTCGGTAGGCATGTTTGGGCGCCTTGGGGTGGCCACCTCGGTGACTGTCTGGATGGATGGACAGCCTCACGTAGAGCAGCCTCACGTAGAGCAGCCTCACGTAGGACAGCCTCACGTAGGACAGCCTCACGTAGGACAGCCTCACGTAGGACAGCCTCACGTAAGGCAGCCAGCAGGCACGAACATGAAGCCAGGCGAATGGAGAATGAGGCCCGTCTCCACTGGCTGTCAGCAGCCAGGTCTCATCCCTACAGAGCATCAATCAGGCCCTTCTGTAGTCCGATTCGGAGTTCCTCTCACCCAATGGCACCCAGGGTCGAGAGATAGATAAAAAAAAGGAGAGTGACAGGAAGAGAGATAAAGAGGAAAAGAGAGAGGGAGCAAGACAGAAATTAAGAGAGGGATAGAGGGAGGAGGGAGAGGCAGAATGTGTGCCACGCAGTGGTCTGGATGAGCGGACCCTCGTAGACTGAAGTGGTGAGGAACGGCCTCGTCTCACATCTTCTGTTCTCCCGACTCGAGGTGTCGGACCTGAAACACAGATAAACCAATCAGGTGACGTCAAAAAGTTCCAGCAACAATACGAATAACTTGGAGACGTTATGTAACAACTTCACTATCACACAACACACACACACAACTTCACTATCACACAACACACACACACAACTTCACTATCACACAACACACACACACAACTTCACTATCACACAACACACACACAACTTCACTATCACACAACACACACACACAACTTACACAGACACAAATGCTGACACAGCTGCCAGTGGGTTGCTTTTTTTAGCCAGAGTGCCGGAGCAAGAAGGAAGGTATATAGAGAGAAGAGGGAGAGGGGAGAAAGACATAAGAAAGAAAGGGTCAACAGAGTGAGAGAACTGATACAGCAAGACAGAGAAGCGGAATGAAAGACGGGTGAAAGAAAGAGTGCAGAATAAAATATAGAACGAAGCACTCAGCCTCGACCAAAACCTCAAGGATGTTGAGGAAAAAATAATAAAAATGTGAAAATATGTACAGTGATAAATAAAAGTAATTACAGTGGAATCAGAGTCAGTGCTGTTTGCCAGGCTGCCGATGAACTGGGAAATTGCAGTGACAAAGCAGTTTTGTGGCCCCACTGTGTTCATGTGTGTCTGGGATCGCTTGATCTTAAGGCCGCTGTGGTGCCACTAACACTTCACATATTACTAAATGCAGAGGGACACGCCTGGACTGACCTAAACACATGCCTGGTGCTGCCTGGTGCTGTCAGTCTCTCCACAGTCTCCTCTACAGTCTCCTCTACAGTCTCCTCTACAGTCTCCTCTACAGTCTCCTCTACAGTCTCCTCCACAGTCTCCTCCACAGTCTCCTCCACAGTCTCCTCTACAGTCTCCTCCACAGTCTCCTCTACAGTCTCCTCTACAGTCTCCTCTACAGTCTCCTCTACAGTCTCCTCCACAGTCTCCTCTACAGTCTCCTCTACAGTCTCCTCTACAGTCTCCTCTACAGTCTCCTCTACAGTCTCCTCTACAGTCTCCTCTACAGTCTCCTCTACAGTCTCCTCCACAGTCTCCTCCACAGTCTCCTCCACAGTCTCCTCCACAGTCTCCTCCACAGTCTCCTCTACAGTCTCCTCTACAGTCTCCTCTACAGTCTCCTCCACAGTCTCCTCCACAGTCTCCTCCACAGTCTCCTCCACAGTCTCCTCTACAGTCTCCTCTACAGTCTCCTCTACAGTCTCCTCTACAGTCTCCTCTACAGTCTCCTCTACAGTCTCCTCCACAGTCTCCTCCACAGTCTCCTCTACAGTCTCCTCTACAGTCTCCTCCACAGTCTCCTCCACAGTCTCCTCTACAGTCTCCTCTACAGTCTCCTCCACAGTCTCCTCTACAGTCTCCTCTACAGTCTCCTCCACAGTCTCCTCCACAGTCTCCTCCACAGTCTCCTCCACAGTCTCCTCCACAGTCTCCTCTACAGTCTCCGCCACAGTCTCCTCTACAGTCTCTCCACAGTCTCTCCACAGTCTCTGCTGTCACACACATGGTTTCACACAGCACAAGTGGCCCCAGACTGTAATTTAGGAACAGGAGGAACTAGCAGCATTATACACAGTAATAATGACGGCTCTCTTCAACCCAATATCCCAAATGACTATAATTCTCCTCCTGGCCTGCCAGGCTACCATGCCCCTCCCCCATACCCCCTGAACGAGACTACGCCAGTCCTGCCAGGCTACCATGCCCCTCCCCCATACCCCCTGAACGAGACTACGCCAGTCCTGCCAGCTGTGTCCCCTGCCTGGCCCTGAAACACTCTTCCTTTGTTGGAGAGTGAGTTTGCATTGTGCACGACATCATCACAAGACCTTCCAGATCCTAGAAAGAGGAACAACTCACAGGAATGCACATTAAATCAAAGTGAATTAACTAGATCATCTGAATCTTAGTCTAATTAACTAGATCATCTGAATCTTAGTCTAATTAACTAGATCATCTGAATCTTAGTCTAATTAACTAGATCATCTGAATCTTAGTCTAATTAACTAGATCATCTGAATCTTAGTCTAATTAACTAGATAATCTGAATCTTAGTCTAATTAACTAGATAATCTGAATCTTAGTCTAATTAACTAGATAAGTCCCAAGCTCAAGCACAAACAAATCTCTTCTCCTTTCCTTACATACTGTCTGTATCCTAATTCCTTACATACTGTCTGTATCCTAATTCCTTACATACTGTCTGTATCCTAATTCCTTACATACTGTCTGTATCCTAATTCCTTACATACTGTCTGTATCCTAATTCCTTACATACTCTCAGTATCCTAATTCCTTACATACTGTCAGTATCCTAATTCCTTACATCCTGTCAGTATCCTAATTCCTTACATACTGTCAGTATCCTAATTCCTTACATACTGTCTGTATCCTAATTCCTTACATACTGTCTGTATCCTAATTCCTTACATACTGTCTGTATCCTAATTCCTTACATACTGTCTGTATCCTAATTCCTTACATACTGTCTGTATCCTAATTCCTTACATACTGTCTGTATCCTAATTCCTTACATACTCTCAGTATCCTAATTCCTTACATACTGTCAGTATCCTAATTCCTTACATCCTGTCAGTATCCTAATTCCTTACATACTGTCAGTATCCTAATTCCTTACATACTGTCTGTATCCTAATTCCTTACATACTGTCAGTATCCTGATTCCTTACATACTGTCCGTATCCTAATTCCTTACATACTGTCAGTATCCTAATTCCATACATACTGTCTGTATCCTAATTCCTTACATACTGTCTGTATCCTAATTCCTTACATACTGTCTGTATCCTAATTCCTTACATACTGTCAGTATCCTGATTCCTTACATACTGTCCGTATCCTAATTCCTTACATACTGTCAGTATCCTAATTCCATACATACTGTCTGTATCCTAATTCCTTACATACTGTCTGTATCCTAATTCCTTACATACTGTCTGTATCCTAATTCCACACATACTGTCAGTATCCTAATTCCACACATACTGTCAGTATCCTAATTCCTTACATCCTGTCAGTATCCTAATTCCATACATACTGTCAGTATCCTAATTCCTTACATACTGTCCGTATCCTAATTCCTTACATACTGTCAGTATCCTAATTCCTTACATACTGTCTGTATCCTAATTCCATACATACTGTCAGTATCCTAATTCCTTACATACTGTCCGTATCCTAATTCCTTACATACTGTCAGTATCCTAATTCCATACATACTGTCTGAATCCTAATTCCTTACATACTGTCTGTATCCTAATTCCTTAAATACTGTCAGTATCGTAATTCCTTACATACTGTCTGTATCCTAATTCCTTACATACTATCAGTATCCTAATTCCTTACATACTGTCTGTATCCTAATTCCTTACATACTGTCAGTATCCTAATTCCTTACATACTGTCTGAATCCTAATTCCATACATACTATCAGTATCCTAATTCCTTACATACTGTCTGTATCCTAATTCCTTACATACTGTCAGTATCCTAATTCCATACATACTGTCTGTATCCTAATTCCATACATACTGTCTGTATCCTAATTCCTTACATACTGTCCGTATCCTAATTCCTTACATACTGTCAGTATCCTAATTCCTTACATACTGTCTGTATCCTAATTCCTTACATACTGTCTGTATCCTAATTCCTTACATACTGTCTGTATGCTAATTCCATACATTCTGTCAGCATCCTAATTCCACACATACTGTCAGTATCCTAATTCCTTACATACTGTCAGTATCCTAATTCCTTACATACTGTCAGTATCCTAATTCCTTACATACTGTCTGTATCCTAATTCCTTACATACTGTCAGTATCGTAATTCCTTACATACTGTCTGTATCCTAATTCCTTACATACTGTCAGTATCCTAATTCCTTACATACTGTCTGTATCCTAATTCCTTACGAACTGTCAGTATCCTAATTCCTTACATACTGTCTGTATCCTAATTCCATACATACTGTCAGTATCCTAATTCCTTACATACTGTCCGTATCCTAATTCCTTACATACTGTCAGTATCCTAATTCCTTACATACTGTCTGTATCCTAATTCCATACATACTGTCAGTATCCTAATTCCTTACATACTGTCCGTATCCTAATTCCTTACATACTGTCAGTATCCTAATTCCATACATACTGTCTGTATCCTAATTCCTTACATACTGTCTGTATCCTAATTCCTTACATACTGTCTGTATCCTAATTCCTTACATACTGTCTGTATCCTAATTCCTTACATACTGTCAGTATCCTAATTACTTACATACTGTCTGTATCCTAATTCCTTACATACTGTCTGTATCCTAATTCCATACATACTGTCAGTATCCTAATTCCTTACATACTGTCCGTATCCTAATTCCTTACATACTGTCAGTATCCTAATTCCTTACATACTGTCTGTATCCTAATTCCATACATACTGTCTGCATCCTAATTCCTTACATACTGTCTGTATCCTAATTCCTTACATACTGTCAGTATCCTAATTCCTTACATACTGTCTGTATCCTAATTCCTTACATACTGTCTGTATCCTAATTCCATACATACTGTCAGTATCCTAATTCCTTACATACTGTCCGTATCCTAATTCCTTACATACTGTCAGTATCCTAATTCCTTACATACTGTCTGTATCCTAATTCCATGCATACTGTCAGTATCCTAATTCCTTACATACTGTCCGTATCCTAATTCCTTACATACTGTCTGTATCCTAATTCCTTACATACTGTCTGTATCCTAATTCCTTACATACTGTCTGTATCCTAATTCCTTACATACTGTCAGTATCCTAATTCCTTACATACTGTCGGTATCCTAATTCCTTACATACTGTCTGTATCCTAATTCCTTACATACTGTCTTTATCCTAATTCCTTACATACTGTCAGTATCCTAATTCCTTACATACTGTCTGTATCCTAATTCCATGTTCCCTGTCGTTCTCAGCTATATACACACCTCTCCATTGGGTCTTGTTATGTCTGAGTACCATAGTATCATTCAACCAGAATGACCACCATCAACATAGTAATGACTTGCATCAAACTGCACAATGGAATTCTAGATATTCAGATATAATGACATGACTGCATTGATACAGACATATATAATGAAATGACTGCATTGATACAGACAGATATAATGAAATCACTGCATTGATACAGTCAGATATAATGAAATGACTGCATTGATGCAGCCAGATATAATGAAATGACTGCATTGATACAGACAGATAGAATGAAATGACTGCATTGATGCAGCCAGATATAATGACATGACTGCATTGATACAGACAGATATAATGAAATGACTGCATTGATACAGTCAGATATAATGAAATCCCTGCATTGATACAGTCAGATATAATGAAATGACTGCATTGATGCAGTCAGATATAATGAAATGACTGCATTGATGCAGTCAGCTATAATGAAATGACTGCATTGATACAGCCAGATATAATGAAATCACTGCATTGATTCAGCCAGATATAATGAAATCACTGCATTGATGCAGCCAGATATAATGAAATGACTGCATTGATACAGACAGATATAATGAAATCACTGCATTGATACAGTCAGATATAATGAAATCACTGCAATGATTCAGCCAGATATAATGAAATGACTGCATTGATACAGACAGATATAATGAAATCACTGCATTGATGCAGTCAGATATAATGAAATGACTGCATTGATGCAGCCAGATATAATGAAATGACTGCATTGATACAGACAGATATAATGAAATCACTGCATTGATGGAGTCAGATATAATGAAATGACTGCATTGATGCAGCCAGATATAATGACATGACTGCATTGATACAGACAGATATAATGAAATCCCTGCATTGATACAGTCAGATATAATGAAATGTCTGCATTGATGCAGTCAGATATAATGAAATGTCTGCATTGATGCAGTCAGATATAATGAAATGACTGCATTGATACAGACAGATATAATGGAATCACTGCATTGATTCAGCCAGATATAATGAAATGACTGCATTGATGCAGCCAGATATAATGAAATGACTGCATTGATACAGACAGATATAATGAAATCACTGCATTGATACAGTCAGATATAATGAAATCACTGCAATGATTCAGCCAGATATAATGAAATGACTGCATTGATACAGACAGATATAATGAAATGACTGCATTGATGCAGTCAGATATAATGAAATGACTGCATTGATGCAGTCAGATATAATGAAATCCCTGCATTGATGCAGTCAGATATAATGAAATCCCTGCATTGATGCAGTCAGATATAATGAAATGACTGCATTGATGCAGTCAGATATAATGAAATGACTGCATTGATGCAGCCAGATATAATGAAATGACTGCATTGATACAGACAGATATAATGAAATCACTGCATTGATACAGTCAGATATAATGAAATCACTGCAATGATTCAGCCAGATATAATGAAATCACTGCATTGATACAGCCAGATATAATGAAATGACTGCATTGATACAGACAGATATAATGACATGACTGCATTGATACAGACAGATATAATGAAATGACTGCATTGATACAGCCAGATATAATGAAATGACACCATTGATACAGCCAGATATAATGAAATGACTGCATTGATACAGACAGATATAATGAAATGACTGCATTGATACAGACAGATATAATGAAATGACTGCATTGATACAGACAGATATAATGAAATGACTGCATTGATACAGACAGAGGCCAATAGATCGGACCCGGGGCCAATAGATCGGACCGGGGGCCAATAGATCGGACCGGGGGCCAATAGATCGGACCTGGTTACGTGCTGAGTAACCCAGTTTTGTGAAGTGAGGTTATGTAAACTCTCACCGTGAAACTTTGAAACTGTCCTCTATCCTGAAAGAATGCTGACCATCTTTCTCTTCCACCTCATCATCCTCAATCACGCACACACACACACACACACACACACACGCGCGCACACACACACACACACACACGCGCACACACACATTCCGTTTCTTCACACACGGACGAACAACCACACAAACAGACATAGTGAATGGGACATGACTATCAGCAGAGCTAATGACTTCTGACAGATTTAGTTAATGGGATTGCTTATGGACGACTACTCTCTTCTGCACAGTTTATAAAAAAGATTTCTGATTCTAATCAGAACTCATTTCTTAGTTTTAGTGGAATATCGTTTAAGCCTATTACTGCAATAGTACTAATTCAGTCACACAACCATTAGCATCAATGGACGCGATAACTCAACCACCAGTAACTCTAACCCACCACCAGTAACCCTAACCCACCAGTAACCCTAACCTACCACCAGTAACCCTAACCCACCACCAGTAACCCTAATCCACCACCAGTAACCCTAACCCACCACCAGTAACCCTAACCCACCACCAGTAACACTAACCCACCAGTAACCCTAACCTACCACCAGTAACCCTAACCCACCACCAGTAACCCTAATCCACCACCAGTAACCCTAACCTACCACCAGTAACCCTAACCCACCACCAGTAACTCTAACCCACCACCAGTAACCCTAACCCACCAGTAACCCTAACCCACCACCAGTAACCCTAACCCACCACCAGTAACTCTAACCCACCACCAGTAACCCTAACCCACCAGTAACCCTAACCTACCACCAGTAACCCTAACCCACCACCAGTAACCCTAATCCACCACCAGTAACCCTAACCTACCACCAGTAACCCTAACCCACCACCAGTAACTCTAACCCACCACCAGTAACCCTAACCCACCAGTAACCCTAACCCACCACCAGTAACCCTAATCCACCACCAGTAACCCTAACCCTAACCCACCACCAGTAACCCTAACCCACGACCAGTAACCCTAACCCACCACCAGTAACCCTAATCCACCACCAGTAACCCTAACCCACCACCAGTAACCCTAACCCACGACCAGTAACCCTAACCCACCAGTAACCCTAACCCTAACCTACCACCAGTAACCCTAACCCACCACCAGTAACCCTAACCCACCACCAGTAACCCTAACCCACCACCAGTAACCCTAACCCACCACCAGTAACCCTAACCCACCACCAGTAACCCTAACCTACCACCAGTAACCCTAACCCTAACCCACCACCAGTAACCCTAACCCACCACCAGTAACCCTAACCCACCACCAGTAACCCTAACCCACCACCAGTAACCCTAACCCACCACCAGTAACCCTAACCCACCACCAGCAACCCTAACCCACCACCAGTAACCCTAACCCACCACCAGTAACCCTAACCCACCACCAGTAACCCTAACCCACGACCAGTAACCCTAACCCACCACCAGTAACCCTAACCCACCACCAGTAACCCTAACCCACCACCAGTAATCCTAACCTACCACCAGTAACCCATACCCTCACCCACCACCAGTAACCCTAACCCACCACCAGTAACCCTAACCTACCACCAGTAACCTTAACCCTAACCCACCACCAGTAACCCATACCCTAACCCACCACTAGTAACCCTAACCCACCACCAGTAATCCTAACCCACCACCAGTAACCCTAACCCACCACCAGTAATCCTAACCTACCACCAGTAACCCTAACCCACCACCAGTAACCCTAACCCACCACCAGCAACCCTAACCCACCACCAGTAACCCTAACCCACCACCAGTAACCCTAACCCACCACCAGTAACCCTAACCCACCACCAGCAACCCTAACCCACCACCAGTAACCCTAACCCACCACCAGTAACCCTAACCCACCACCAGTAACCCTAACCCACCACCAGTAACCCTAACCCACCACCAGCAACCCTAACCCACCACCAGTAACCCTAACCCACCACCAGTAACCCTAACCCACCACCAGTAACCCTAACCCACCACCAGTAACCCTAACCCACCACCAGCAACCCTAACCCACCACCAGTAACCCTAACCCACCACCAGTAACCCTAACCCACCACCAGTAACCCTAACCCACCACCAGTAACCCTAACCCACCACCAGTAACCCACCACCACCAGTAACCCTAACCCACCACCAGTAACCCTAACCCACCACCAGTAACCCTAACCCACCACCAGCAACCCTAACCCACCACCAGTAACCCTAACCCACCACCAGTAACCCTAACCCACCACCAGTAACCCTAACCCACCACCAGTAACCCTAACCCACCACCAGTAACCCTAACCCACCACCAGTAACCCTAACCCACCCACAAAGGCATTATAGTCTGTTGCAAATTCACTAGTCTCTTAACCTTTTTTCATTAGATTCTTAGATGTTTGCTACAGTACCGAGGACATAGCCTCATCATGTCTGGCTTCCTTTCCTCATCAGAAACAGATTCTCTCACACTGCAGAAGGTGCAGCCTCCACATGACCAGCCTCAGTATCCCATGATGCAGTAAGAGTAGGTGGGGCTATTAATAACAAGGTTCTGGCAGACACCACATAAACACACACACACTGCCTCACCTTAAGTTGATAACCCGTCAGACTATACATCTCTCCATCTCCCAGCATGCTGTGTGTGTGTGTGGTGGTAGAACACAGAGGAGTGTGGACATACCCTCTAATTTCTGACACCACCTCCACAGAACCACCTCCACAGAACCACCTCCACAGAACCACCTCCAAAGAACCACCTCCAAAGAACCACCTCCAAAGAACCACCTCAAAAGAACCACCTCAAAAGAACCACCTCAAAAGAACCACCTCCAAAGAACCACCTCCAAAGAACCACCTCCAAAGAACCACCTCCAAAGAACCACCTCCAAAGAACCACCTCCAAAGAACCACCTCCAAAGAACCACCTCCAAAGAACCACCTCCTCAGCCTCTCTTTAATATAATATGCACCACAGAGAGCAGCCCAAATAAATGCTTCACAGAGTTCAAGTAACAGAAACATCTCAAAATAACCTGTATATAGACAATTGTGTAACTCAATCAATGCTGGACGGAAACCGATACTAAGAGAAGACTTGCTTGGGCAAAGGCATGTGAGAATTGGCCATTAGGAAATCTGTCTGTTGATCTGATAAGTCCAAATTTGAAATATTGGGTTAAATCGACCATGTCTTTGTGACTTTGAGGCAAACAGTTGGTTAACGGATTATCTCTGTATGTTTGGTTCCCACTGTAAAACGTGTAGGGGGTGTGATGGTCTGGGGTTGCTTTGCTGTTGACAGTGTATTTTGAATCTAATCTAATCTATTGATATTGACATGAGCGCTTGTTAGGAGATGAACAACCTTATTTGCTTCATCTGTGAGAGGTCATTATGTTTAGGCTATTTAGTGTATAAGCACCTAAACAATGACCTTATTTTTTACAGTTGTTTAAGTATCCCTAGATTGATCATGTACTTGAAAAAAGTTGCTAAATTAGTAGAAATTGCTAACTAAAAGCAGAAATACGTTATCACAGTTGTGTTAAATCCCCCCCGAGCAGCGACAGTGAACATTCACTTTACAAACACCAGCAGATTCACCATGGTTGTCTTGTTCATTAGTACCTGCCTGGTGTATTGCTGTCAGCGATACCTGATTAAGGTACAGATACCAGATTAACCTGTAGACATCCAGGAACACCTTCTTTGACATAAGATTTAATGAAAAGTTCTGGAAAGCAGACGCGTCACACTTAGTCAACAAATATTCCCCTGTCCTGACATTTGCCAATATGCAAAACAACATTTTGGTAATTTCATTTCAGAAGAAGCATGCTGCCACCTTGCTACTTGCTTGGCTGCCTGTGTTCTGTTTCCATCTCTGGTAGAGTGGAAAAACAATGTGGCAATGAAGCAAGAAAAAACATGTGGGATGAATCTGATCAGCAGCAGGCTAACCTAGCTACACTTCACTTCATAAAAGAGGATTGTTTAGGATATTTCTGTGGAAATGGAAATGAGAAACTAATCTGAAAGTGTTTAGACAAAGAGTCTGTGATTTTTTACAAGACAGATGTGTAAGGTTACAGTGACCAAGACCACAGTGCTATAAATGGGATGAGTGCACGTGTTATGTCACTCTGTGGAACCCAGGCTATGTCCTATGAATGGGATGAGTGCACGTGTTATGTCACTCTGTGGAACCCAGGCTATGTCCTATAAATGGGATGAGTGCACGTGTTATGTCACTCTGTGGAACCCAGGCTATGTCCTATGAATAGGATGAGTGCACGTGTTATGTCACTCTGTGGAACCCAGGCTATGTCCTATGAATGGGATGAGTGCACGTGTTATCTCACTCTGTAGAACCCAGGCTATGTCCTATGAATGGGATGAGTGCACGTGTTATGTCACTCTGTGGAACCCAGGCTATGTCCTATGAATAGGATGAGTGCACGTGTTATGTCACTCTGTAGAACCCAGGCTATGTCCTATGAATGGGATGAGTGCACGTGTTATGTCACTCTGTGGAACCCAGGCTATGTCCTATGAATGGGATGAGTGCACGTGTTGTCACTCTGTAGAACCCAGGCTATGTCCTATGAATGGGATGAGTGCACGTGTTATGTCACTCTGTAGAACCCAGGCTATGTCCTATGAATGGGATGAGTGCACGTGTTATGTCACTCTGTGGAACCCAGGCTATGTCCTATGAATGGGATGAGTGCACGTGTTATGTCACTCTGTAGAACCCAGGCTATGTCCTATGAATGGGATGAGTGCACGTGTTATGTCACTCTGTGGAACCCAGGCTATGTCCTATGAATGGGATGAGTGCACGTGTTATGTCACTCTGTAAAGATATATATAGGGAATATATTGTACAATACCTTTACTTACCCTATAATATATACCCTATATACCTTTACTTACCCAATAATATATACCCTATATACCTTTACTTACCCAATAATATATACACTATATACCTTTACTTACCCTATAATATATACACTATATACCTTTACTTACTCTATAATATATACACTATATATCTTTACTTACCCTATAATATATACACTATATACCTTTACTTACCCTATAATATATACACTATATACCTTTACTTACCCTATAATATATACACTATATACCTTTACTTACCCTATAATATATACCCTATATACCTTTACTTACCCTATAATATATACCCTATATACCTTTACTTACCCAATAATATATACCCTATATACCTTTACTTACCCTATAATATATACACTATATAACTTTACTTACCCTATAATATATACACTATATACCTTTACTTACCCTATAATATATACCCTATATACCTTTACTTACCCTATAATATATACCCTATATACCTTTACTTACCCTATAATATATACACTATATACCTTTACTTACGCTATAATATATACACTATATACCTTTACTTACCCTATAATATATACACTATATACCTTTACTTACCCTATAATATATACCCTATATACCTTTACTTACCCTATAATATATACCCTATATACCTTTACTTAGCCTATAATATATACACTATATACCTTTACTTAGCCTATAATATATACACTATATACCTTTACTTACCCTATAATATATACCCTATATACCTTCACTTACCCTATAATATATACACTATATACCTTCACTTACCCTATAATATATACACTATATACCTTTAATAACCCTATAATATATACACTATATACCTTTAATAACCCTATAATATATACACTATATACCTTTACTTAGCCTATAATATACACACTATATACCTTTACTTAGCCTATAATATATACACTAGCCTATAATATATACACTATAATATGTACTCCATCTCTAGTGTCTGGTACAGTAGTACTCCATCTCTAGTGTCTGGTACAGTAGTACTCCATCTCTAGTGTCTGGTACAGTTGTACTCCATATCTAGTGTCTGGTACAGTTAGTACTCCATCTCTAGTGTCTGGTACAGTAGTACTCCATCTCTAGTGTCTGGTACAGTAGTACTCCATCTCTAGTGTCTGGTACAGTAGTACTCCATCTCTAGTGTCTGGTACAGTAGTACTCCATCTCTAGTGTCTGGTACAGTTAGTACTCCATCTTTAGTGTCTGGTACAGTAGTACTCCATCTCTAGTGTCTGGTACAGTAGTACTCCATCTCTAGTGTCTGGTACAGTAGTACTCCATCTCTAGTGTCTGGTACAGTTAGTACTCCATCTCTAGTGTCTGGTACAGTTAGTACTCCATCTCTAGTGTCTGGTAGAGTAGTACTCCATCTCTAGTGTCTGGTACAGTAGTACTCCATCTCTAGTGTCTGGTGCAGTAGTACTCCATCTCTAGTGTCTGGTACATTAGTACTCCATCTCTAGTGTCTGGTACAGTAGTACTCCATCTCTAGTGTCTGGTGCAGTAGTACTCCATCTCTAGTGTCTGGTAGAGTAGTACTCCATCTCTAGTGTCTGGTACAGTAGTACTCCATCTCTAGTGTCTGGTGCAGTAGTACTCCATCTCTAGTGTCTGGTACAGTAGTACTCCATCTCTAGTGTCTGGTACAGTTAGTACTCCATCTCTAGTGTCTGGTACAGTTAGTACTCCATCTCTAGTGTCTGGTACAGTTAGTACTCCATCTCTAGTGTCTGGTACAGTAGTACTCCATCTCTAGTGTCTGGTACAGTAGTACTCCATCTCTAGTGTCTGGTGCAGTAGTACTCCATCTCTAGTGTCTGGTAGAGTAGTACTCCATCTCTAGTGTCTGGTACAGTAGTACTCCATCTCTAGTGTCTGGTACAGTAGTACTCCATCTCTAGTGTCTGGTAGAGTAGTACTCCATCTCTAGTGTCTGGTACAGTAGTACTCCATCTCTAGTGTCTGGTGCAGTAGTACTCCATCTCTAGTGTCTGGTACAGTAGTACTCCATCTCCACCAACATGCAGAGGATTTGGGTCACCTCTTAATCCCCTCGTCAGACAGTTAGACTGATCTCATTGGCTCAAAGTTAATTCACCAAGACTGCTTGTACAGCACAATAATCACTGGCCATTGTATTTGTACATACACTCTGTTATGGAGTTCACTGAGACAGACAAAATGTCCCATCTGTGAATAAAAAGCTAAACAAAAGAACCCTGTATTATATAATAGAGGACTTATAACAAGCACTTGAACTCAAACAGAATGATGGACGGAGAAGCACCGGCACTCTGAAGTTCTCCATGATTGTATATGAGAGAGTCTGTCTCAATTGAACTGGGGTCAATAGTAGAATATCTGGGGGTAACGCAGCACTTACAGTGCAGTACAGTTACAGTGCAGTACAGTTACAGTGCAGTACAGTTACAGTGCAGTACAGTTACATAGCAGTACAGTTACAGTGCAATTACAGTGCAGTACAATTATAGTGCAGTACAGTTACAGTACAGTTACAGTGACAGTGCAGTACATTTACAGTGCAGTACAGTTTCAGTGCAGTACAGTACAGTTACAGTGCAGTGCAGTTACAGTGCAGTACAGTTACAGTGCAGTTACAGTGCAGTACAGTTACAGTGCAGTGCAGTTACAGTGCAGTACAGTTACAGTGCAGTACAGTTACAGTGCAGTACAGTTACAGTGCAGTGCAGTTACAGTGCAGTACAGTTACAGTGCAGTACAGTTACAGTGCAGTGCAGTTACAGTGCCGTTACAGTGCAGTACAGTTACAGTGCAGTACAGTTACAGTGCAGTACAGTTACAGTGCAGTACAGTTACAGTGCAGTGAAGTTACAGTGCAGTTACAGTGCAGTACAGTTACAGTGCAGTTACAGTGCAGTTCCCTGGTGAAACACTATTGTTATAGTTGGTTATTATTTTAATAATGACTAATAAAGTGATGAACAGTGGTTTTGTACATATAACTTAAGCATTGTAGTGAGTAGGGTTGGGTACCATTTGAACAGATCCCAGAACAGTACCGGTACCTGGTATTTGGTACCCTTTTTCGGTCCTTTATTATCACTAGTAGCATTGAGCAACTAATAAGGTTAAATAAATCAATAAGGTTGCAGTGTGTGGGACAAGGTTACCGATGGGTTTCAGAGTTCAGCAGGGTAACAGCAGCTAGTAAGAAACTTATGTATCAAATGATCGATCTTAAGTGTGATTCTGTAAATGAAACGCTTGTTGTGTGAATAAACACTTAGCACAGCTAACACTTAGCACGGCTAACACATAGCACGGCTAACACTTAGCATGGCTAACACTTAGCACAGCTAACACTTAGCACGGCTATTTGTCTAGGACTCAGAAATCAGACAGATGGTCTTCATAGGATTCACATGAGCTGGGAAACATGAGACAAGGGCCAGATTATACTGAACACCATCATAACAGAAAGATTATACTGAACACCATCATAACAGAAAGATTATACTGAACACCATC